>JAQSVV010000247.1:600000-1125821 GCA_036375495.1 Agrotis segetum | reverse complement strand
CCATTATAATTGGCGTTGGACTTCTGTATTACACACGCGCGGCGTGAGGTTTTTCCGTCGCGCTCATCATTATTTTTTGTTGTTGCTACTTAAAATTCGCTTCAATTTTATGAGGTAGTTGAGGTCACGTCTTGGTAGGCGAATTATTTCTTGCACGTCTACTAATGCGAGACAATTATTTCTAACCTAGATTTACAGATAGACAGAATTCTGGAGAAGGGCGGAGGACACCTTTAGACGAGATTTACACCTCTTATTTATTTAATCGACCTGTAGTATTAGTAGAAATGAGGACTGACACTAATAGCACTTCTGGTGAAGAAGCACTTTGTGCAGTTTTTAGTCAGAACAAGTCTAACAGTCTACTCTCCACATGACCTACTGTCAGGTGGACTCGTTTGATAATTTTCCAAACCCAAGATGACAACAGATTTTCATTTCTTATCTTTTCCACAATACCACTTCTGTGTCGTGCCTAAGAATATGGCCTCTATTTGATACGTAGACAGCCATTAATCCCCTCGAATTTATCGTGCTTATCAACTCATCATAATCCCCGCTGATGAACGAATTATTATAGTGAATAGTCAACGTAGAAAAATATTAAGTCGCATTCTCCAAGAGAATAAGTAAAGAACTACTAATAGTTTAACTAATCGCTGCCGAATTACGTCTTTACGAGGAGATTAGCTTTTAGTTGAAATTACCCACCTAGAAAGCGAATTGAAATTTCAATGCCCGAATACCAATACACGTTCATTAATACAAGATATTCCAAAAAGGACATGAGGCTTGTGGCGATGGGTTGACCAAATCCTTTTTGATTTGCTGTTCTGTATTGCCGTTACTGAAAAATGTTGCACGCCATCCAGACTGTAAATCTATTGACTGGTGGAATACAGCCAATAAACGATTGCATGAATGCATAAGTGGATACTATTTCATATAAAAACTACACAGAACGGATTTTGTATATAATTTGCGTACCCCAGATATAACCTGGCATTAAACATTGACATTTTTATACTGAGTAATGATTTTCCCGTGTGAGGATTTGACTACTAGAAAGCTTGCCGGCGGCAATGCCGCATTGTAATTTGGCATTAGCAAGTATATTCTATATTTGCTATTTGAAAATTTTTGAGTTTATGTTTTTGTTTTGTTGTTGCTTGTAGATTTAGTTATAAAATTTGGCAGTGCGACCATTGTGCTATGAACAAATGTGTTGGGAGGGCTCTATTTTCTTATCTAATTATGGCAAAAGGAACTGGAAATTGGCTGCTTTTGCTAAAGCTTAATAACTATTCCAAATAGATTTTATCCATATTCGAGCACATTCTCTTCATTTAACAAGGCAAATCACGGGAAGCAAATGAACCGCGACCAGGTTAACAAACGGACCCCACTATCCCGGCCGAAAACTAAAGTTCCCCCCCCACGCCTAATATTCTAAGCTTACCTCTTTTCTCCTTCCCCTCCTCCCACATCTTCCGTCCGCCCGTTGTACGCAAAACTTTCCTTTTTAAATACTCATGCAC
This sequence comes from Agrotis segetum, assembly GCA_036375495.1. Classification (NCBI taxonomy): domain Eukaryota; kingdom Metazoa; phylum Arthropoda; class Insecta; order Lepidoptera; family Noctuidae; genus Agrotis; species Agrotis segetum. Next base: position 1,124,283 of record JAQSVV010000247.1, on the reverse strand, counting down.
TCAATCCGCATAATCATGACAGCGCGTAATTTGAATTAATCAATTAAGTCGTATTACTAATTACGACACAAACCAAAATTAGTGACAAATAGTGGTCACAGTTGCGCATTTGCTAACAATTGGCATAGGTCTGACCCTTCAATTTACTGCCGTAGAGAGCGCAGAGAACAATTCACTGTTATTATTCAACTAATCGTATATGCTCGACCTCCCTATCTTTTTTCTCTCGAGTTAGCTTATGTAAGCCAAATCGTGCCCCGTTGACAGAATAAAAGCGACAAGAATACGCGCTGAATGTCACGCAGTTTCTGGAGGGGTGACCCACCCTTCATCGCCAAGTTCTTCCTCCATCCATGCCCATCGGAAAAGCACGTAAAGCCGAGCTAGGTCCCGACTGCACATTAGAGCGGTAGACTGCATTTGTACAGTCGGTGACCGTCTAGGGGTCCAGAATTTTTTATAGTCTGACCGACGAATCCGTAGCAAAAGGCTATCGTATTACCCACCCAACTTCCTGCGGATGCTAGAGGCTCAGATAGGGCACGCGGCCGCACTTCATGTAAAATACGTGACTATTCAGCCTTGAACACGAGCTTCGATTGAGGAGCCGACCCCTAACACAAAGCTAATGAGTAAGATTTTGGCAGTAAAAATAAAAATTTCTTCTTTAGGGTAAATCCGCGAGAATCTTGAGGTTATTAATTGTTTCACACAATCATAACTGTGGATTTAAGAGCCCTCAAATATAGATCGGTTTCACGGCCCCACTTTTGCCGCTGGGAACAGTTAAAATTTGACAACACATAACTGATGGATACATCCAGCGTTGTAGAAACAGTAAATCTTTACTGCTGGTGTGAGTCATTTGACCTCTTTACAACACATTGATGAGTAAGTAAGAGATTTTTACAGTGCTATGGTATTTTTCTTCCGTTCTTTCCTTTTGAGGCTTCTGCTAAGGTTTGACCTGATTTGACTTCCTAGTAAAATAACTAAAACAAGGCCTCGAAGTCTTTGATCAGTCGTTCAGGCAAACCATTCGTGTAAAATCCTTGAACACGATTGACAATGATTATAATACAAATATGGGATTTTTAACTAATAACTCGTAGTTTTGCTTAACTTCTGCTCAAATACCTGAGCTCTATGACATATCTGTAACATAAGAACGCGATTTTCCGTTCAAGTAATCGAATGGGAACATCCGTTTCTGCCGCCTACCAATTTCGCCCAGCTAACAAGATAATAATTAGTCAAACGTGGACTCCCCCCATTACCAATGATGTGAATGATTTTTTCCCTTTTAGTTGTCGTTCTACGATTTAAAAATTTTCCGTCCGGCTTAACATCTCGAGGTATTATTAGGTGTCATGTGTCATGCAACATACTTCGATACGATGCGAACTGAAACACGACATAGTAGCGCGAATTAATGCTTTATGCCTCAACTTGTCAGTACCCAATTGGACGTTCGGTATAAATCATTTCATGGAAGGGCAAGGGCCCATAGTATCAGAGATTGGGCGAGTTTATTGATGCATCAAATTCAGTTTGTGCGCCTGTCAATATGATGGGTCATAATGTCAAATCGATTATGGTAGGCGACCGTGTTTTCTTTCTTCTATATTTGATATGTTTTCGTTTCATTCTTGCCAGGGTTTTCTGATTGATGCTGATTTGACAATGCGTTGGTTACGATAACTGCCAGTGCTCTTTCTACCTCTTCACCCAAAGCTGAGCCGCACAGTAATAAGCCCATTTTTTGTCACAGAGGTGGGGACGAGCGAGGAACCCTTTGCATCCCGGGTCCACTTCCCCTAAACGCAAACATCGTTTCGCCAACTTCAAACGTGATATTTAGAGATTTTCGTTTTATCGTCTCGTTCCTATGTATATGTGATGCTAAGGTTTAAAAAAAAAGATTTCGAATAGTGCCCACTCAGATGAAGTCGAGCCTCGTAGACCGTTACAGAATACGCTACAGTCCCCAACAACTGGACATTAAACATCAGAGAGATTTAATCACTTGATATAACGACTTTTTCTTGCCGAATTATTATGTCAGAGCCATTTTCGCCAATGGCTAAAAATATATTTTTTGGCGATACGAATCTACTCGCCCCAACTTTTACACAATTTTCTCTATACCCCCTGGGATCGAGTTACGAGGACCGACCTTGAAGAGCTCACATTTCATTAATTAAAAAGCGTAGGCTCCGGGGCATTTCCTCTCAAATTGCGAACGATATTGCCAATTTTTTATATTAATCTTCTAAGCTCTAATTGCGACCCATTACTGATTTGGCTTATCAATGAAACCAAGCAGTTCGTTCGTCCGCATTGGCATCAGCTACGTCAAATAGTCCCTCGTGGGGGGGGTCTGCCCCACTTTTAACAGCGCTCTCTACAATCATTTTCTCTTTGAACGCTCTTGCTGCAAGTCAGCTGCCCTGCTGTGCTGACTCGTAAGTTCAATGACTCAGAGACATTGATTTCAACTAAAGTATATGACTACCCCATAAGAGATGGATACGATACGAACAGCTGCCGAATTGAAGGTACGCTCGAGAGTGCCAAAATATAAAGAGAAAAGTATCAGCTGGAGGCGTCTACCTCACTGCATAGACGATTCATTAATACAGTCCTTTAGAGAGAATCGACGGCCGCAGATGATCGAACAGAGCCTCCCGCGATGGGCCCCCGCTAGGTACACAATCCCCAATGCATTGTATTTTACGCGCAAGGGCCGAAGGTAGCTAATACACCTCCGGTATTATGCCCTCCGCGGTAGACCGGGCGCCTACAGCGAGCCCACGGGAAGTTAGGCGAGACTGTGTTGGGGAGGGCGGGTGCGAACAGACCGAAGAAGCCCATTAAGTACTTATCCTCACTTGTTAAATACCACGGGCCTTGCTCTTCGCAGCGCACCTGAACGACACAACACTGTAGCCGATATTTACAAATTACATCATCAAACTCCACAGGACACGCGAGAAGCCTTGCTACGTGTTCATCAAAATACAAGATATAAATAATAATAATAAAAATACATTTAGACGAGGCCTCCTACAACGACCATGATCACGGCGTGCGAACCCTCGGATGAATGACAACGATTTGAATATCGGTTACGGTGCTGTGTCAAAGAGACAAACCACCTCACCTACACGAATTACACACGGGACTTACGAGCTGCATAGCAATCATAAGGACCGTCTTGAGTCTGAATCTCCTGCCGCAATGTACGAACAGGTCCTCGAGCGAGGGCCCTAACAACTCCATGACCATGGCGTTTGTAGCGGCCCGCCACATGTTCCCAAGTAGTACACTTTCGGTATGCCCCTCTGAGTAAATTTCATCAGAGTCAGTTGGGTTATTGTCTACTAAAACTACGCTATGATACGACCAAATGGTGCGAATATTGATTCTTTTATAATGAGACAATGATTGTATGAGAATAGCCTACTATTTGGTGCCGACAGATATAAGTAATCAAGTAGTCCCGCTACTAATTTCCTTGTATCAGACACAACATAGATAACATTGCAATATACATAATACCTACAAGGTTACAATAATATAATGTTCATCAGAACCATTTTGATCATAAAACTAAGGCTACAACTGGTGCAGATATTATTCGTAGGTTAGTCACAACTTTCGTTTTGCAATGACTGTGATTCACCATTTAAAATTGCTGGTAGACCGATATTAACCTTAATCAGTACTATCGCTGTCGGACTCTGTAAAGAATTTTCGTAATATCATGCATCATATAATTATTCATACAATTAGTGTAAAACTCACCATGCGTGCCTAATAACTTGTAAAATCGGTATTCTAGATGCAGTTGTGGAGCCTTTGACTTCATAGGCTCCATCTTAATCGCTACATGTTCATTGTTGTAGAGATTTTTTCCTGCAAGAGAAAATCCAATTTTAGTAAAGTGGTATAATAAACATGACCGAAACAACAAAGAATTACTGGCCGTATTTCGAAAATGTGTTATTTTTCTGACACAGTTACATTTGAACAGTCTTTTGTAAACAGTTTAAAAAATAAAACAACTCGATTTATTCAATACAGCGGGATTGTGAACAGTCTGCTAAATCAAACCATTCCAAAGTTATTGTCAACGTCATCAATTTGAGTTATCGCTGTTATCATCGATCATAAAGATCGTCATAGTTTCGTATCAACATAGAATTAGATCTCAATAATCAATATCTTATCTGTGAACAAATTAAATGGAACAACACTGTTGTTATAAAGCTTGAGTGAGGCGGTGACACAGAAATTAAATTAGGTAACGCAAACGATGTTTCCCCGGGTTCGGTAGTAACAAAGTCGGGAGCCGAGACTAATGACATCTTGAAGACTGAAATCCTGATTATGTTCGATACATTAGCCTCCCTTATTCTGCTTCACAAGAATGTATATAAAATAGAGTCTAGTGAAGGACTCGTGCGTGTCGTCAATTTCAACAGAATTAGACAGAAAAAAAAAGCAAATTTCTGATGATGCGATAAGGGTCAAATGCCATCACCGCATGTACTTATTCATTTATTTAATCAGATCAGACATTAAACAATTTGGACTAAAACAAACTCTATATTTTTATTTTTGTCTACTCGAACCAACAATAGATTTCAATACATTTAGCACAAACTTGTTTACAAACAGTAAAGATTTCAATACTGTTTCGAAAAATCTTCGGGAAAAAACCAGTAGACACTATAACAAACGATTTTGCTATTTTGATTTTGATTTTGCGATGCTATTAATTCTAATTGCTCTTTAGATTACCATCGTTACGGTAAAATGTTAAATGGAGGAAACAATTAAATAACCCACACAGGAAACTAACCAGGAGTAGCCAGTTACTTTTTTATTCGTGGGATTTTTAGCTTGATTAATACCACCGTGAGTGTTACATTTTTAAAAACATAGCTCGGAAAGTAAATAATATATGTATCGGCTTAATCACCTCACGCACGTGTCCGCAATAATGTTATTTTCAGTGACGCGAGGTTGAATCCAATTCTCATCCGCACGCAGCCATATAATCTCCCAGACAACACCCATAATGAAACCTTACTGCCTAGAAAATAAGGCCTACGACCTCACGTGTTGAGCCCTGACATTTCGAAAAGTACATAATTATATGATTTTCTACGTAACTACTTTGTTTAAAAGATTTCGTGGCCGTTGTAAAGTGATCATATTGTATGGCACGTGTGAACGGTGGCTGAGGTTCATTTGAAAGAGCGTTTCCGAATACTGACAGCGAAAGAATGAGTCATAAGTCTTCCATTATTACAGAGGTCCTTTGTTACGTTGCTTGCCTTCTACCTGCTGGATGAATATTTTAAGTTTATAGGCTGTGCGAGAAATAATGATATACTGCATAGATAGCATAGCAACTGTCTTCTTTATGATCGACGTACAAAAAAAAACTTTTCTCAACATTGGATCGATTGGTTCCACCTGCTTTAAAATTACAGAATGACAGCATTAATCGAGAGTATTATTTTCGCCTCAATTTCTACGATATATCGCAAAATATTTCCGTAAGTACAAAATTTACAGTTTGCAAACATTAGCTTCGCTTTCTCCGCCAGTAGATAACGGATCTCTAGACACCATCAAAATAAAAATGTTTTTGTATCGCATAAAGTAACATGCAACAATAATATTTATGTATATATGTGTATACTATGATGGAAAGCTTGCTAGCCTTTCGAATACAGACAGCATTGTGACCTATTTTCCCTCAGCTCTTACAATAGGGACATTTACATTCGATTCACTCTGTTTCCTATCAGTTCAAGATCTTCATGACAATGATAAGTTGACCTCACTAAACTGCTTTGCCAATGTCGTTCCAAGATTTGTTTCACTATCAATGACATTCGCAAACTTATATCGAGCTAGCAATATTGGGTATGAAAAATCTAATTTTCGTAGTCTCCACGCAATCAGTTCAATAAATGAGCAGCTAGGTACTTATTAGGCCTGGCCATCATAAATATCGTATCTTTACGCATGACGAAATTATATACGGAGAAACTGCTACAACAAAATGTGCCGGCTGTAAAATCCAGATGTTTAACTTCCACATAAATCTAACAAACTTTTCGGAAAGAAACTATTACGTATTGCTAAAAATGAGTGCAACTGCGAAAGGAATGTATTTGTTTTCATTATGGCAGTTCTGAAGACAGACGAGGACATTACTGGACTCTTACTTGGAATTGGAACATAGGGTGTGTCTGAAATAGTTACTATTAATAGCTTTACATATTTTAGTAAGCGTGCAAGGTCGGCAAGACGCGTTGTTATGAGCATGTCATTGAGTGACTTAAGTACATTAGCCAACGTTAACATGAGCAGGATAATGAAAAAAGTCAATGCTGTCTCCTTCCGAACGTAACTACTTAACTAACAGGATAAGCAACTTCGTTTTTTTGTGGTCCAAACTCTCATCCTATGCGTCATCACTCAACTCAATTTCGAAGGAGAAGAAATCCAATCACTTATGATTCATCGCATTAAAGTTCGCTGATTAGAATCAAGTTGTGAGTTCTTGTTTTTATAATTTGGCGTTAAAAATAGATTGTTTTCCAAACCTAGCGATAGACACGTGCCAATTTAAACGAAAACCCTTTAGATTCTAATCTACCTGAAGGGTTATTCATTGACCGACTAACACAAAAACCCTTCTCGAATCGAGATTAGACATTTTCTGAATAAATATTACATTCAAAACATTTCCATTGAACCCACTCGAGGTATACGCAAACACATCTCGAAAAGGGCAACATTCCAGAAAGCAGATATCCTTTCCGCAGACGTACTAAATATAGGAAACTCCTTTGTTTGTGGAGCGAAAAGTTTCACATAAACGAAGATTACTGATGATATCCTCGATATTGAGTCTAAAAGAGGATATCATAAAGGTCAGTGGCCAGACTGTTCTTCAAAGTATGCTTAAAGACACATGTTCACTTACCGAGCCTAAGTTCACCGAAGTTACCGCAGCCGATCTTCTTGCCGACGCGGAAGTTAGGCCCCACCATAAGAACGCCCGAAGACGAGGTGACGGAGTGCCTCGACGTATGCATTGCGCTGCTGCCGCCCACACCACGCCCGCCCACCGCACCGGCTGCGCTGCAATAGTGAAAACACAGCTTTAGATCGATACAGGATAACAAGGAAGATAGATAAGATTTTGAAGAACTATAATTTTGTTTTGCTCCTACGAATGGGGATTTCCCTTGAAAGCTTTCTGTCTGCCAGAACATAATTTGAGAAAAAATCCATAGTAATGAAATTTAAGTCTCTTTGCCTTTCAGTAATATGGTTGTAAAGTAGTCTATCGGGAACTTCTTGGGCTTCGCATGACAGTCTTCAAAAACTAATATAAAGATGAATCATGTTCTTCAAAGTGTACCCGGATTCATGGCCAAGAGTTATCAGTAAAGTTAGCGATATTAATTGTATAAGCAATTCAATATCGATATTCATTGATTACATTAAACGAACACAATGTTATCTTTTATATGGACACAACTTTTACCGTTCAATCCGATATCTTCTTAGGCACTAATTTCAGATAAGTAAGGTATCATTTTCGTGTAAAAATAAGTGTCAGCGTATTGACGATCGATCGATACGATCTCTCCAAAAATCCAATCTATGCCAATATTATAAAGCTGAAAAGTATGTCCGGTTGAACGCGCTAATCTTAGGAACTACTGATACTACATTTATCGAAGAAGGCTATACGCTATATAACATCATGGTACGACAAATGAGAGCCGAGAAACGGGTGAAACCGCGGGGTACAGCTAGTTGACAATAAAGCAAAGATTTTCTTCTCTACAATCTTTTACCACTGTGGCTTGCAATTTCACTGGTCACCAGCTTCAGTTATTTTTTTACGTTATTGCACCTAATGAAAAACTAAAATCCAGAATAATCACGAACATAATAGCAATTCAAGTAAATGGGTAATACTCAAGTTAAACATAATTCAACTTGATCCCCGACTTCTGCGCTGGTATTTCAAGAGCTTTTGTCTTGCCCTGACGATTAAGTACTATTATTAAATTAATTTTCAACAAATATGCCCGATACTATTCAAGCAATGAATGACGTAGACATTTGACTGAGTTTAAAGGCTCGTTTCCAGGAAACAGTTTCAAATTGCCTGTTGAATGAATAAGCCGTCGAGTGTTTTAAGAGTTTCAATAAATATATAACAGTGCGATAAAGTATCACGGCTATCTGATAAAACTAATGAATATTAGTTACTGCCGGTGAAGTAATTATAAATTATTAAAACTCATTCTAATTATTATAAGCTACTAGCGGCATTTTACTGAAATGGGTTAGTGGATGCATTAAAATTAGTTTATCACGCGACTAAATACTGAAAGGTACTCGATTTAAAATAGAAACTGTAACAGTTTCTATTAAATCCCCTCTTCCTGTAATACCTATTTAGTGTAAAACCAGGAATCGGTTGGAATCCATTGAACGCTAGGCTAATCTGTGGTAGATTATGATGATGACAACAGGGAGATCTTTGCCTCTACCACAGAATATATAATAGTACCTAAAGGCACAGAAGGCTTACTCCCAAAAAGAAAACAAACAAATGTAAAATCTATGCACGAAAGAATAGAGTCCATTTTTACTTGCACCCGCATCACCCACCTACTTTTATAATAGCCTAAACTTCCCGTGCGCAAGCAAAATGAACTGAATAGTGACGCGCGAGAGTTCATTTTAGTTTATCTGACGCCAACGACATTAAAAGGTTACTGTCGGTCAAGCTCAATAGGGTTGCGACTCGCGAGTTTGGGCACAGTTAGGTAGGAATACGTATTTTATGCATTGTTTGATTACATATATGTTTATGTTAATTAATATTAACATAAATATATATCACTCCTCATTACCTCCTTATAAAATTAACTTATAAATCTAACAAACCTGCGGTCTTTGTTTACATCAAATATCAAAAATTTTAAGACGTTGTCAGAAACAAAAAGATTAGTTCCGTTTCAATCCGTTCTGGCCAAGCTGTAGTCACTTCATAACTTTAAAGATCGATTGTTATCGTTTACGGCAAAATAGGTAACTAGTCCTTATCATTTTCATTTCATTCATTTCATTGTCACAGGGCCCGTGTTGCGTGTCTTTGTAGGTAAGTAGGTAAAAAAGTCGCGAAGAGAATTACGATCGCTGACCTTGAATGCGTAGTGTAGCCATTTTCTGAGTTTGAACGTGTCTAAACAATAACGTAAACATCTTCCTACTTTCTACCGATCATAATTCGACCTACCCGTATTCAGCTTAGGTGAGTGAGAGTGATGTCAGGTTTGATAATCGTCTATTTTATTTATCTTGGTCGTCTTGTAGGCCAAATTTGTAACCTACCTAATCATGCTTAACTGATCATGATTACTAGCCGGTACTTGAATGACATTAATAAGCACGCCACAAGCAGGTAGATAGTTTTTTGATCATTATTAAATATGTACTACATAGATAAATATTCACTTTTTTTCTTACCTTTCGAAATCACGCGGTAGTGTGTGAAACGTGAGGCTCCTATCACTGTCATTATTTAAACAACCAAACGTTATGCAGTATTTTTTTTTTCCTCATCATAATTTTTTTTTTAACTCATGCGTAAATTCAACCAAACACCAAACTTAAATATTATATAAGTAAGCGCGTGCGTAGTGGGCGGCGCGCGGCAACCGACTAAATGTCCACTCCGAAGTGGTTCCCGCCAATGCTTGCAGTTTTATACCTACACTGCGGAGTGAGCCAGGCCTGCCTCTACCAAAATAATCGCTGTGTCATTAAAAAAAAATAAAGAGTGAATGAATAAAATAGAACAAGAAGCATTCCAAATTTGAAGGATAACGGAGAGTTTACACCTTGAAGTGGAGCAATACAAGCCGGGATTTATGAATCACAGTTCGGAAAGAGAAAATAGAAATCCATGTTGCGTAAAATTAATGTAGGGTAAATACGCTAAATGTCGGCCCCCTTACAGCTTTCTTGTTTTGGGATCGGTCTGATGCCATCAATTTGCAACGAAAGGATAGCTTCCGATGCGGTTTTGGATAGTTTGATAAATCTATTTTATGTTTATGGGCATAAGGTTGACATTTCTATTACAAGGAAAAAGTAATAAGGTTTAGATACGTCGAGGACGAAAAAACCCTAAACTCGGCCATTCACGGCCCATGGTCGGTCGCGTTTTTCCCAAATGTCGGCCGGGTATAGGGTGTTTTAAATTAAGACAGGAAAATATTATTATTACGATTTATTTTGGCAGGAGTCTCACTTAATGCCTCAAGCGCTTCCTTTATTTTTGTGCGATCGTAACTGCATAATTTTCTTTGTTTCCGGGAAGGCCCTGGATCTCCCTGCTCTGTCATTGTAGTACCTTTTAAAATTAAAAGCGTTAATTCTAAAGCCAGCTTTTCGTGACATGCATGTTTAATGAATTAAATGATGAAATGAATGAATGAAGCCAACCAACCATTAATATTTTTTAAGCTAATTAACATGGGTTTATTAGGTAGCAAGTTCCAAAGAGCAATTTACATCTTATATTCCCAATCCGCAATAAATGTTTTCAATATTGAACTCCTACATTTAAACTTTACTCTTTATAATAATAATAAATTAAATGAAATAATTAAATTTTGAGAAAATAAGAAAAGTAATCAGCCTGTATAGTTGGGCTTAAATTCGAGGCTGGCCGACATTAAGATCTTTAATATTTCTAAAGCCGGCCCCTATTTCGTGTACATTATTTCACGAGATTCAACTAATATCACCCCGGCCGGTATTTGGCGATTGAACGTAAAATAGATTTATTTACCTATATGCGTTGCGAATTCTCTTATTTAGCTAATGGAATTAGTACAATTTGAATTTATAAAACCGACTGCATTTACTTTAAGTCGGCCGCGGCCGAGAATCCGGCTTTAACTCAAAATTGGCATTCTATTGGCGGCCTCCTATTTTTCCTTTAAAACAATACGTAAATCATTGAAAAAACTATCTCATAATATAGTAAAAATCACTAATTATTGATAATAAAGCTTAAAACAAAAAAAAAGGAATGTTTTATCTTTCTAATATCAATCCCCGAAGTGTGGGTTTTCACAGCCAGTAAGGTACTTTATGTATGAAATTGACTCTTCGACGGCGCAATCGCTGCTGACGCTCAGTGTGCGAAGACTGAGTGACGTATTCGGAAAGTAACGGTTTGTACATATAGAGTATGAACTAAGGTTGTAATTTGAGTGGCAAACTTGTCACTTCATTACGTTTTAAAAGAACGCAAGCCGAAAATGTGCACACGGCCGAAGTTTGGGGGGGGGCCGACGTTTGGCGTATTTACCCTACTGCGGTGTAGGGCTTTGTGGATTTCTGCACGTTATAATTATGGTTCCTATGTACGGCATCAACATTTTATAGCGCATAGCTAGGTCACATGTTCAAAACAAATAATAGCGAAATACCCGAAGATATACAGCTACAGAACAGGAAAACTTTCGACCCAATCGAAACTCGGGAAAATATTGGTTAGAGAAGTATTCGCTATGATTGTATTATTGATTCATTTCCGCATTCGGAATAGTTGCATATGTTTTTTAATATCTTTGGGAAGCCATTGATGTACGTCTTTTCGACGTAGGGGGGCAGACTGAGAGATCCTTTATGATGAGAACAATAATGTCGATCGAGTACGATGGGGACTGATTGTCGTGACGCAACGTGGGATCTTATCTTCACCATTTTGTAGCAATTGAATGAAACATCCTTGCATCTTGCTTTTCCGATGACATTATTATCTTTTACGGAATGCTGCAATGCCTTTATTGGACTAGACCAGTATTTTTTCCAATGTACAAGTGGTGCCCAAATAGTCAACAATCAGACACTTATTTTTTTCGTCAAGAAATGTTAATCTTTTTTTTTAATTAATTGAGTGGTCCGCAAGTCTTGAATTCGATTACGGTTCGTATAAAAAGAAGGATGGAGTCTACTAGAGAGGAAACAGCTTTTGAATAATTTGGCTAAACTAAGCCAAAGCACTGATGAGTGATGAATAAGGTCCATGGGGGGGGAACTACTTCAAAGGGGAAAATAAACATTTAAGTGATTCTTTCAATAGGTCATGCAAGGGAAATAAACCTGTTTAGACCTTTACAGTACAGATAATATAAAACAATAGATACTACACAACACGTTGCAATATTTAGTTCTGCAAGCCTACAACAATGCAATAGGAAAATCAGATTTGCATTCATTGTTATGAAATAGGTATGTAGGTAATGACAAGAAGATAAAAAAGTAATTTATTTAAAACACTGTTAACATAGAGGTGTTATATACGGAAAGAAATAATTGAAAGAAACGTGTAGGAATAAGTTTAAGAAATTCAAAGATGGGGAGTTTTGCTTCAGTCTACAAAAAACGCTTTCAACTACACTTCAAAGGTTTTGTTCTGGATTTTGTTATGCCGTTAATTGCGTAATAAGCAGTTCCACATCCCGTGGTTAAGGCTTTAAGTACGCGAAACCGGGTGCTGTACTTAGAGGGCGACATATGGCAAGGCCAACGCCCTTAGCTGCATTCTCTTCATAAAATGTTACTACTGAAAAGCCTCAATGTTAAACGTAAGGGGATCTGCCGATCGTATAACGCAGGTTGATTTTGCCGTGCAATAAAAGCGCTATTCCTAAGGCAACCGCAGCGGCACGAAGTAAATTATTTTCAAAATGGCGACATTAACACCTGTTGTTGTTTTGATACAGATGGGAACCAGTCGCGTCTCTGCAGCGTACCTACGGAGTTTGGACGCTATTGTCATTGCGGTCGCCATTAGAATTTTTTCTACCTAGGGTCATAGGACTTAATCATCAAATTAGTCCTCCCACACCGGGCAGGGCGGGAGCGACTGTCAGACTTCTACTGACTAAAATCCACGGTGTCCTTCAATAGATCTTTATGTTCCGGGGTCACGGTAATGAAATGAGTCCCGCGAACCCGGCAGGTTTTGGCTCTCTAAGAGGGGGCCCCGTCATTACGCTGCCGCTCTTTGAGGCCACGACGCGCCGTCGACCCGGGCATGGCCCATGGTCGGACAGCGAGTGGCCCTTTTCTCGCTGTCCGCATGCGCGCGCCTACGGTGGCCGGAGAAGGGTCATAGGACTTACTGTAAATATCCAGTATGCCCCATCAGCTGCACTGTTCTTATGTATCACATCACAATAATTACTCGCGATTTAAATTGTCATAATATGTACACATGGATGAACCTTTCATATTACAATGTCAATTGAATAATAATAAATTGTAATTGCAGAACAAAAGCATACATAGTTACAATATCGGACTTTATTTCAGCTAGGTATTGAGGAAATAGGATGGAGGAATGTTTGAGTACATAATATGAAATATAAAATGAATTGTGTGGGTAGGTATGGGTTACAACTTTAATTAGGTGCTTCCCAAGTTAATATTTTTTCACGCAAGTATCTATTAACAAGGAAAACATGTACCTACAATGTTTACAAATACAATGCATTTTTTTTATGAGGTACCTATTTTTTTGTTTTAAAATGCGACTGTTAATCTAGTCTAGGTCAAAGGTGACAAAGACAAAGTCGACGATCGAACGAGCCTACCCAGAAGAGATTGTTCACTCTTAACTTTGAAGAGATATGATAAACAATACAAGAGAAACTAGCTTACAACCAACATCCTCAAGATTTGTTACTCACGCCGCGACTGACCAGTAGACTCAGTCTCCATCAAACAGACCGACAAACTATGTGTATGCTCACTGGCTACTGTCCATTCAAAAAACATCAGTCCAACACTGCATTTGGTTATACATGGGGATGGGCTGCCGCAACGCGGACGAAACGGCAACCACGTAATCTTGGAAAACGAGGTTGTTGCTAACCGATGGGCACAAATGCTCAACAGTCCAAGGCCACTCCAAGAAGTATGTGAACGTCCCAAGACACTTCTGAGCTTCTGGAAGAGGTAGCTGAGTTGGCTCATTCAGCCAACCATTCCACTTCACACATAATTGATCGCATTAGTAAAGATGCGGAAAAAGGAGCCCTCAACTATACAAAAATACAAGAGATGCTGGCTTTGGATGAATCTAGCACAACAAAGGTCAAGGTATCTAATACTGTGCCAAAAAAAATCACCTTGTGACTTGAACTAGTTGACAATAACTAGAAAAAAATGCACTAATACCTATCCAGTCAAACAAATCTTAGTTAACTGACTGAAGAAGCTCACCAATTCTAAGCTCTTTAGAGAAATGTACTTGAGGAGTTAAATACTTAATCTGAGTCATAATCCTGTTAGTTTTTCACATGTTACAGGTTTATGTTATTAGTAGTTTGTATGTGTGGAAAAATATGACAATATTTTGCAATGTACAAGAATCTGTATTTGATGATGGTGACTTTTCATCATGGAAATTTGACTGGATGACTGTCAAATTGGTGCCAGAATTTTAAATCAATTAATTTCCAGGATGAATTTATCTTGAAGTCCAATGCTGTGGCACAGCAACTAGTTCCACCTTTGCAGATGGTTGGCTGGCTGAATTCTAGGAAATTTAAAAAAAAACAAACATCAAACCATCCACAAAGTCAATATTAACAGCTCTAATAATTAAGTTACTTTAACAAAAATGTAATTTAAAACTCAGGTAAGTTGAATACTGAATATTAAACAAAAGCAGCCTATAATATGCTCCTCCCTGTCAGTGAGATGAGAGAGGGAGTGGGATGTAGGTATGCATTGTCTGTCAGATTCACCATTCCAGTACATTTCGGAGTTGTAGATTTGAAATGACTTCAAAGTTTTAGTTCAATGACATGCTAATTTTCTCATAATGACTGAAACTACATAGAGTAATGCACCACCATGCATAGTATGATCAATTCTATCTCTATTATCAAGAATAGACAAAGTTATTTCATCATTATTTCTATACAATTGGAAGGTTTTTTTGCATGGATATGACACAATCTGTACACCATTGCCATGCTTAAAATAGTGGAAATAGTTTTATGTTCTGTCATTTTGAGTTTTCTTCTGATGAAAAACCTGTTTCTACAACACCATGCTACACATGCTGGTTGAGTTTGAAACCACTAGGCCACCACAGCTCTGATGACTTCAGAATGTATTTTAAAGTAATATGAGTTCACCAATAGCCTTTAAATGTATGTTCATGTTGTGAGGTATTTTGTAGTTACCACAGTGCAAACAAAAATCAAGATCAATCTTCCTTATGTTTAATTTTAAATGATAACAATTTATTATCTCATTCTGAGTGATTAGTAAATAACATGCATAATTATAAGCCATTATGCAGATTATAAATTAGATAGATAATTACTGGTAGTACCTCTAGTGATTAAAAAGAAACATGAATTTTCAAGTAAATAAAAATCTAGTAGTTTGGTAGGAAATCGAAAACGTAAGTATTTCTAATGTCACATTTCTATGAATTTAATTACTTAATGAAGATCAACAATTTAACACAAACAACATTATAACAAATTAATGTAAATATATTTTACCCTTGAAAACCAACAAGATTATCTATTACAGCCTTCACAATTTCTGAATATTTTCGCAAACATATTTATAACCAAATCAGTTATATCTAAGTTAATATTAGAGGAAGCAATATTCACTTCCTAAAACTTGAATAATGAATCAATCTACAATTTATAAGATGCTTCATGCGCTACATCTAAATGTACAGCAGCTATAGTGAATCATACCGACCGTTATTGGCATTGAGTCTAAAAGTGAAAGTTACAATGCACTTCCAACCACCGAAAGCATGGAAGGAGACAATTATCTAGCTGTGCAAGTCACCATTGGGGAACATGCAGACACTTTTTAATTCAATAATGGATTTTCTATTTAAATTGCTCCATAATTTGCATAGGTACTCTATTTATGTCAAACCTGTTTAAAGTTCAGTACCACACTTTGCAGTTTTACTGGGGTGGATTGTATTAAACAAAAGGTAGAAAATCTGGTTATAAATCTAGTGGACAATACCATAAATATAATGTTTATCTATGTAATAAATCTACCACACAATATTATTTTCTACCAATATATTCTTTTACTTATTTTACTCAACCAGCCATATTATGATTAATTCATCAATACCAATTCATGTGCAAAATAAAGTATTTATACATTTATTCAATTTCCAAAGAAATAAATTACTTTATTTCATAAATTCAACATTCCTGTATACTCACTATTTCCTATGCATTGTGGCATGTATTTAAACAATAACAGTCACTTTGAATATTCATAATTAATATAAAAAATATTAGTCACTTTACTGCAGACAGTTCAGTTGTCAATTTTGAGTGACTTACAACCAAAGCACTCTGGATTTCTATGGAAAACTGTGTAAGTTGGTCAAGTTAGTTGTTAGTTACGAAATGTCACTGTTTTGACAAAGTTAGTGTAAGAAATAAGCAGTTTTGCACGAAAAACAGTCTGATATTCTTTACAAGACTTAATTGGAGGTTTTATTGAATCGATTCAGACAATAAACAATGCATAACTGGACACAGATTGTGGCAGTAATGTTTGATAATTTAATGTTTTTATTAAGAACATGTTATCAAGTGTAAGTATTGTGTGAGACATATAATACCAAGATGTTTACGGTTTATGATTCATCAGCACTGCAGATACTTATGTGTTGTGATAGCTGATGTCCATTTACTCTCAGTGACATAATATATTTTGTTACTTAAGCTGTTCATTTCTTAACAAACAGGTTGTAATCCTTTACAATATTAATGTAAATTGATTTATGTAAGATTTTGCCTATGGCTATAACCTATTGAATTTCTCTTGGCATGTGTTCTACTAACCTTGTTTTTGTTCAAAATATTTTAGTTTACAAACATAGAATGTTTACTATAATATTTATTGCAAAAAGGTGAATTTTAAAATGTATTTTTTTATCTGCCTCTTCTTCCTGTCTAAAAGTCTGAGATGTTGTTCAGGTGACTAAACCATCAAAGTGAATTTCTTAGAAACTTGATTATTTTCAAAGAGGTTAGATTATTTTCTGGATGGTCCTTACAGCACAACAGAAACTTACTAAGTAGTATTTTATGTAATGTTGACTATTGAGTTTCCTGTAACTAAATCTCCTTTGGTTCTATTTTGAACTACATAACCACAGACTGCTTTGCATGAAGAATTCTAGTTTTAAAGTCTGCACAGAAATTCATAGATTAACAAATGGCTAAATTAGATGATAACATAATAATCCTATTAAATTGCTCCATTATTAGAAAAACATGCGACTGAATTACAAAAACTCTGCATGTTTACAATCACATCAGATCATTGACTTAGTAAATAGCAATTCAGTTTTTGCTGTTAATTCACTCTAAAAAAGACTAAATCACTTAAGCTTTATTTTCTATCCCATAGGTACTTAAAAAGATAGCAAATTATCATTAAGGTTATATGGCATTATATTGTATGAAAATTATCTTTTCTACCTTGTGAGTCATCACTTTTATTGACTGTGTAAATCACCTAATATCTAGTCATACAAAATGTTTAGGTTTACATGAACATAACATTTAAATTATTTGCTTCAAGTATCTACTTGTAGCATGTGAATGAATACCGGCTAACTAGAAATAAAAATGCTTATTTGAAGTAGTTTTTTTTTTTGCTGGTGGTCAGGCAAGGGCATTAGCTTTTAGTCTTAATTCATTGAACTGCAACTTTAAATGATGTCATTTTGGATTTAAAATTAAAGAGTTGTGCAATATGTCAGTTATGCCGTGTCCTACACCTCTACATTATGTTTAAGCCCTTTAAAGAGCGGTTTGCAAATGAGCCCAACTTAACCTCTATTTCTCAACACAAAAATTATTCCACAGTTTAACTTGCAAGAAGTCTACAAACTAAAAACCATAAATTATCAAAAAGAGATAAGATTTTCTCTATACTAGTTGTGAATGATTCAAGGATGACACTCACATATGCATGGAGGTTGGTGGATTGACGGCTACAGTGTTGACCCGTATCATGAAATGTTCGGTTACTAAAAGAGTAAATGATCATCATCAGCCTATAATGTTCTCACTGCTAGGACACAGGCCTCCTCTCTGTGAGAGGGAGTGGGCCATAATCCACCAAATAGGCCCAGTGCGGGTTGGTACTAAATGGTGTTGTAGCGATACTGTTGCTGGCAACTACTAATTGAAGGATTGTAAATAAAGGTGCTTACGATGCTCTTTTTTCTTCGCTCTGTCGTTCTTTGTCCTTGCTATTATCACGCTTATTCATAATATAAGACTTGTTGTGCAGGCGCAATGCCCAGCACTCTGCTCACTCCCTGTGTCCACGGTCTGTCCAGGCCGCAGCGCAGCCCATGTCACCACAGCTTCCACGACACCAGCCAGCGACGCGTCGCCATAACACAATCCAACACAACAACACTTTTGTCACTACTTTTTAATATTATTATTGCTATTTTTTTCTTCACTGCAATACTATTACCACTGCACTATATACAATTTATCTCAAAATCATTTTTGTTACACTGCAGACACAATTTAGACGTGAAAACGGAATGTTTCGGCGACACCTGACGAATCGTATCGGAAATCTTAAAATGATAACTGTCCTTTCTCTAGCAGTGTTAATTGATTATTATAAGCGATTTTACTCGGAAAGGGAGCGAGAGTGAATAGAGGTCGCCGTGCCAATGTTATGTTCATTGAAGAGTAACAACAAGCGATGTGGGTGTCCAACTTATTCAAATCACCAAAATCACCACGCACTCACCAAATCTTCTAGGAGATATCGTTAAACGTATACAGCTAATTAATATTTATTGATAAAAGAAAAGAATGTATCGAAAAAATGTTACAAATTGACAGTTCCTTGTGAGAAGTCAACCCCAATAATTGTCGGTCGGCACAAAACGTTTTGAAATAATTTACAACAAGGATTCTCACTACTGGAGTTCAGAGCACTTTGAGAAACTTAACTGTAAGAAATAGAAGCACAATTCGTGATTTTTAGTTAGCTTTCCGTAGGATTAGTCACAACGTCGCCGAAACATCAAATGGACATTTGTTCTGATAAAAAAGTTTAGGTTTGTAATGGCCACCAATGTTACACTTTTATCACTTCATAAATCGCGGTATATGAAATGTATTCCTAAAAGTTTTAATCTAAATTAATTAATAAACTACGCGTTTACATAAATATATTACCAACTAACGATAAAATTTCTTATTTAAAAAATATTTAACTCAAAGAATAGTCACTGATTCGCCATTCGGCGCATGCGCAAACTTGCAGCAATTTGTGTTGTCAGAGTAGTAAATCTTTTTTATTGTTTAAAACCTTTTTTCAAATGATATTATCTAATTCCACTTCATCACATAAAATAAATACTCTGATCTATAATGTCTCCCTTTAATTTTTATATCGAATCTATTCACCTATTTATTGTAAATCCAAAAGTGGTATTTTACAATATTTTTACTTTGGCAACTAATTATTAAAAATAAAAACAATTTTAATGCGTTCACAAAAAATGGTTTTTGGTGAAAATTAAATGTAAACTTTTGTGCATTATTTTACAATTTATTAATGACATTAGAAAAGTACATAGTGTTACATTTTTTGTTAAAATGTTTGACTGTATTCCATTATTTTTTAAACATTTGTTTAAACGTCTTATGGTTTTTTGATTGGTCACAATTCTAGAAGCTATGACGTTTTACTTTGATTTTATTGGTTAATATTTGACAAGAAACATGTGTGATATTGGCGCCAATTTTGAACAGTGGAATTTCGATATTTAGCGCAGACAGCAATATTGTAATTTACATCGTCTAGTCAGAATACGTAATCGTAATCACCGGATACGTCATTGGGATACGTATTAGTAATCAAACAGTAATTGTTTTAACTGAAGATGTAAGTACCATTTTTATTTATATTTCTCATTGTATATTTCGTACTAAATTACAAACAAGTGTACCTAGCCTAAATGTGCTTCCATAAGTATTTATTCATGTCTACACGACATGAATAAATACTTATGGAAGCACCTTTTAATACAGATGCCAGTACATAAAATTAAATGTAAAAGGTAAATACAATCGGATTCAGTTTAGCGACAAAAAAATGGCTAGAGGTACAGAAACCATCTTGTATAGGTACCTACGTCACATTTGGCCTTCACATGTAAGTATAAGCTGTATTCACCTTGTTTTCCGACCACTATCAGTTTGTGGTACAAACTGCTATGTTATTCTCTGTAAGGAACATCATCGCTGGATTCTACGTTGAGCTCTACGATGAGGCGGCTTTGAGATGGTCCGATCATGCAGCGCAAGCGGTGAGCTATCACTGTCAGTAGCTTATAGCCAGGGCACACTAACGGCATTTCCAGTTGATTTTCGCGATAATACTCTATAAAATATTTGTTTATACGTCCATTACCTCGATAATTAACGGCTTTTCTCGTAAGCGTGGCCCTATTGTAAGAAAAGTCTACAGCGTGGCATGAACGCTGAGGCCGCGCTGTTACTGGCCGCGCTGTGTTCAACGACGATATAATACTAGTATAATAGTAGTATTATATCGTCGTTGGCTGTGTTAGTAGAGAGTAGCAATGCTGGCCAAGCAAGACCCAAAACTGTGTTAATTCATAATTACCCACATTGCCATTTACGTTTCGTGATAATAAAATGTTCATAGAAACTAGCCAAAACAGTTCTGGATCATTTCAATTGGTTTCCGTCTTAACGAAAATAACAAAGGTATTGTGATTGATATTAGTAAAAAGGGTTTTTATTTTAAAAAAATAAACGACCGTGCTGCCCATTGTGTCACACTATTTCTAAGATCTAGGTACTTTGTATAGCTTTAATTTGGATGATGTGCGTAAGAAAGTGTATTCTATCTATCTAATGTTTTCTGGCTTGCAGACGAACACATAGTCTGCGGTTAACGGTTTTGGTGTGATCGTTTTTTCTCTTGTTTCAGCACGAGGAAACCCATATTATATCGGAATTGTCAGTATCGAGTGTATCGACGGTAATAATGGGTGGTGATTGTCCATAAATTTTATACCAGCTGAAGATTGAGATAGCGCAGGTTTCAATTGGTATAGTTGGATGCTGTGGACTGTGGTGATGGTAGCCTAAAATGTTATGGAATTCCCTAAACTTTGAAATGGATTATTTTTGGGGCTGTGTGATCTACCTTCTAGCGGTCTACTCAGTCCACCTGTAACCTGTGGTGATAGTTAAGCGATCCCAGAAAGAAAAAGAAAGAAAATTGAAAATCCTACTGGTAGTGGTAGCTTAGATTATTAATAATCGTGACCAGCATCCTTTCGAAGTCGCTGAAAAGCACTTTTTATTGAGCGTCGTCGGGCAGCATTTCCAATTCGTTGTGGGTCAGCTTGCTACATTTTCGTGCTCATCATTGCTTCTGGACTAGAATGAGGCTAATAGCAACTTCATTTTAGCAAAAAATAAAAAACTTGAAGTTTTAGCAGGTAGCTGAGCCTTCCTAAGTTCCTGCTTCATCACCTACTCAGACTCACAGTATTTGCAATTGCTGTACTCTAAGCAACAACTCTATTATGTAGGCAGTGGTTTACAGTAATATTACATTACGAATAATATTAAATTAGATCATTGTTTGTTACATCTTGTTTTGATACAGACCGTATGTTGACCGTCTGGTGGCAATGACTAATTTGTCTCTTACTTACCCTTCCGATAGTAATAAATGAGTGTTGTTATGATTTTCCCCTTGAGACATTTTCTGGGAAGGAACGCTTGGTGTCCTTAGTGACTTGTTTGGATCCTCAACGACCAATTTCAAACTTTTGGAGTCATATATCCGTACGCAATCCTGTTAGGTTTTAAAATTTGAGCGGATGCTATTCTCAGTAAGGATGCCACAATTTTAGTACCCTACTTACATAAAATTGGTTTCACAGTACGTAAACACTTCCTAGCGTGTCGTTGGCAATCTAAATACAGTAAACACTAAGAAAGACATGGACCGTGCTATCTATATTTAGCCAGACATTGACCGGCAAGTGAACCTAGAGAAGCTTAGTGGATCATTATTATACAAGGCTAAATTCAAGAGCAAACTGCAGTTATAATATGCATCTAATAAGTATTTATGAGAACGAATGATGATGTCCTCCTTGACAATTTGATAAAGAACCTTGCCAATTCCGGAAATAAAAGAAAAGCAATACAAGAATTTGAATCGCTCATGTTCCTAATTTGAATTGCGGGAGTCGGCCTACCTATTCATATCATGTGCATGCTCTTGCGCCGGCTATGAAGTGATCGTTTATTTCGCGTATCAACGCCCATGGCTGTTCCGTTTGTAAAGGCCATCACTTCTCCAGTTTACAAGCGTGCGCGCTGCTATCGAGACGTGTTTTGCTACCAGTCTTATTATACGGTGACATACTGATAATCCTTGAAGTTTGACAGTCGAGTGATCAATAGTAAGTTTTATTTGTTAATTATTTTCGCTGGCTGCGTTGACTTGTGTTCTAGCCTGTTTTGGACCATTTGGGTCATTCTGGGTTTTGTTTTTATCTGACTGTATTCGATTTCGATCAATATTGATGACTTCCTTATACATATAAAAAATATTATTAATACTGTGTTATGGTCGGCTTTCAGATTATGTTTTGGTATTACGTTTTCCTTTTTGAATTGGACTTGTTTAGTGTTTTGGGTAGTAACATAACTCAATCTTGCTTTTTCTTGCAACCAGACGTTATTCAGATGGGGCGTATTCCATCTCAAATCTGCTTAGGTAGGTATTGTTTTTTCTGGGATAATTTTAAAGAATGAATCGATGGCTACAAATATTGGTCACTTAAGTACCTACCTACGTAAGTAAGTACGCAGTATGTAAGGCCTGCAGCCTCTTGACAATGATCGTCTCTGCAAACTGCAATTATTTGGATAGTCCCACATTTAGTTATGACATCAACGTAAATTTGATCACCAAATGATTACTGCTAGATTTAATAATTTAAAAACATCATTTTTTCTTAACAGCTGTTCTCCGTTGTTTCACCCGCTACTCGGCTCCCATTGGTCGTAGCGTGATGTTATAAAGCCTCAATCTTTCTTATTGGACTATCTAACACAAAAATAATTGTTCAATTTGAAGCAGAAATTCTTGAGATTAGTGCGTTAAACCAAACGAACTCTTCAGCTTTATAATATTAGTATAGATTTAATAGGTACAGAGATATTATAAGTAAACTGAATTGGTAGCTGTGGCCACCTGAATAGATAAGATGGAATTTTTATAAAAAAATTACTTACCAAACAAGATTAGGTAGGGTAGGTACCTATCTTTCATGCATGATGCATCTACATACATATTGAAAGACTACCTACGTAGATACCATATGTAATTAAGTGTCTTTCCGTAATAATTTTTCCAATTAAGGCGTACATAAGCAGTAGTTAAAACAGAAACGGTACAGTCACGTCCGCAACACCTTGATATCTGTTATAAAAAAATATGATTGAGATGAAGGTTGCTGTTAGATGCAGTTTCTTTATATAATACTAAGTAGGTTTCTATGCCATCATGTTTAAGTACTATAAAATGTAAATAGCTAAGAGGATAATACGCTACGCTGCACCCATTGCACGACATTAATCATACAATCTGAAATCTTTATGAAGTATGAACTGAATAAAATATTTTATTTATTTGTAGTTACAAATAAATTGACTGAAATCTCGCTTAGAAAGACGCTTGTTTACATAGAAACACGCTCGCGGTAAAAATTTTTTTTCGAAAAAAGAATAGGATTCTTGACGCAGGCGATAATACGTATACCTAAATATTTATTTTACCCCAACGATACTTATCACTTATCAGGCTAGGTAAAGTTCTCGAATGGAGACCACACACCGACAAGCGCAGCGTAGGACGTCCACTCACTAGAAGGGCAGACGATCTTATGAAGGCCACAGGATCACGCTGGAATGCTGGATGCAGGCCGCTTACAACCCGGTTCTACTGGAAGTCTAAAGAGGAGGTCTATGTTCAGCAGTGGACGTCTTACAGCTGATTATGATGATGATGATGATCAGGCCAGATAGATAGGGTGTATGATTTTCTATTATAAGTCTTCTTAAGCGTAGGACGTAGTGGATGTCCTCTAGATCTCTTCATGTCTACTTGTAAATCTACAGCCATTGGAATATGGGTGTGACACGACAGTAACATATCTTTGGTAATATTTATCATCAGAGGATTCATGTCATGTTCACTATCCTATTAATAAACTATAAAGACCATTATCTATTGACATTAATGCTATAAGAATGTCCATTGATAGATTCATGAGCCATACATTTTGTGTCTACAATACATAGGTATCGATCAAATTTAGATCTTTAAACGTGTTTTTAATGAAATTGGTAATTAACTACGATAACTGGTTAACTCTATCAAAGCATGTTCTGCTTATTTTCTTTGTAAAGTTAACTTTATTACAGTTACTCGTGATAGGAGAAGGTGTTATCATATACTTTACTTCACAATGTTTTCCGATCTTCTAACCATTCTATTTTAAGACCTTCGAAGGACAGGCAGATACCCAAAAAAAAAAAATTGCCTGCAAACTATCTTGGTTCCTCGACCAACCGGTTGTTTGCTTACGTATTTTACATTTTTGCTTGTACATATATATGGACTGCTACTAGTGACGACTGCATACTTACTGGAAGGCGTAGTGTTGACAGACTATACCCCTAAGGAATCTTCCCTCCATATCAAGCAAGAGACAGAACAACAACCTGTTAGAGGTCGCTGGTTGTTTTCTTTTTATTAACCTGCTGCTATTAAAAAAAAGAACTCACGATGGACCACTATGTATCTCATCTGATGGTAAACGATGGTTGTGGTTAACGGTGAAGCACGATAGAACTAACCTATTGACTCTTGAGTAAGATCCCAAAGGCTGGTTTGAAGGTGTGTGGCTATTGGGAAATACAGTATTCACAAGTACAGGTACATTGGTTACATAATGGTACACTCCTTCCGGGTTTTTATTATCATCCAATAGCCCACAGCTGGGACACAAGCCTCCTCTTTGTGAGGGAGGTCTTTATATACCACAGCTATACTAAATTACCCGCGTAGGTCCAGTGCGGGATGTCAAAAACCTTCATATTTTTGGTTCGAAGAAATTCCGGTTTCCGCTCGATGTTTCAACGTTTTAGGGAGCACCTGGTGAGCACTATTTAATCATTTTAATCTTTAGTAGGTACATATTGATTTCGTGTTATTATCAAAGAAAAAAGTGTGTCGAAATACCTAATAGGTATTTAGTAGATTAGATATTGCATAATCAGATAAGAATCGCAAACAACAGACACTGAGTCACTGCAATTGCATACGGTCAACAAAAAAGATACAAATCTCTTCGTTAATTTGCTTTTAAGTTTTAAATGGTTGTTATACTATGCTATTGCTATATGCTAGTTGGGTATGTATGTAGATTGTAGGTAGGTACTTTTTGTACTGAAGCTATAGTTCATTATTGGAAAACCATTTAATACTTGCAGTCTGCTTGCTTAACTCTTTTGTTGACTGTACATTAAAACGCCTAAATTAACTTAACATGGTGTAACTCCGTGCTATGCTAGGTCAACAATAGGTCATAGGTTCCAGATGTGCAGATCAGTCAACTGCGTCTATTCTTCTTAGAGTTATGTCAAACTAAATAGAGTTCGCTCGTCGCTTCGCGCTCAGAGTTTGTCCAGCTTCAGTAACTCCCATGATTTCCTGTCAAACGATCACTTTCAGCACTAACTCATTGTTTACGCTCATCAATTCATCGTCATCATCATCCTGCACAGCCTGACTTCAAGAAAGAAAGAAAAAAGATTTATTGACACGCACAGGCAGGACAGAACAACAAAACTATACAGAAGAAATATAAATGCAAAGGAAAAAAAAATACATAAAAGAAATATAACAAACGGAACAAAAATAACATTATAGTCCTGTGCGAGGCCAAAAGACTCCTATCTCAGCATGTGCTGCGACATTTTTTTTAATCTCTTTGGATCTGGATTTCTGATGGACACTTCGCTCACTGTTGGCATAGTGTATACTCTCTACTTAGTCTGTGGTTGGCATAGAACTCTCCTTGCTTGCACGAAACTCCACGTTCCTGTACCAGCTTCAGCCAAGATATACCCAGTGTTGGCAATATTTTCAGGAGAAAAATATTTAATACGTACTACGAACTCAAAACAAATCGTTTAAAAACTTCAAATACTCAACCATTTTATTAGGGTTCCGTAGTCAACAAGGAACCCTTATAGTTTCGCCATGTCCGTCCGTCCGTCTGTCCGCAGTGTAGCTCAGAGACGCACAGTACTAGAGAGCTGTAATTTGGTGTAAATATTTTTTTTTTTTACGGATTTGTTGTGCCGAAAAAGTGGTAAAATAAAATCTCGTAAAATATTTTTTTTTAGGGTACCTCCAGTACTTACACGTAAAGTGAGGATTTTTTTTTGCCCTTTACTCGCGTACCCCTTATTGTGGGGTATCATTAAATAGGTCTTTAAAAAAAAGATAGCCAAATAATGATAGTTTCCATTAACAATTTTTTGATAAAAAAATTCGTTTGTGAAATATTAAGCTTTAAAGTGCTAAATTTTGCTCGATTCGAGTGTCCCCCCCCTCTACCAGCTAAACGGTTACGTTTAGGGGTGTGAAAAAATTCACAATAGTAGTACATATAACGAAGTTTAAAAGAAAATTATCATGACTAAGTAGGCTTTACAACTTTACGAGTAATAGTCGACCAACTTATAAAATGTACTTGATATCATATTTTCTTAAACAAAATGTATCGGAGACAACTGCAAATGTAAGTTTGTCAACTTTATTTTTACAGCTTTTATAAATGTATGTTTTTTGGGGATAGGTAGGTTTTTATCGTCAACTATTTTTAACTAAATTCAAAAAAAGGAGGAGGTTCTAAATACGTTGTAATCTTTTTTCTTATGTATTTTCCCCGATTTCTCAAAGACTCCTGGACCGATTTTGAAAATTCTTCTTTTTAAAATTAAATTTAGCGAATCAGTTTAGTTAGTTCGCATAAGTATTTTGATGGGCAACTACGGAACCCTACACTGTGCGTGGCCCGACACGCACTTGGCCGGTTTTTATAATAGGTACACGATTAACTTTGGAATGTGGGCCGAAACCAATAATAAATCACGTAAACATTGTTCAGCCTACTGCTCTAAAAGAAAATATTTTGCTCAGTGAAGTACCTTGCCCTCTTGCCCCATTATAACATTGACCCTTATTAGTTCCCCGGTACAATGACTGCCCCAATTTAGCTTAGCGTCTGTCCCTGTCTATAGTAAATCATACAATTACATCTATTGTATGATGACGTAGGTACACGCATGTTGTAGATATATTTAAAGAAAAGAGGAAAACACATCATCTATTCAGTCAGAAGCCAACAAAAAAGGCTACCTAAAACTACAGCTGTTCCAATGGCCAAAATTTGAACTACCAACTATACAGTTCAACTATGAAAGAGAGTCTTGACCTCCATCATTTAGTTAATTTTTAAAACTGTACAGTGCATCTTTAGTATCATGTTAGAGTTATTAAAAACGTGCAAGTGGTAAAAAAGGTTCATGACGTCACTATTATAGCGTCAGCAAAGTCTCCTTCATAAATTGTTGAACTGCATATAGTACAACTGCCAATTTGAAAACCATAAAGCCTGCTCTACACCACCCTCCTTCGCCTCCTTCCTTAGCCTGCTCTACACCAACTTCGCCAGTAGTGTAGAGCAGGCTACTACTGGCACGCCGACGCCGATTGCAAAAGATACCTATGTTGGTGGCTTTGTACCAACATTTGTACAATAGTGTACCATCCATGTCATCCGTGATAGGAGTATGATTGTATTGTGACTTAACTTTCGGGATTGTTTAGCTTGACAACCTAAAACATGATACCGGCTATCAGTACCTAATCAAGATAATTATTACCGACACCTGAGTAAGAATAAAGATACAGAATTTGAATTGGGAAATGACTAAATAAAACAGACTGTAAAACGTGTTTATTTGATGTGTAAAGATTATAATTTTATCAAGTTGACTGCAAATCAACTATCAACGCACTTTACGAACAACGGTTACTCGAACGAAACTCACTCGGCCCCATTTTTTTTACGTGCCATTTATTTATCATCAAGTGAGTTCTCCCACCCAAAGAGGACGGGAGGGAACTGTGTAAACTATAACTCGTACTGACTAAAATCAACGGTGTCCCAAAATACGCGCATAGGACGTGGAGTTGAGGATACCAGCCCGTTATACAGATTAATTCCATTACGCCTAATCTCATTTTTATGTTTCATAATCGGTTTGCGTGGGATGTTGTCGGAAACTGGAAGTAGGTACAGTCAGCATTAAATGTTGCTGACCACATTCAGATTTTAAAAATCGCTGTACACCATATTAATACGTATTACTACGGTGTACAGCGATTTTGAAAATCTGAATGTGGTCAGCAACTTTTGATGCTGACTGTACCTACTACAATTCAGTAGAGTAGATTATACAATTTTTAGCCGACAAAATACCACGCACTTTTTATCAGAATGTTTTTTTTTAATAGCCTGGTCTGTCCCACTACTGGGCAAAGGCCTCCCTCCACTCCTTCCACCTTTTATGATACTGGGCGTCCTGCTTCCAGTTCGGACGGAACCTGTCCAGTTCGTCCCACCATCTCCTACGTGGCCTGGCACGACCTCTTCTCACTGTCTCAGGGCACCAGTTCTCAGCAATTTTGGCCCACATCAGTTTGTCCAGCATGCGGCAGACATGTCCTGCCCCAGTCCTATTTCAGTGGGGCAGCTTTCTGAGCCACGTTAGCTGTATTTGTTAATTTAACACTCAGTATACTGCGCTCCATTGCTCGCTGGCAAACTTTGAGTTTGAACTTCTGGATGGGTGCTGGATGTTTGTCAAAGACCAAGTCTGTGCACCGTACTTTAAGACGGGTAGGAATGTAGGATACACATGTCCATGAGCCTGCTTTTTAGTGCCATAGGCAGCTCACCCTTCAACAGTTTCTTTATGGACCAGTAGTTCTTCCAGGCGTTCGGAAGTCGGTCCGTCTTGCGACTTCTTTGTATTTCCTGGCCTGAAAATGGTCCCAGTATTATTCCTGGACATGTTGTATTGTCCCCCCATCTACTTTTACGGTTTTTGAATGAATAATACTAGAAATAAACGTTAGTGCACACAATTCTGCTTACGCAAGGTTTTATCTTATAATCGTTTGATTTTTACTCTTTCCTCATTCGCATGTACTCACGTTCTACGACATAGATGAAGTATGATAAATACAGGAAAATCTATTTAAAACATTAAACTGTTCGCAATTTTAATTCTATAACATTAGGTTCAACATAAATGTAGGTATCTAATTACGTATGAACATAAATACTTAAGACACACACATTTTATTAGGTATACTCGGTTGATATTCGTTTAATCCTGAAAAACATCAATTGGAATCACTTTTTGTGACTTTAACTCATATCAGCTGTATACCATACATATACAATCATCGAGCCGAACATTTATCTACATACGACAACACGTAATTTATCACTGTAATAATGCAAATTGTAAACCATAGAACATAATTACAATGGGCTTATAGTACAACGATGGGATGGGCTCTAGTAAAGAATGACCGAATACTTATGACGTCATCGTGTCGTCATAGCCAACTTTTGCGCCAATGCTTTCATTCAGCCGGCGACAGACGATATCCAGTGACGTACAGGCGCTAATGTCTTGAAAAATCTGTAAAGAAAAGTATCGCTCATAAAAATAGCTGTTGTAACTTGCGATTTACATAAAATTATAAACTAATCTAATAAAGTCTACGTATAATTTCAGGTGGTCCTCAAAATGGATAAAAAGATCTCAGAAGATGAAAAAAAGAAGATGGTAGAGGAACTTCGGGATTGGATCAACAAGCAGCCACATTTACCCAAAGATTTAGGTGAGCAAATCATAACACTATTAATTTCCACCATCGTCTATAGATGTTAAAGGCCCGTATTACAGAACGTCACTCAATACTCAAGTACTTATTACTTAAAACTAGATTCAAGGCATTTGAATGGTTGAAATCTAGATTTAAATAGAGGTCAGTGCTTGAGTTTCGTTCTGTAATGCGGTCTTTAGTCCCCAGGCTCATGTCGGATAGTTCTCTCCTTTTATCTGTCTGTATCCCATTCTCTTGTACTCAGTACGTACCTACATGGTCTTCTCCCATTTTCCTCTGCCAGATGTTTCGGCATCATTTCTCAGACAATCCATTCACCTCTTTTGCCCTTCCTCTTCCTCTTTATCCATCACTGACTATCGTAGGCAACTGCTACCAAACCACACAGATCATTCTGCCGTCTAAGTTCTTGGTCGAAGAAACAAAAGACACTATTTCCATTGTTTCAATGTTGTTCTAGACAAGTTGTCAGATCAACTTCCGTGTTTGTGTTTTGAAAGTCCTCATTTATCGTGAATCGAACCGATGAAAGGGACTGTAGGTTTAATGGGTCCGATCCTAACCAAACTAATGTAAATTTAATGCCTCTTAAATATCATAAGTATACATGAGCGACCCAAAGCTATAAACAAGTACCACTAATGGGCTATCAAAATTCAATGTAGTTAATTCAGCATTTGACTTGATGGCATTGAATAACATTCACAACAGACAACCGAAGTATCAAGTTTAAAATAAGAAGAATAGTATCCGGATTATTTATAGCGGAAGTATTTTTGTATTGGAATTATATGTAAAATTATATTTAACTATGATTCACAAAATACTTCGTATCGAAGTGTTTATATCTAATGCTAAACCGGTTATCATAGTTTCGGGCTGCTGACTTGTTCGCATGACCGATGGCGGGTTATCAAACTCCCTGAGGCATGAAAAATTAACAAATATGGCTACGGTATCAGTAGTTTATGCTCCCAAGTCCCTGTTATTGATTCGTCCGATACACAAAGAATAATTGCCACCCGATAGGCTGTTTAGCGAACATCGTTGAACGTACACTGAATGAGAATCTGTTGTTACATACCTACATACAACTTGTACGACAAGTTTTCCACAATAGATACAAATGTTTATTCGACTTTCAACTTAATCTCGTTTGAATTAAGGTGCAAAATGTGGGTTTTCCATAATGCTTTGAATTGTTTTCAAGTGGACTTCGTATAGAATCTTATGTCTAGCTTTGTAATTGATGTTCTGATATCTGAAAACAGTACCTACCTTTGTTCTTATCTACTTCAGCTCAACAATAAATATAATGGCTATTTATGACTTCCATCGTTTATTTAGAAAAAAGATAATTCTTTCTTGAGCATCATCATGTCCTCATTGTCATTATTTTATTTGCTGTTGTCATCATCTATGAGTTAAATGACTTGCTATTAGCTCAAAATGATGTTCAATTACATCTAAACGCTAGATTTCCTGCATTTTAAAATCTCAATTTGTGCCGGTTTTTCATTAGTCTTCTCAACTAACAATGGTATACATGCGAATTAAGCAAAAACCTGTTTCTTGCGTGAACAAAAATAAAACAAGTTTTGTTAATTGAGTATTGCAACTTTTTGTAGATGTGATGATCACTTTTTAGTTAACTATTTGGATCCAATATATTATATTCAATGTTAAGATAAAGATAAAAAGATAAAAGACATTTATTTTGCAAAATATGGGTACAGTACACAGGTGTTTAAGAAAAAGAAAAGACAGCCATATTTTACCCGTAGGCATGCAAAGATTACGAACATATTCAAAACATTGTACTTTTCGATTTATGGATCGAGTGGTCAAGATACATTACTATAAACTATTATTTTATTTAAAAGCAAACAGGAACTCTCGCTGCAGAATAGTCAAAATAGAAAATAAAACACAAACATTAATAAAATAATAATAACAACAATCAAATATAACAATGTCATAATCAATAAAAATGAAAAATAATGAATAATCATACGTTGAATTTAGTAGATGGTTAATATTTTATTGGCTTCATAATTTATAATCAATTTTATTGAGGTGTCAAGATAACATTCAAGTTTCAAAACTTTTTTCTGACATGAATTCTTGCACGCTATAGTACGCTTTCTTCGTCAAAAAGCTACGTAGTTTTTTTTTAAATAAGGTGATCGAGAGCTCCTTCCAGTTTTTAGGAATTTTATTATAGATAACCGGAGCCATGCAGTATACACTTTTGCGCATAAGTGATGTCTTGGCAGACTGAAGGCACAGTTGGGTATTGTCGCGTCTGTTACGTGGAAATACGTCCGCGAATCGTTTAAAACGGTTTGGATTCGACTTTACAAACACAGCTACCTCAAACATATAAAGACATGGCAAAGTTAATATACTGTGTTGCTTAAAGTATGGTATGCAACTGTCGGTAGTTTTCAGCTTGAACATCGCTCGGATGCAACTTTTTTGAGCTTTAAAAGCTGCTTCTTTTTCCGTGGAATTCCCCCAAAACATTATACCATATCGAAGGTGCGATTCTGCTATGCCGTAATAAGCTGTAATGAGTGCATCGGTATAAACTGTTGAATGTAATTTGTACAAGGCATATGCAGCTTTACTAATTTTCTTACATAATATGCGAATGTGTGCTTTCCAGTTTAATTGTTTATCTATTTCAAGGCCCAGAAATTTTGTGGTTTCAACCTCTTCTACAGTATGGTTATTGTAGTGCACGTTAAGTCCTTTACTAGGAATCCGTTGAGAGAAGTGTATGACTTTTGTTTTACTCAAGTTAATTCTTAAATTATTTGCGTCTAACCATTTAACAACTAATTCTAAAGCCTTATGGATGTCACTTTCATATGTTTCATTATTTACGCAAGGAACTGTTACGGTGCTGTCGTCAGCAAATAGAGTTATAGGTTGTTGTAAGCACTCAGGCAGGTCATTAATATACAATATGAATAAGAAGGGGCCCAATACACTACCCTGTGGTACTCCGAATATAACCTCTCTTTCAGACGATCGATATATTTCTTCTTTTTTAGTAGCTGTATTAATCTGGTTGATTTCAGTAATTTGTTTTCTATTCTTTAAATAGGATTCAATTAGTTTTATAACATTGCCTCTAACACCATAGGCTTCAAGTTTACTTAAGAGAGTAGCATGATGTACATAATCAAATGCCTGTGTCATATCGCAAAATATACCACAGACGGGTGTGCGCTTATCCATATTAACTATAACATCATATATGAAGTCATAAATGGCCATATTAATTGATCTATGTGGTCGAAATCCTTTCTGCTCTTCACACAAGACTTTATTTTTTTCAATAAAATTGTATATCTGCTTGTACATATATTTCTCAAATATTTTTGAAATTACGGGAATAAGTGAAATAGGCCGGTAATATTCCATTAGCTCTTCATTTTCTTTTTTGAAAAGTGGCTTAATAATTGATGTTTTCAGAGCATCCGGGTATATACCTGCACTAATACAAAGATTTATTATATGACTTAGGTGACCGCATATTTCTATTGCTACATGCTTCAAAGGATGTTCTACAATCTTACGCACTGGAAAATGTAAACTCATTCTTATTGAGCGAAATGAGGTTTTGTTTGTTCCCGGTACATTGTCGCACATTGTTATATATTCCAAACTACGGAAATGGTCAGAGACAATGTTTTGTGAGCATTCAAGGTGACTAGTGATTATTCCATAGAATTGTGTAATTAATGTAGTCTAGATTTCAAGACGACTGGGCACGGCCACAACAAGATTGGCATAAATCTTACTAGTAATACGAGTAGATACCAATAAACGTGAAAGTTTATTTGGATGGATGGATGGATGTCTGAACCCCTTTCACGCAAAAACAACAACGGATTTAGTCGAAATTCGGTTCACAGATAGTTTATAATCTGGATAACATAGGATATTTTGTGTTCCCAAGGATGATTTTCGAGTTGTAGCAGGTGAAACCACAACAGCTACTATTATTATAATTATGTATTTATACAAAAGTGTTTCTGACATCATGGTATGAACTATGAAGTATTACTTCGCGTGTTTTTTGCGAGTGTAAAGTTTGGCGCCGCTTAATGGAACACACGGCTACACATCAAACTATATGAAAAACTAGTATAAGCTGACCGTTCAATATGCGGAAAGATCATATAAAGCGAGTCCAAGACAAACTGGTTTTGTATAGCTTGATGTCTTGTGTACTTATGTAGAGGCAATATAAGTAATGTCTTTATTCTTCCTTCCCTATGTTAATTTATTTGAATGAGACACTATGCTGGAACAGTTCTTCTTCTGTAGATCCTAAGTAGTCTTTCACGCAATCCATTTATAGACGAATGCGGAATAGAGTGTATTATTTCTCATTCTGCATTGAGATTTGAGAAAAACCTTACTGATGTTGAATCTGCATTCTCTAAAGATAGCCTTGTGTACCGTCCTAAGCTACCTACTGCTAGAGACTTGACAAAAACGAGCTCGTCGTAGCGTACAGCCTAGCTAGCATTAGTCTTATAGAGAATAGCATAGCTAATAACTTAATGCGTCGTTGGCAGGCACGGATGCTAAAAAAAAGCATAGTTTAGTGAGCGACGAATTTCTTTGTTTTTATGTAAGATGGGTTTGCTCTTGACCTTAGTCTAGGTCAGGAATGATTAAGACAAGTTTGACGATGGAGCGAGCTCAACCAGAAGAAGCCTGATCACTCTAACTTTGAAGAAGGGTTAGGGCTACCTATATGCGTTCAGAAACACAGATGCAGGCAGAGAGTTCCACTCCTTCACTGTCCGCATTATAAAAGACGTTTGGAAACGCTTAGTGCGAATAATTATTTCGGAAACATTCTGCTACTGGTCATGCAAGATTTTGTGTCAGAATACATTTTCATAAGACCGTTTTTTGATGGAATAATAACCAGGACCCATTCTCACGTTACAGAGGACAAACTCATACTGAGGTTTCTTCACAGCTGCTACTACGACATGACTGCAACGAAGAAAACCATAGAGCTGTTCTTCAAAATAAGAGACAATTCTCCAGAGCTGGTCAATCATAGAGATCCGCTGTCACCTGCTATGCAAAAGGCTTTGAAGATCTCGTAAGTATACTTACATACTGACTAGAAGAAAACGTATGATAATCAAAATCAATTTTCTTTATAAATACGACTTCCTTTCATTTGTTAAATTAACCTGGTGGCCTACCGAAATGAACTCTTAACGCGATCCAGTTTAGTCTGTGGGAAAGAGATGGCACTAGACGACGTGCATAACTCTGTCTCTTTCCCACAGCCTAATCTGGAGAGCTCGTGGTAAGGCCTCAGTTGCTTGAGAACAGTAGGTTTTTAGTTAAAAGAAAGAGTCTGACAGCTCCTTTCGCTCCAGGCTGGGAGGATTCATTTCATGATTTTCCACAACCAAAAAAAAAGAATTTTGATTTTTCAACTCGTGAACGGAATTCATAAATTCTAAATAGGTTGTACAATTATTCCGCATTTTGATGTTTCGTATTCTGGCAACATTGCGGAAAGTCGTGACTACACTAATCTGGGGCAAGCTTATGGCTGTTAGTAATTCGTTCTAATCTCTGCCGTAAATCGCAAGACCAACTAACACAGCGGAATTAAAAGTGGGTTATATTTATTGCAGTATCTTTATGATTGTAGATGGGTAGGTACCTAGAATTCTCTTATTGTATCAACACCATGTTATTTGTGCGATATCGTTGTTTTATACATACTTACATAAAGTTTAAAATGCATTTTATCATATTAGGGTCCCGTGGTTACCCTTCCTTTCGGGAATCCTAAAATAACCCAGCCAAGTCACAGGCCAAGTGCATAACGGATTCGCGCACAAAGGGAACCTAACCTAACCTACCGCACCATAAAAAAATAAAATATTTTAGTATCTATTTGTTGCTATAGCGGCATCAGAAACACATCATCAGAATTTGTGAAAATTGTCAACTGTCTTATAACAACTATCACGGTACATGAGCACCGTGATAGTTGTTACACAGTTGACAATTTTCACAAATTCTGTCGATAGGTTATGACAGTTGACAATTTTCATAAATTCTATCGATAAGTTATAAGACAGTTGACAATTTTCACAAATTCTTTCGATAAGTACAGCATGGTGGCAGTCGGACGGACAGTTTTAGATCAAAGAATATGTATTACTACGTAAAAAAGACAGGGCAAAGCGTATATTTAAACACGGCTTAATAGAGCAATTAGGTATCATTAATTATATCTAATATTAAAATAGGTTACGCTCAACAGCACTGTCTTCTGACCTATTGATTATTATGAAGTTGTTTCTCAGACTAGTTTCATTATGGTTTTCCTAAGAATTTAATGATGAATATACTGACAACTTTGTATTGTGAACTGCTCTAACAAAGACCGGCAATTATAAAGATTAGTTGACAACAAGAGCGTGATTTTTATCTTGGCCAATTAAGCTTTTTCTATACAATTTGTCACTTTTGTGGGCGGAATTATGGCACGACCTCTAGACGATTGAAGAATAGAAAAATAGAAACATTTCTTTTAGACAAAATGTCAGTCAATCTTTCTAAATTCTGTAATGTTGTTATCTATTGTTGCGTCGAATCCTGTTTTTATGGTGGCTGCCTGTCCATTGATGCGGAGCGAGTTGGCGGAGGAAATATTAACCAATAGGATTGCACCATTGAAGAGGGGCGGAGATTTAGTACAATCCTATTGGTTAATATTTCCTCGTTTCTCCGCTCCGCCAACTCGCTCCGGCATCAATGGACAGGCAGCCTCGACACGAATTATGTAAAGCCCGCGCCACAACTCATTACCAGCTGAAAGTTTGAGGTACTGCATTTTTAATGTAAGACGAGCACCCGCGCCACCGCGTCAAAAAGTCATTATGGTGGTGCGGACTCCATCTAAATCTTAATAGACAAAACACCTGGTTATATCAGAAGTATGTTATTGCACAACGTTTAAAACAAGTTCATTGACAAAATAGCATGTTTAAAATAGCGTTATAGATGGCGCAACAAGAGAGCAAAGCGTTTTTTAAAAGTGCTGATTGTGAATCTTGAGAAGCGAGGATTCAAGGATTGAATCACGAGCGTAGCGAGTGATTCTAAAGTTGAATCCTGAGTGTGGCGAGAGATTCAAAGGCACGAGATGCAAAAACTTTGCTCTCGTGTAAAACATAACTTTTCACTTCAGCAGCGAGAACACTTGGAGATAAAATAATAAACAGGAATAGATTGGAATTACTTTTTATTAAAGTAGCTTTCAACAATAAGTTAATACTCCACATTGTAGATAATCGCCTCGTCTGTGATAAATCTAAAAAATAAGATAGCAACACCGTCTCCGAAATACTGCTTGCGCCCTTTGTAAGTCTCCATTAATTGAAGACATGGTATGGTTTCAGATATTTCTCGCTTCGAGACTTCTGAGGTTGTTTTAACTCTTCCGGTGTTAAAATAAGTACTGTTCTCGTCGCTAGTTTTACTCATTTTTTTTTTATATTATTCAACACTGCGCCACTCTTTTATTTTTAAATTAAGGCGTGTTCGGAAATAGCACCCATGATATTTTATTTTTTAAATACATATTTACTAACAATATTGAAACTAGAAATAAATATTTACAGTAAATCATTTAAATACAGAAATAAGTTAAAAATTCAATAAATTACATTCAAAGACATTATTGTCTTTTTGCAAAATTTCTTTAGTTAGTACAAATTTCCGAACGTTATTGTCTTTGAGACCGAATTCAAAATCGGAACTTCGAAAGGGCTGATCTTTGTCTCTCTCTCTTTCTATTGGCGGGAAAGAGATAGAGTGGTAATGTTTCGAATTGTATGATTAACTCAAGGCTGAATATGATATTCGTGGCTTTTTGAAACCAAAAATTAAAAAGTTACTTTGTCTCACTAGTGAGCAAAATCGCATTTTGCTCACTGATTTCAGGCAGCAAAACCTACATGTTTGAGCTACTGAAGTGAAAATACATATTAGATCCCACATACACCCGCATATACGGCAGAGTTGCGAAAATGCCGCTTTACGAACACCAACAGTTTCTAAATATCGGCCAATGACCTATCAATGAACTGATAATAATAAATACCTACGTGTATGTTGTTTGTCAACGCCAAGACCGAAGATCAATGGCCTCTCCGCTACTATTGAAGCATAGCTATGGGAGATTGTTATCTGAACAATGGCGAACAAATAAGAGAATTATTTTGCGAAGAAAGCAATCATAGTCAGCACGATTGGTAAATAATGCGATAAACTCGTCTAGCTGAAGTATTCATAAAGCAGGAATTTGTTAGTTTACATTACGTGTCCTTTATTACGCCTCGCCTGAATAATGAATCTTCTTACGCTAATATGTCAGTCGCGTAGAGTTGGTCGCGTATTTTAGTGAGAAACCTGGTTTGTTCCCAACCTGTGCCTCAGACACTAGTAAACTAAAGTAGAAAGCAAAGATTAATACAACGTGTAACGTTAATAGCGCAAAACCTCTCGTGGGATAACTGATCGGGCCCATCAGTATGAAAAATCATTTTGATCATGAAAGTTTTGGAACAAACATTGTTTAGTAACATGGGCTGAGGTATCCCACGAGAGGTTTTGCGCTATTAATGTTACAAGTTGTATGTTTTGTAAAGATGAGTAAATGCTTCCTCCCTTTCTGTCCTATTTATTTATCTTTGTAACCATATTCATCAATATTGATCGAGTGGTGTAGGTGTGAAAGTTACATTAGTAGATGGTACTGTCAGTCGTGATTGGTACCATCCATCAAAAATTTTGCATTTACAATGATAGTTACGATAATGATCACGTACCTACCTTAGAACAAAATGAAATAGTAGCTAGAGCTACGACATACTTTACCTTTTAGCATCAAAAAGTTTGTCTGAATCAAGATTTAAATAAGGTCGTTACGTTCATACTATCGCAAAATCTTCCTTTTTCGCTTTTACCACCTCTGGATGCAGGCCAAAAACTTTAAAAGTACTTCTTAAGTCACACAAAAATCGCCTTTATTAACCATTACTTTTTCTCATTTGCAGAAAATTAGCGTCGTACACAATAACAGGTGACAAGAACATTTGGTTCTGGCAACTGAATGATCCTGGTTTAGAGTTGTATGACTACACTCAGGACGCTAGATTGTTCATCATGTCCAGTGACGCTTGGTTGCTGGAGAATGACTTCTTGGCTGAAGAAGACATCGTGGTTATGGACGCTAAGGATATCACACTGAAGTTTATCACGAAGTTTAATATTTCTGTTGCGAGAAAGCTGTCTAAGTATCAAGAGGTGAGTTGTAATTTCGTATGGGGCCTCCTTTTAAGAAATGGTTAAATAAAAGATAGAATTTAGATCTAACAGTTCGCCTTTAGGTGCTGCCAAATAAATAGTTTAACTACGACGAGTGTGTGGTGGCCCACTGGCATCGGTCCCGACTAACGTAAGTTCGTGGTCATGGGTACGAATCTATTCGCCAGGCGCGTTACTTTGGGTAATTTATTTCATCACCACTGCTCTCAAAACGGTGAAGGAAAACATCGTGAGGAAACCGGCATGTCCTAGAGCCAAAAATTCGAAGACATGTGACATCTACCAAGTACCAACCCGCACTGGGCCCGCGTGGTGGATTATGGCCCGTTCCCTCTCACACAGAGGAGGCCTGTGTCCCAGCTGATGATGATGATGTACAAACACTCGAATGATGAAAATCCGAGAGAAAGACGTATTAGGGTATTCATTTGGTTATAATCAATTGTTAAAACGGACCGTTGTCGCATGTTCTAGTTTGGGTAATGTTTGTCTCCAACTTTAGCTACACAGGTACCTAGGTCTGCTTTTCTCCAATGAATAGAGATGGTCACAATGAACAGAAGTTTCCAAACATTTTGGCCTGCTTCTGTTTATACCGGCTCCGGCTGTGCTAATATAATCATTATTTAATATTATATGTATTGTTATACAAATGCCATTCATTATTACAATACAAAGCTTTTGTTATACATTTTATTATGAGTACTTTTGGGTACATTTTCGAGCGTCAAGTGAGAGACATTCTTTGCTCATTAATTAAAACGAATGCGTACCGAAGCGTTTTTGTTTGATATGTAGGACATATTGTTTGAAGCCAGTCACATACACTATTGGATCGCTTTCGCTTTTCAGTGTGACTGCATTAAAACAATTCCATAAATTACAGAAATAAAAACGCTTCGGATCGCATTCGCTTCGCCTGTCTGTTTGACAAAGGCTTTAACTTTGAACAGCAGCTTGACTGTTTACACATTGTAGAGCCTGTAGCCAAACGGCAAGCGACCTTTGTAAACGTTCGCTAATACATTTTCAAATTTATACCCCATCGCATAAAGTTGAAAATCTAGTAAAGACTTCTGAGCGATAGCTAACGAAACAAACGAAAACGATCTGTAATCTTTGATAGATTTTCAACTTTATGCAACGGCGTATAAAGTTGAAAATGTATTAGCGACTGCTGAACGTTAGCGAATGTCGCTTGCCATTTGGCTATAGGGCCTGATCTTGAATTTGATATTCAGGTCGGATAGAATCGTGAGACGATCGTTGAACAGTTTCGTATCGTTATTATTTTGTCAGCCGATAACATTCCACATCTAAGCAAAGGCCTCCCTTCACTACCTTCCAGCTTCTCGCAGTTTCCCGCGCTCTGCCCTACTACATGGATGCTAAACAAACGAATGTGGCCATACCGACACCAGCACATCAACCTATTCCAATTCTGACAAAATGTTCCCTGCCGAACAGTAACCGTCTGCTATTGTGATAAAGTTTACAATCCATTAAAGTTTGAGACATTATTCTGAGGGCTATCTTAATCTGCTGGCGCCTGCTTTCAACATCTCTGCTTAATGCTATGAGAATACAAATGCCGTCATTTTGTCAGCTTATCTAGTCGACTGGTATCATCATCATCATCAGCCGGAGGACGTCCACTGCTGAACATAGGCCTCCCCCTTAGACCGCCACGCCGAACGACAATTCGCCACTTGCATCCATCGGCTGCCCGCGACCCTCACGATGTCGTCGGTCCACCCAGTGGAAGGCCTACCTACGCTGCGTTTTCCGGTCCGTGGTCGCCACTCGAGAACTTTTCTTCCCCATCGGTTGTCAGTTCTACGAGCGATGTGGCCTGCCCATTGCCACTTCAACTTGCAAATTTTATGAGCTACTGCTGCTACTGTTTTATGGGCGATTGTTATACTGCTCTTATTTGTTAGTTAAAAACCCTCTCTTTACAATCTCCAGGAAGCCATGCCGATCAGAATAAAGCAGATCCACGTGTTGAACGCACCACCATTCATAGACAAGCTATTCAGTCTTATGAAGCCGTTCATAAGACAAGAACTTACTGAATTGGTAAGCATTTTAACCTTTAAAAACTGTGTAGTATTTTTCCAGGTATTTTCTGATGTCAGAATTATTATCGCGGTATAGTCTTAACAGGCTACCGTAGGTAACTCTGGAACGGAAAAGGTATTTGAAGGAAAACGGTGGATTTTAACCAGTACGAGTCTGACAGGTCCTTACACTCAACCATAGATACAATAAAGAAGTTTTTTAATTTCTGTGCACTCAACCCAGGGCGAGAGGAAACAAAAAAAAAACTGGAACTGAACTAAAACTCACCAATAGGAAATTCCTCCTCTTTACATTCCAGAGTTTTTTAAAGTTGGTAACTCGACTTTCGAATATGTGCTTGTTCCGTATACCTTTTTTTTTCAAATTGCACTTCAATATCCCAGATATACTAAACCAAAAGCAAATAAAAAAAATCAAATCGCCATTACCACTTTACAGATTCAATTCCACGTGCCAAAATCGGAGACTATAAACAAGTTTCTCAGCAAGGAAGACTTGCCTCAGGACTATGGCGGCACCAGACCTAGTATGGAGGAAATGAATAAACAGACCTTGGAAGTTATCATGAAACATCGGTAACTATGATTTTATTTGTTTACTTGTAAGAAGAAAAGAGACAGAGCTATACAAGTCGTCTAGCTCCATCTCGTTCACTCAATGGAACGTAGTATATGTACTTAGCTGATGACGTTGAAAAGGAATTTATCAATGACATTTTATTAATGTAGTTTACTCACCTTTTACTTCGAATCCTTAGTTAATCAAAGATTAAGGAGTTCACAGCCATCCTTACCAAAGAATATTGTTACCCCAGTACTAAATGGGTCGCCTGCCGGGGTCGCGGGATTATTTCCTTACCGTGACCCCGGAACAGAAAGGGCTATTGAAGGACACCGTGGATTTTAGTCAGTAGAAGTCTGACAGTCCCTCCCACCCTGCCCGGGGTTGGAGGACTCATTTGATGATTTTACCACACTAAAAAAAAAAAAGTACTAAATGGGTTGTGAAGGTCAGAGTTGCAGTAGTTCCATGCATAGTTTTGGCATTCACCTGCATCTGATGAGGCTGAAGCAGTTTACTTGTAGTTAGTTAAAAGTACTCTTTGAACAACGTTTTATTTTTCTTCGATTTCAGAGAAAAGTTTTTGGACGATAACTTTTGGAAGACTTCCAAGAAAGGGAAGACAACAAAAGAAGATTCCTTCAGAAGTTTAGACATAGACTAATTTTAGTTAGTTATTAAACAATTTGACAAGACAATATTTTGTGTTACCTATATTATAGAATTATAACTTAAAATGGGATATTTACTATGTTTATTTATTTCCGATATTTCAGCACTTTTGCAAGCGATAAACAACTTTATGATGATTGCTTAGTAGTTGCCTAGAGCAAGCATTTTTTTTCTTTTGAGGGTACCAAAACAAGGCTTGCCTGTATGCCCGCCTGCCGGGGTCCTCGATTCGGCACTGGGCAGGTATAATTGCGAACCTGACGGACTGATAAACACCAATCGCCTTACCACAAAAATTAAACATCTGTTGAACACTTGTCTAAAAAAAGTGTAAATGCATAACGACCCTTATAACAATGTGAAATGACATTGTCACGTTGACAGTTTTTTTTAGACAAATGTTCAACACAGGTTTATCTTTCCTCTGGTAAGACTCAGTGTCCGGTGTCCGCATAAGGTCCGTAGGTACTCCGCAGTTTGTCCGTCCCGGTGTGCCCAAATCTTACTTCTATCCAATTAAAACAAATGTTTTCATTTTTAAATAATGGTTTTATTAAAAATCACTATCATGATTATTGTGAATATTTTTTTTAGGTACCTATAATATTTGAGAAAAAAAAAATGATAAGAAGATTCAATTGTTTATTTCTGATGCGGATTTATATGTATAATTTTATTTTGTATTATATTTAGAAATATATAGGTATGTTTATTAGTTGTCTAGTCTAATAGTACCCATAATACAAGCTCTGCTTAACTTGGGACTAGATGGCGTTGTGTGGTAGTTGTGGAAGATTTTATTATTATTATTACATTATTTTATTAAATGCACAATTTTATATGTAAGCAAATGTAAACATACAAATAGCTGGCTGTGTCATTATGTTTGTGCCTTTGTATATTTATTTTGTAACTAAATAAATGAGGTAGTTGAATCACG
This sequence comes from Agrotis segetum, assembly GCA_036375495.1. Lineage (NCBI taxonomy): Eukaryota > Metazoa > Arthropoda > Insecta > Lepidoptera > Noctuidae > Agrotis > Agrotis segetum. The sequence continues at coordinate 1,080,380 of JAQSVV010000247.1, read as the reverse complement.
GTGTGCCTCGCTTTTTGCCGGAATCTTGCGAATTTTAAAAGTAAGGTGTGGTTTTAATCAGTAAAATAAAATGTATCTGATGATAATATATATATAATTATATTTGTTAAATGTTAATACATTTGACACGTGAATAAAACCCGTTTTATATAATTATATGTATAATTATAATAAGTACGGGTTTTATTCACGTGTAAAAATATAAACAAGATGTTTCGCATGTTTTTATGTTTTGTAAAACATTGAAAAATAAGCTAAAATAGGTTATAAATTCGTATTAAAAATTACTTATATGAGTAATTTATTTTATTTTTATTTTACTTACTTATTTTTCTATAAATTAAAAAAAATATTCGTCGTCATCATTTTGGTACTTACTCGTATATTTTGGTACCTATATTGTATTTTTAATTACTTTTACGCATATAATTATGTGTATAATAATATGTAGGGTTTAAAAGTGAGTAATTTTATACAAAGTTTATACAATACAAAATAGTTATATTGTAGGTACCTTTTAAATTGTAAAAAAGAAACATTCCATTAGTTATATATTTATGTACAAAAAATAAACTACTTAACCTATTGATTGGAAATTAAAAATATCTAAGAATTACGAATCTTGTTTTGTTTTATTATCTGAAGTTATAATGGCGATTTAAATCTGTGACTTAATCCATCTAGTTTCTATTCCAAGGCCCGCCATTTTTTATTGGTATATTGCTTAACAATAAAAAAAATATACAGTCCAATAAATCTGTTGCCAATAAAATATTCTGTTTCAGAATAATTTACTTACCTATCAAGATTTTTTACGCTTGACCGAGTATACTACTTACATATTTGCCAAAAAAATAAACTCACATACACAACAGTCAGATCCGTAATAGAAAAACAGCAATTTCATAAAAATTTGCTATTTCCGCTCGTCCGCCGTATTTCATTAAGTACTTCCCAAAATTTGGTCCTTATTAGCAACACTATCGACCAATACAGAGTGGGGCACAGAATATAATAGTACCTAAAAGTGGGCGGGAGGGACTGTCAGCTTTGTACTGGCTAAAATCCGCGGTGTCCTTCAATAGCCCTTTTCGTTCCATGTGACCATGGAACGGTAATTTGATAAGTCCCGCGACCAAACTAAGTCAGACTAGTGAAATACTTAAATTAAAAACGACCATACTTTTTAAACATGCTGTATAAATTTGAAACTATAAACAGTCACATGAAAATGCAGCTAAACATAGAAATAAATGCTTAATTAATTTTTTCTTTTATTTTCGAACAAGTTTACGATAATGTTACACTAAAGTCGGAACATAAACCTGTTAAACTACTCTTCAGAATCGGATTATCTCATTTCGTCTTTAATTAACCTTTAATTTCTAAAAAATACAACTTTAATCTGCACTTGGAATGTCTGTTTCGTTATTAAAAGTCCTTTTTCTTTATTTTATGAAAACGTTGCCTAACTCTAGGAATTCCTCAAGTTAAAGGGGAAAATATACAACTCTGTGATTAGACCTGTCGTATTGTATGGATCGGAATGCTGGGCCGTGAAAAAGATGGATGAGAAACGATTGCAAGTAGCGGAGATGAGGATGTTGAGATGGATGTGTGGAGTGTCAAGAATGAATAAAGTAAGGAATGAGTTTATAACGGGAAGTTTGAAAGTGGCGCCTGTTACAGAAAAAATGAAAGGGAATCGTCTGTCTTGGTATGGACATGTGATGAGGAGGGATGACACCCATGTGACGAAGAGAGTGATGAGTGTGAATGTTGATGGATGGAGAGGAAGAGGAAGGCCAAAGAAAAGATGGATGGATTGTCTAATGAATGATATGAAAGAAAAAGGAATGACGTCTGATAGGGGAGAAAGGAAGAAGAAAACGTGTTGCCGACCACAAGTAGAATTTGATAAGAAGAAGAAGAAGACACAAGGAATTCCTCCTATAACCTAGGTTCGAATACAAAATTAAATATAAAAACTCACATAGGTACACAAAAACCCAGACCCAGACTCCTACAGCAAAATATTTTCAAATCGGATCGATTGGATCGAACCCGCGACACGTTGCGCAGCAGTTGATCGCCAGGCACTGCGCATGCCGTGTCGTCAAATACTCACTATAAAATCGACGAAATCTTTTTTTTTTTTTTACGTGGCAAAATCATCAAATGAGTCCTCCAACCGGGCAGGGCGGGAGGGACTGTCAGACTTGTACTGACTAAAATCCACGGTGTCCTTCGGTAGCCCTTTGTGTGCCGGAGTCCGCGACTCCGCGACTATACGTATGTCCCGCAACCCCGGCAGGACTGTGGCCCTCTATAGGGGGGCCCCGTCACTATGCTGACGCTCCTTGAGGCGCGCGTGGGACACAACGCGCCGTCGACCCGGGCATGGTCCTTGGTCGGGCAGCGAGTTGCCCTTTACTCGCCGCCCGCATGCCCGCGCCTACGGTGGCCGGAGATCGTCCCGCAACATCCGTCGCCGTGGGCGTCTACCACTGCGTCTCGGGCGGAGGGAGGACGGTATCCTCTCCCTCAAGCGGCCCGCCTCCTCCTTCGCGAGCATGACTGCTTCGCAGAAGGAGGCGACCGCCTCCCACTCCGTCTCGCCCCGCAGCATGGCCGCAACCAATGCCGGGCGCGAGAGGTCTCCGCCTATCGCCGCGGTGAGGACACGGCGGTGCTCCGCCCAAGCTGGGCATTCCTGCACCGTATGCTCCACCGTGTCCTCCGGGCGATCCTCGCAGTGGTGACACCCGGGCGTTTCCTCCTTTTTTATCATGCACAGGTACCTCCCGAAGCTGCCATGTCCGGTGAGGACCTGTGTCATGCGGTAGGTGAGGACGCCGTGGGACCTATCCAGCCACTCCTCAAAGAGGGGTCTTACAGCCGCGACTGCGGCTAGCCCGTACCTCGGTTGCGATAGTCGTTCTCTCCAGACTGCCCTGAGATCGCGCCGGAGCTCTTCCCGCCTCGTCTCGACTTCTCGAGGCATCAGGGATACGCCCCGACTCCGCGCCTCCACGCGCCACTCATAGACGCGCAGGAGAGCAGTCGCCTCCAGATCCCAGGGCAGTGATCCGGCAAGAAGGTTGGCCGATTCGCCGGCGATCGTGCGGTATCCTCGGATCATTCGGATTGCCATGACCCTCTGGCATGCGACCAGCTTCTGTGGTCGCGTCCGAATGCTCAGGGCCCACACGGGGGCCCCGTAGAGGGCCATGGACCGCACGACGCCGGCGTGCAACCTCCGGCAGGGGGCGTTTGGCCCGCCGATATTGGGCAGGAGCCGCCCGAGGGCGGCTGATGCCCGGTTCAGCCTTGGGGCCAAACGTGAGAAATGCTCCCCGAAGTTCCATCGGCTGTCGAGGACGAGTCCCAGGTACTTCATCGTACCCCCGACGCCGATGCGAACCCCCCCCACCGTTATGTGGGACTGTGTCAGTGGCGCATTCAGATGGCCATGAAAACACATGGCCTCTGTCTTGTGCAGCGCCACTTCGAGTCCCAACTGCCGGATCCTCTCGACGACTATCGCAACCGCCCGCGTCGCCAAGTCGGCGCCGCCTGGTGCGACACTCCCTCCGCCAGGACAAGCGTGTCGTCAGCATAACATATTACGCTGACGTCTAGAGGGAGGTCGCCGCGCAGCACCCAGTCGAAACCGATGTCCCACAGGTGCGGTCCCAAGACCGATCCCTGTGGGACACCGCACGACATCTCTCGCCGGTTCCACTCTCCCCGGTGACCGGGGTAGATGACGGCTCTGTCCGTCAGGTAGTCCTCGACCGTGCGACGGAGGTAGGTCGGCACCCGGTGATACCGGAGTGCCTCTCTGATGCAACTCCAGGGCAGGGTGTTGAAGGCGTTGGAGATGTCCAAGGACACCGCCACGACGACCCTGCCCCGGGCTACTGCATCTCCCGTCGTGAGGGCTCTAACGCGCATATCGACGAAATCTTGGTATAATCATCAAATGAGTCTTCCCAGCCAAAGCGGGACCCGGGCCTCTCAGACTTGTACTGACCAAAATCCACGGTGATTCTTCTAGCCCTTTACGTTCCAGGTTCACGGTTACCTGATTCGAGACAGTCCCGAGACCAAATCGACTAAACCTAGAACAACTACTTGGGGCCTAAAAGACCACTTTAGCAGATCGTAAGAATTGCTTGCCATCCGTTCGGGTTTCCCCGGATTTATCCTAGTTATGAGGGCGTCTATCTAATTTTAGAGATGGCAACCCTAGCTATGCCCCCCGGCAAGATGGACCAATGACCTGAAGAAGGTGGCTGGCAGTGGCTGGATGAAAAAAGCTGGAGATCGTGCGCTGTGGCGCTCCCTGGGAGAGGCCTATATCCAGCAGTGGACTGCAATAGGCTGAAATGATGATGAACCCTAGCTAAAATAGTACTTGCTCGCCATAGTAAGAAATAGAATAGATGAGACCATTTTTCAAAATTGATGGTATCTTTAAACCTGTAGACCATAAAAATATTTGTTGATGCTCTTCTAATAGTTATGTATTTAGTTTCGGATCTAGGGCTCCCCAGCAGGCGGATCTCGTGGCCGGGTGGCAACTTCTAGGGGTGCCAAAAGGCTACAAGTTCCAATTCCAATAGCCTACTGGTAGGTGCCATGTAGTACAAGTTGCTTTAACACCAAGGGGGCTCCATTTTCAAGTTTTGTCCCGATTCAAAAGATGCTGATTCGGGCCTGTAATTATTGTAGGATGATTTGACCACAACACAAAAGAATGATTACAGTGCGGTTTCCTCAGGGTCAGAGGTGTGATTGCCAGATACTCACCAATTTGGGGCAAGTTGGTATTATATGAAGAGTTCGTGATCAATCATAATGAGGCATAGGAATCCATCATTTGTCGAGATGTAGACCAGCTACAACCTACTTAAATGAGGTCAGACGCCAGCTCATAAAGCTACCGCAATATGTCTCTCTTTAAAATATTTTTTACTTTATCACGAGTAGATTTAAAAGTAGATAGAAAAAGATTCATGTTCGATTTTGAAAATAACGGGCTGGGGTAGGTTGATGATTGATGCTGGCAACTGTACCTAGTAAAGATTAAGTAATTCAAAGTACAGGATGTTTCATAATGTAAACTCAAAGGTGACTGACTGACATAATGATCTATCAACGCCGGGCCCAAACCACTGGACGAATCGGGCTGAACTTTGGAACCTAGATAATAATTAAAATAAAGAATTAAGATTTTCTAAACGACGTTTTTAAAGTCCTATGCAAAATCTCAAAACTGCTCCCCACACAGGCTTAGACATTTGATTTGGATGGCATGGTATAAGGATAGGACAAGATGATGATATTGATGAAAATGGGTCCATGTCAAAGATTGTTCTTTGATGGTCTTTCCAATAATCTGATCAGTTATTTCTGATACACGCTAGATGCTGTTTATTATCTACCGAGTAACCAGCAGGCGCCACTATCGCGGTGCAACCCAAAGTTTTATGTATTTCATTTCAACTTCATTTTTTACGTGTTCCCTTTACGCAAAATACATGTATTACTCTAGTAGAAATATTTTAATATAAGGATGTCGAAACATTTACCAAAACAAAATGATAGAAATCTTTATTGATGTGGATTAATATTTTGTGAATATTTTTATCATTCACAGTCTTAAATTTATTTTATAACATTTTGATGTCCCGAGATTACGAACAAAACTACTATCTTGGTAGAAAATTAATGATAATTGGCATACCTTACGAAAGTGACAATACCCAATTATTAAGCCCCAAACACACGCGCGCAGGGCATGGGCGTGTGCGTTGTGTTCCACGCGCGCCGGAAAAAGTGACAGCACAATAACGGGGCTCCCCCTTAGAGGGCCTACCTGGGTCGCGGACAAACGAATACAATACCGTGACCCCAGAACGTAAACTTCTGGAACACTTGTCTATTGAAATAAATCGTAGATTTTAGTAAGTATTCCGAGTCTGACAGTCCCTCCCGCCCTGCTCTGGGTAGGAGGACTCATTCGATTATTTTAGACGCTAAAAAAAGCCCCAAACACACGCTCCTTTTACTATCGTGCGTTCACAAAGCTGGTTGCGTGATAGTTTATATGTTCGAGAGTGGAAAGCTAAGGATGCTTAACGCCCTGTCCTCCACCATCTGGTGTTTGTATTAATTTTTGATGCATTTCGATGTAATGACAGACACAAGCGCCGCGTAAAATGGACATTAGTCGAGCAGCGGCGTGGATTTAGTATTTTTTACTCATATGAGGTACAGGTATAGTAGAACAGTTTAATGTCAGAACCTCTTTATAAATAAATCTTCATTCTATAATATCTTATCCACAGTATTTTTTTGGGACAAGGTTTTAATATCACTTTTCTGATAAATGAAACCTTTAGAGATATTAGCTATCGACTCCAAAAGCATGAGCCCAGTACTGATCTTTTATACTCCAAAGCAATTAATAGAGCGAGAAGCAACTTGTACCGAACACGCGGTGAGACAGCAATGACCACCGATTTTTCACCATAGTCGCAGCATTATACTATAGGCGATATTTAACAGGGTTTGGTTTGCTATGCCACTCGGGCTGACTTGTAGTTGACAAATAATTTTGAAGTATTCAAAATGACAACAGCAGTTTCATTTAATTTATTTTATTCCTGTTTCTTCGAAATTGTTAAAATCTGTGACGAAACTAAATAAATAATAATAAAAGTGAAGTGCTTCTTATCCTATATCGCAGTTTGATACGATTAGAAGTTGTTTTAAGTTACATACTATCTCAAATTGTTGACTGCAAATCAGTGCATTTATCATTAGTTCATGTGAAATTGTAATTTAGATGCATAAATATTAGATGGGAGGGGGATGGACACAGAGGAACCATCCGACAACAATAGTACGATATCACGATAGCATTGATATTAATAATATCACTGTGAGTAATTTATTATATTGATAGGAACAATTCGTAATGTATAGAATCATACGTATTCTAACATTTCCCTTGTTTGCTCTGTAAGGGTCGTCAGGAATTTCCTGCGATGATTTCAGTAAGTTTGGTTATTTTATTCTTGATTTATTAATGAAAATAATTTGTTATTGAAAAAAGAAATTTACGTGACTTATTTACAGTCATGTCCGTTTACAATCACGTCCCATTGAGTCACATCGAAACATAGTTTTGAATAATCTATAAGCCTACGTATCATTCGTTTGTATTTTCTCGATCTTTTTATCCATTACCAATTTTATTATTACGAAAATCTGACAGCCGCGATCTGAAAAAAAGTGTCACAGGTCTAGCCTGTAAGAGCCAGCTGGCTGACTTTCGTCAAGGAACGAAAGTGATGACACTACTTGTAAAAGGCAAAAGATGAGAGGACGATAGTGAATGTGTGCTCAGAATAAAACGGCGTATGTGCCCAAACATATTGACGTCTTTTTATGAATTAAAATTGTTATTAATTGAAAAACTGTCTTTACAGAATTTAGATACTAGTTCTCTACAATTTAAAACAACATCTTTTCAATAACTCATAGTAGTTATGCCATAAAAAAAATTATAGACCGAACTTTGAATTTTTTTTGTATCGAGCCAATTATTCTAATTCGTGTTTCTATCTTTACCATTCATTAAAAACTAGAATCTAACAATGTTGGTGGTATTTACAAGGTTGTTTCTATTCAAAGAAAATAAATACCTATGTTGAGATTTATTTAAACCGGTACGTTTGAAATATGCGAAGCCCGGCTTTATAAACCGGTCAAAAACGGATAACGGACAAGAACGCACGGTCCGATCCTTACTGAAATACTTTCGTGAAGTTCATTCATACATAATTTAATAATCTAGGTCAAGCTTACAATGGTTGCGAGTTCATACAGGTCCGCCTGAGTACCGCCTACGCATTTATGGATTTTCCTAATCGAAGTGGGTAATCTTGATACTAAGGTGAGAGTAATATCCTTCTCCAGGCATTGTCTAGGGATCATTATATTTTTGCAATAACTTTTCTCCTGATTGATATTAATTAAAATGTTCTTTAAGGATTCATCAAATAAAGTGTTATCGTTTGTCACAGTAACGATAAACCAAGTCACCTTTGCATTCATAAAGAAATTTCCATTTTCCTAATAAAGGGATTTTTGACATTTGAACCACTACATTAAAGTTCGAAAAAAAGACTGAAATAACAGTTTTCTTTAAAATTTATTGGGTAACTTAACAATTAATAATCCGTGTTTCTTTACCGCGAACACTAACAACACAAGAACATCGGTTTGGCATACTCAAAATGAGTTCATCCAAATCACGCTGTGGAATGGCCGCCTATGTTCGTTGCAACAACAAAAAAAGGTCTTCTTGCGACTGGATACCCTCCATATTCGGCAGAGCACTTCTCTGTAGCATATCCCATGCATGCTCAATCGGGTTCAAGTCTGGCGACTGAGCAGGCCAGGGCAGGACATTGATGTTAGCTGCGGCGAGAGTCTGTCTTACAACTCTTGCGGTGTGCGGTCGTGCATTATCATGCATTAACTGAAATAAGGGACCGATTTGCACTTGTAGAGTCGATGACGTCTGATACAATCGTCTCAGCATAAATTTGAGCGTTGAGGTTGCCTCTGATCCAAATCAACTCAGTTCTTCCGCCGATCCAAATACCCGCCCATACCATGATGGTTCCACCACTATAAGGATGGACTTCCTGGCAGGATTTTAATCGCTGTTGGCGTCCAGGGGTTCTCCAGTGTCGTATACGTCTTGTATCCGGTCTCATACCAAAACGAGACTCATCAGAAAAGCACACGAAACGCCATTGTTCTTCTGCCCAATTTCTGTGTTCAAGAGCCCATTGATATCGAATCCTACGATTGTGCATTGCTATAGGTGGTACCCGTAGCGGTCTTCGGGAATGAAGGTTCACTTCATGCAAGCGGTTTCTGACTGTTTGGTCGCTAATTAAGTTCCCTGAAGAGTGATGAAGCCTCACGGCTAACATCATGGCGGTTATTGTTGGAGCTCTTCGAGTTAAGATTTGAATGTATCGGTCTTGTCTCCGTGTGGTGCAGCATACCGTCCTCCATTGGCGCTCAGCCACGGTACCAGTGCTTCGGTAACGTGTCCAAAGTCGACTGATAACACTCTGACTTGTATTCAGAGCTAAAGCCACAGTACGTTGCCGGGAACCAGCTTCTATCATTCCCACGGCTCTGAGCATTTCTTCCCTGCTTAAATGACGTCGCCGCTCCATAATAACGTTGGTTTTAATCAGTAGTAGGGAAACAGTAGCACTAATAATGTCTTCAATGCGTTGTATGTTTTTATAGGGAAAATAATACAGCTGATTTTCATCTTTTACTCGAATTTGATTTACAGTTCCTGATTCAAATTATGAAATGCACCAAAAAGGATCCATACCCGGATTTAAAAATCATAAATTTATTACAAAGCCACATCTCAATCTCAAAAATCCGCATAAAAATGCTTGATCCCTAGACACTCCGATCCGATCCGTTCCGATCCGATCCGATTTCATGGTCCACTCCTTATATCATCCACTCCATTTTCATGGTAATAAACACTTGAATCCGCACCGTTTTCGTATTTAACCGCATTCTTCAATTAATTGTCGTGACAACTTTTAGGAGAATTTTTATCCGTCCAGGCCATTTTCCAACGCTGCGATAAATGTCCACTTCGTTCCAAGAAAGACTGCACGATTGTCTTAGATAGTCGGTATTCATGGCAAAAAGTTAATTGCTATTATTATTTCGGTTAACAGCAGTTCTCTGCACACGTGAACCAATTATTGAGAAGGAATTATTTCTAATAACTATTCATTAAAAACTAGAATCTAACAATGTTGGTGGTATTTGCAAGGTAAAATGTTTCTAGTGTCAATGAAAATAAATACCTATTTGAGAATTTTGAGATTTATTTAAACCGGTACGGAAATATGCGGACAGGACACGGCTATATGTATAAACCTCGGATGGATAACGTTACTGAAATACTACTGAAGAAATGAGACTAACTGAAATAATCTGTCAGCTTGCTTTTCATAGTCCGCCACGAATTTACGATTTTTTGAACTGGGTAAAACTTGAAACCTACTGGCCTCCAGGCTTTCAAAATAATTGCCCATAACCCGCGGCATATAAAAAGTGACATTTGATGACTATTCGCTGACCTCATGCTACACTAGCGCCTCCAATCCTCTAGTGGCAAATTCATTCGCGATTTCAATTTGTATATTTTTATGTCTATCACGACCTAATTAAAAAAAAAATGCCAATTATCTAAATGTACCTGTCGATCGATCTTATTATTTTATTTTTATACAGACGTTTTAGATCTTATAATAGGCAGGTTTTTGTCACAGTTGGTCTTTTAAGTCTAAAACTTGATTTTTATTATGTTAATTTAACCTTCTGTTTCTCAAAATGTTAGCATTTTCCTTGAAGTCATTAAAGTAAATATCTCGAAGCATTTTTAAGCGGCCGAATGAACGCCTATAAAAAACAGGTTATTTTTTTAGACTATAGGTTCGTGTTGCTCAAACCTTTATCTGAGAATACACCTATATTATGTCATTAGGAAACGCTGTCTGTAAAAGTGCTACTTTATAAATTGTTAGGAAGAGATATTCTAGATTTGAGGGTCGCGGGCAGCCGATGGATGCAAGTGGCGAATTGTCGTTCGGCGTGGCGGTCTAAGGGGGAGGCCTATGTTCAGCAGTGGACGTCCTCCGGCTGTTGATGATGATGATGATGATGATTCTAGATTTAGAGATTACATTTAGAGATATTATTACATGAGAAGAGATGAGAGAGATGTAATTACATTTAGAGATGTTACGAATATTCGCATTCTCATTCGCATCCACAATTATATTCGCATATTTTTAGACATTTGCATTCGCAATTTTGCGTGTGTGTGCGAATATTTTGCGAATATGAATGACTGAAAAAATACCAATATTCTTCCGAACACTCGATTAATTCTTATCTATCGTCTTCCTCAGTTCATCTTCATTCTATTCAATCTCATCAAATCAATCACAAACTTCAGTCATGACCATGCTAAGATACATGTATTTCGTTCTAACTTTTCTTTACTGACGCCACTCTTAGAGCTACTCTTACATTATTTTTCCATTCTCGTTACAGACAGGACGCAAAATAAATTATAAATCTCAAAATTTTCAGGTTCAATCTTTTCATTTTTTTTAACACTTTAAAAAAACACTAAATTTCAAACGTGATTGATCTAAAAATTAACGTTCGCATTTGCGAATATTGGAATTGAATATTCGTATCCGCATTCGCATTTGTAAACATCACTAGTTCATTATCATCATTATTCACATCTTTCAGCAGGCCACCAAATGCCGCGGTCCACCTGGTATACCTTAAAACGTTGGTTGGTCGCTGCAAGTATAACATCGTCCGGTGGGGGTACTGTGATGAGGAAAGGTGCGACTGCGGAGCCCCAGCAAAAACGATGGCCCACCTCCTCACTTGTGCTCTGAGTAATTCCACCTGCACTCTAAGGGACCTGTCCGAGGCCACCACCAACGCTGTAAATGTGGCAGAGTTTTGGTCGAAGCTCATTTAGACTTAAGGTTAAGGAATCATCGACACGACGAAGAAGAAGTTCATTATATCGATTACATCTAGACTATTCAAAACGTTATACCACCCAAGGAGTATAAGTAGTTACAGGGACATATTTAGTAGTAGGTAGGTACTGAACTACATGTATACCTATAAAAGGAAGAGCTGATATCGATTCTGCGACGCGTTCTTCTGGTGCAAAACAATACATCAACAACAGTATTATAGGTTCCAATTTAGGAATGAACTAACAGCACACGTCAGCCTATTCAATCTGCCAGATTACTTAAGTAAATTTTCGATTTTATCATAATAAGATAAGATTCATATTCGATTGCTTTCACACTTTTGGGTATGATGTGATGGCGTCTGTTCCTAGGTTAGGGTTGCCATCCGTCCGGGTTTCCCCGGATTTGTCCTAGATAAGAGGGCATATGGGGAGCGTCCAGGGGGTGGATTCATTTGTGGTCCCCGTTTAAAAAAAATTCACAGACAGACACGCACCTCTCCTGAAACAATTGCCACGGTGGGCTCTTCGACTCATGTAGTGGGTTCTAGACTCTAAAATTTGGGACTTTCATGCGTCTTGTCCTGTTTTTAAAATTATAGAGATGTCAACCCTATCTTAGATAAAATTTTCAGCTAGTTTAGTCATTGGTAAATTGTAATTTTCTTACGAAAGATCCTACTACTATTATAAAGGCGAAAGTTTGTAAGTATGGATGTATGGATGTTTGTTACTCTTTCACGCAAAAACCACTGAACGGATTTGGCTAAAATTTGGTACACAGATAGTTTATAACCTGGATTAACACATAGGATAGTTTTTATCCCGATTTTATGTTCCCGTGGGATAATTTATTAATTTTCGAGTTGTAGCGGGTGAAACCGCTGGCAACAGCTAGTATACAAAATTATTAAGTACCTACTTATCGTCAATTTATCATTGTTGCAAAATTATTAAGTACCTATGTCAGTATTTATCTATCCACGTAAAAACTGGTCATCCTGGTGCTTCGTTTTTAATCGATTGTTACTTTGTTAAGATAGGTAATAGGTACATATTGACATTGTATTATACTAGTTATCTAGTAATTATAATAAATAGTACATACGTGTGATTGTTGCTAGGTATATGTAATACCTAGCACTATATCAGGTGTATAAATAGGATGTATTTGACTGCAAACTTTTGAGGATAGTTTGCGGAGGGCTGTCAAAAACTTGCTTGCTTGTATGAAGTTCTATAAAGAAACATAATAAGTATGCTATGAAAAGACATATTGCGTCTACATAATTCATTTTTAAACAAAAATCCTGTCGTATTTTTTAGACCGAAGCAAACCAGTTCCTTGGACATTGTGAATAGGATAGTATGCCGCAATAAATAAAAAAAGTCTTGAATATCAATCAGTTTAACCAGAGCCACTTGGCGACTTGCTGCTATTCTTAGGCGTGGTTTATACAGAAAACACGTGATGCATCCTAAAATAAACCTTATAACATTTGTTGAAATAATAACTGATACAAATAAATAATATTTTAATTCCTGAAGCGTTGTTTTTATATTGTTTTAGAAGACCGTCACTATTTTTTTTTTCCTAAAAGTTTTTTTACCCTTTTTAATAGGCGGTCGCGGGACTTATTTCATCACCGTGACCCCGGAACATAAAGGGCTATTAAAGGACACCGTGGATTTTAGTCAGTAGGTACAAGTCTGAGTGTCCCTCCCGCCCTGCCCGGGGTGGGACTTATTTGATGATTTTACCACGTTAAAAAAAAAAAAACCCTTTTTAATAGGCAGAGCATGATAATTATGATTGTGATTGAATTAACAATGCAGAGATAGATGATAGCAGCAATCGTGGCCGTATTTAATTGAGGGTTCAATCGGTTTTTCTAGGATTTCATCAACAGATCCTGACATGATGATCATGGAACCATATGGAAAGTATACCCTTCTCAAAGAAAATCTAATTTTCCAAATTCATTAGTCATTAAAGTACTCAAAAAAAGCCTCCTTCTACTCCTTAAAATGAACCTTAAAGTTATGTACATAGCATTGCTTTTGCCGTAAATAAAGTGGCGGTGACGAAACATGGCAGCGCGGGCGCAATTATCAATAGGTTTCTTATGCTTAGGCCGAGACTCCACCAAAGCTGTGCGAGCCGAGACGTGTTTTGAACAACCAATAGAATTGCGTTATTGATACAGCTCCACTCCGCAACCCGTGCCGCAACGCAATTCTATTGGTTGTTCAAAACACGTCTCGACTCGCACAGCTTTGGTGGAGTCTCGGCCTTATGCGCTACAGCCACACACCTTTTCTGCGTCGAGGCCTCTCAAAAGACATCGTGCCACGACGCCCTGTCTTCCAAGGTCATCCACCCTCATCTGGACGAGTTACCTTCAAGATCCAGTTTAAATCTTAACGTGTATCGTTTTTCAAGGTTCCGCATCTCAAAGGAACTCGGACACATTCGGAACGCTTCGTTGTTCGAGTTTCTGATGGCGTGTTTATATCATCCTTTTCAGCGTAGGTGTTCCTACTGCTGGGACACAGCGCAAAAAAATCCTCTCTGTGAGACCCCAGGCGCGGACCACAATAGAAAACACGTAAGACGCAGTGCGGGTTGGCAGATGACATCGAATTTTGGTTCTAGCGATATGCCGGTCTTTCATACAAAATTTTCCACAGAAGTTAATGAGAAGCAGTCGCGACGATGAAATAAATTACACAGAATAATGCGCCTGGCAGGTTCGAAGCCACGACCTACAACTCGTAAGTCGGGCTCGGGACCGATACCACAGGGCCACCACTGCTCTCCGTGGCCTTTTAAAATTCCTTAAACGTAGGAATGCGCAAAAACATTATAACCCCACTGAGAACTGAGTGAAGGGACTGTCAGACTTGACTGACTATAAACTCAAGTACGTAGTCTTTCAGTCCCGGGTTCCCTCTCAAGAAAGTCCCACAACCTCGGCAGGCACTCGGCTCTGTAGCAGGGACCTTTCCGCGTCGGTTTGATGACTTGGGTTTGCTCCTTGATCGGACGGCAAGCTATCCCTTACTCGCCAAGTTACGCCTCGTCACAGTTTAGGTGTAGGTACTACCCGTAAGGTCTGAAAAAAATACTCGTAGTACGATGGAAACAATGTGCAAACAATAAACTTTTCTGTAAAATTACACTGTAAATTTATCTTTTTGTGCGACTTTCCTTACTTTTAAACGTAAGTGTGGGGCAACACACTATGCCCCATAATATGAATTCTCTCTGTGTCGTGAGTGCATAGAACCTCACAAACACAAATACGGAGACCCGGAACAACTACTTGTAGATCATACAAATTTTAATATTTGTTCTGTGCGGGGATCGAACCCGCGATTCGCTGCGGAGCAGTCATCGCTCAGCCAAAAGCCAAGTTGAAAATACATGTGTTGTTCTTGGTCTACAATATTTTAATAATTCAACGCGACTACGGAACACCTCAGTGTGTGTTTTTTAAAACGCACTTGACAGCTAAAAAATACACAAAAAATTGCTCTGTTAAGGTACGGTTGAGGAATGGCTGTCATAAAATGATTGGATTGAATACACTCAACTTCAAATGCGAAAGTTGGCTACGTCGCAAATGGTTGTCAAATATTAACAAATTTTACATAATTTAGCATTTGTTACCACCGAATATATAGTTTTACATGTAAAAAAAACATTTGGAAGCTTTCCAAATGCCTTTTATACACCTGAAACGGTTACAACATCAAATTCAGTGTTTTAATTGCATTCCTGTATAATTTTTTTAGTGCGATATTTCTTGTTTTCATACAGAAAATTTGCCAAATTAATTAAAACTTGTAAATATTTGACAGGTTTTTGCGACGTTGCCAACTTTCAGAATAAGTGGCCTTAGGAAAGACTGACTCAACAAAAACAACCACAAAAAAGGGTAAAATAACCTACAAAACTTTTCTTTCGGAAGTCGGTGACTTTTTTTAAATTTCATTGTCTCTTTTGCCACCGACTTCCGAAAGAAAAGTTTTGTAATTTAAACCTTTTTTGTGGTTGTTTTTGAAGGCGGTCACATTTTTTTTGAAAAAGTTGTTACACTCTTTTTAGTTTAAATATTCAACCTTCAGCACTAGAATTTAGTAATCCGTAGCACCGGTAATAACATCGTTAACATCTCTTTCATTCATTCCCTATCTCAAAATTAACCGATGATGAAATTTGCAGTATTCCCTAAGTTGAACGATACCTAGTACATTAAAATCATTCTTTGTTAAATCGGACTTTCGTAATTCCGGAATAAACACAAGCATAATTTTCTTACTTGAGGTGTTTGTACCTTATCATCAGCTCAGCTAAGGAGATGATGATTTCCATACGGAAGTACTTGACTCAAAATTTGCGAAAAACTATGTTCAGCCAATAAAATTTGACTATTTCTCCAAGTTCCAATGATCAGATTGAAACGGTGACAATGGGACCACACGGGAAGCAAAGCTTTCGAATAAAAAAGCATAATCATGAAAATCGGTTCACGCAGTCGCAAGTTATGTGGTAACAAACATAAAAAAAAAAAAATACAGTCGAATTGATAACCTCCTCCTTTTTTTGAAGTCGGTTAAAAATCATGTTTGACTACGTACTATGATGAATTGATGATTGTAATTTTAGTAACTATATCCACTGGTTAATTTAAACTATTAAAATCCACTCGTCAAAAAGTTGTTACACCAGTTATTTATAACCTACACTAACATACATAAAGTTTTATTTTTTATTAAAATTAAGATTTTACAATAGTGAGAACCGGCATTAATTTCACTTCTTTGTTTTAAATTTAGTTCTTTGTGAAATAAAATAAAAACAAAGGAGTGGTTTGACGACATTATCAAATTGGAACTTGATGGACTGATATTCACTTGCGACTAAAATAATGATCAGTTTATTATACTACAAACCGAATTTATTACTTTAAAGTATAGTTCACGTTTGCGGCGTTTGCCACATTACAATTTGACGGTGCGGTTGGCGCAATGGCTGGATCAATCGCACGGCTGTGCTGCTTGTCACGGCTTCGATTCCGATTCTGTTCAAACATCTGATCAGTGGGTCGTCGGTCGTCTTAGGGGCTGACTTGAGACTTTGTGTCTTCTAAAATTGTCACTGGAAACCAGACACATGGTAAAGGTACGCAAAAACTGCTATCGAAGTAGGTACTTACTCATGTGCACGTTATAATTATAGCAGATAATATATAAATAGCATCGTATTTCACATAAATTACGATTGCAACAAACAATGGTGAAGTTTTGGCATAATATTTCATTTCAATGGCCCACGAATTAGTGTTGCGACAGTTACATTACCACAGAATCCGCAGTGCGTGTCGTTTGCGTACAAAAAATCGCCTAACGTTCGCTCAGCCTTAGAAATCTTCAAAATCGTATCGAGTCTGTTATTATTTATTTAAATTTTAGTAAGTGTTCAGCCATCATTGAGTGAAGGCGGGTGTATAGTTGGACGTGCTTCTTTACGACCTACATATTATACATTCACGGTAAGTTGTGCATTATTTTATTTGGTACCTATTGAAAATGAATTAAAATTAGTAGTGAATTTTTTAACATAAAAATATCTATTGGTAAAATAATAACACTACGTTTAAATAAATAGAAAAAAAAACCATAAGATTTATTTATGATTTTAAAGTTTTTTATTAATTTTATTAGTAAGTTTTCATTGGAACAATTACCCACATATCTATTAAAAAAAAATGTGAACCCGTCATTTTTAAGTTGGTCAACGTTATTTTCTTGTTGACATTTTATATTAAAGAAGATTGAGTAGGTACATACTCATCGTATTAACAATAGTTATGTAGGTACTTATTTTCTTATTCATATGTAAATGGTTTTACTCCTATATATTTTCAGCTTTTTAGTTTTAGCAGTT
Source organism: Agrotis segetum (assembly GCA_036375495.1). Taxonomy (NCBI): domain Eukaryota; kingdom Metazoa; phylum Arthropoda; class Insecta; order Lepidoptera; family Noctuidae; genus Agrotis; species Agrotis segetum. Next base: position 1,062,783 of record JAQSVV010000247.1, on the reverse strand, counting down.
TCATTAAAATTTAACTATTGTCAAGTTAAGCATCATCCACAATTATTAATGATCGTCATAAAAAAAATTAATCATTGTTTTTTAATCAAAATTATTAGACTAAAATTATGTACAAACTATAAATAAAAACTTACTAGTAATATGTACAAAAAAATACATAAAAGAAAAAAAAAACTTCAAAGGGCGTCAAAGAATACGTCAAAAAAAGTAATTGTATGAGAATAGGGCATAATGGAGATTGGACATTTTAGGAATAGGGCGTTTTAAATTAAAAAGTAATTGGATGAGTATAGGGCATAATGAAGATTGGACTTTTTAGGAATAGGGCGTTTTAAATTAAAAAGTAATTGGATGAGTATAGGGCATAATGAAGATTGGACATTTTAGGAATAGGGCGTTTTAAATTAAAAAGTAATTGGATGAGTATAGGGCATATTGAAGATTGGACATTTTTGGAATAGGGCGTTTTGAATTTGAATCGTCTCAAGACGGTAAGAGGTTAGTGCTAAGTCAAACACAAAATATCTAGCGCAAAGGACCGTCAAGCTCGTACTGATTAAAACCCACCAAATTCCTTCTAAGTGACCTTTTGCGTTCCACCCATTGACCGGCGTCGGTCCTTGTCCTGGTCCTGGCGGCCTACCATGACGACGCGTGAGTGGTTCCGCTCAGGGAACAAGATGGCGCTAGACGACTTGATATTGCTCTGTCTCTTTCCCACAGCCTAACGACTCACGCTTTAAGACGTCCGTCATGGTAGGCCACTAGTTCTATGGTGGCCTGGAATCGCCGTCCAGCCCCCGACGCGACGCCTAAGGGCGTCTCCCGTATAGCGATCGAGCCGTGAGGAGGAGGATTGCTTCTCTCTCTCGCATTTGGGCTGTTACTTCACATCCCCCCTTGCTACAGACAATAATTAAGACCGCAAATTACATGAGAGTAACCTCCGTCAAAAACTGACATACTGCCTCTGATCTGATCACCGGTTAGGGCAGAAACACAATATTGACACAGATTTCGAGTACGATTCAATGTCAATGACCGTGATTACAATTTGACCTTAACGGTTTAAAAGATTTTTTAACTGTTTTAACTAAGTGCCAAACATAATACGTTTTTGCCATCAAAAACCTTTTTTATTACCCTTACCCTGATGATGTTTTTTTGAACGATTCTGTTCGTTCAACAATCATTATATTGTAAAGGTCATTTACAAGACCGGTTCAAAAACCTGGTCAATAAAACCTTGAAAAGAGTTTTTGTAATTGTATGATAATTTAAGGTTAGGAAAACCCAATTGTTCTAAATTTTTTGGGTTCCTTAACAAAAGGGTAAAACGGCACCCTAAGTTTTCCTAATTCTAAGATTTGACTGTCCGTCCGTTTGTCTCCAGACTGTATCTTATGAACCTTGATAGACAGATGAAATTTTTACAGATGATGTATTTCTGTAACCACTTTAATAGAAAAAAAAAACAATTTTTAGTAGGTCAAGCTTATCACATTAGTGATGTAGATGGATGGATTTTTATTACATTTTGATAAAATTCGGCTCGAGCTATCATCGGCTCCAGAATCTATAATCTATAACGTTTACGGGGCATAATTTTTGAGTAGGCTAGTTGATTTAATAATTGCTTCATGATTCGATCTTGATTATTTATAACGTCCAAAGATAACATTCATAAATACAAAAAAGGTCCGATCTGTCCGTATCCTTTTGATCACAATTCATTATAATTATCTACTATTGATATGTTTTTTTTTTGCTGTCAGCATTTATATTTTTCAAGTTTTATTTATATACCCCATATTCTCCCATGGCCTTCATAGTTTTGAATACAATAGACATAACATAGATAATTATTTAATTGGGTAGGTAATTTGAAAAAAATATAATAATTAAACTGCCTCATAAAATTTTCATTAAAGCTGTGGTTTAAATATAATTAGGTGTTATTAAAGGGTTAATTATTAGGTAGGAAGACGTTATTGTAAATATAAATACATAAATAAATATTGAAAAATAGCTGTTGTCAGCGGCCCGAAATGTTCAATAAGTGTAGTAAGCTACAAAAAAGTTAAATATCTGTAGAACACTTGTCTAAAAAAGCGGGTTCGATTCCTGGCCCTGTATTGAATTTTCAAAAACCCAATGATGCAGTTTTAGTGTTCGTCAAAATCGGCCTCGAGACTTATTTTAGCATTTTTCGATGTTCCTCATAGTTTCAGAACTTTCAGATACAGAAATACATATTAAAAACAGGTTTCAGATATAGCCATCCACGCCCTGTTGGAAAATTCACCCTGTTTATAGTACGAAAATAAAGAAACACCAATAAAAATAAATGACGTACTACCTATTCGTGATATATTTTGACCAGTGGCGTAGCTAGGCCAGAAGGGCCCCATATTGAGACTTGTTTGAGGCCCTTCCAAACTTCTTTTGCAGAATAAAGACAATAACATCCTGACTCGTGTAACTAATGCTATTGCTGAAGCCATTAAGAGAATTTTAAAGGGAGCTAGAAAATTGAGCTATGTTAGGAATTCGATAACTAGAGCTTTAAGGCCACGATAAGATTTTTTTTATTCCAGTCACCGGGGGCTCTTGTCACTTCGGGGCCCCGTATAATTGATACAAATAAGCTAGATCCAGGCGCACAAAGTCGGATAAAAGTAATACCTAGAAGGAAAAAAAAACGATTTTCTAAACATACTTATTTTGAACAAACTCTTTTCAGATGCCCCAAGTGACGGACAAAGATGTGGCTGCCATCAGAGCCTGGCTGGCTAAAGAACCGACTCTTCCCAAAAATTTCGGTAAGTTACCCTAGAACCACGGTGGAGCATACGGTGCAAGACTGCCCAGCTTGGGCGGAGCACCGACGTGTCCTCACGGCTGCGATAGGCGGAGACCTCTCGCGCCCGGCATTGGTTGCGGCCATGCTGCGGGGCGAGACGGAGTGGGAAGCGGTCAGCTCCTTCTGCGAGGCAGTAATGCTCGTAAAGGAGGAGGCAGGCCGCGAGCGAGAGAGGACAGCGTCCTCCCTCCGCCCCAGCCGTAGTGGTAGGCGCCCACGGCGACGGACGTCGCAAGATGATCTCCGGCCACCGTAGGCGCGGGCATGCGGGCAGCGAGTAAAGGGCAACTCGCTGCCCGACCAAGGACCATGCCCGGGTCGACGGCGCGTTGTGTTCCACGCGCGCCTCAAAGAGCGTCAGCATAATGACGGGGCCCCCCTCTCAGAGGGCCAAAGCCTGCCGGGGTCGCGGGATTATTCCCTTACCGTAACCCCGGAACGTAACAGGCTATGAAGGACACCGTGGATTTTAGTCAGTAGAAGTCTGACAGTCCCTCCCGCCCTGCCCGGGGTTGGAGGACTCATTTGATGATTTTACCATGACAAAAAAATAAAAAAAAAAAATAAAAAAGTTACCCTAGAACGTAGAGTGAAATGAAAGAACAGGGATAAGTTTTAGCCTGACTGATACTGTCAGTGTGAGATGATCCCGCAAATGCAAAAAAAAAATAGATTTAAGTTTTGTTTTGTACACAATACAGTACTTAGCACAGAACACTTAATAGACAGTAGTAAGTTACAGTTATGACAGTAATGTTATGTAGTAGGTACTAAATTAAACAAATAGCATGTATTTAACCCCAATGAAGATATATCTACTAAGAATTTGAACGCCTATATGTCAATATTTTGCAAAACTGCGCCATTACTTCATCTTTCATCATTTTGGGTTATCGGGTCGTGTGTGACTCCGTGATACCTGTGTCGTGGGCTCAAACACAGTTACCGATACACTTTTGTTAGGTATATTTATCTATTACCAGATAGGGTAAACGTTATAATGCTATGCAATGAGCATTATTTGCTTTTTGTTTTCGTTTTAGGAAGCATTCTAATGAGGGTTCTGTCGAGTTTTTTCTCTAGAAAGATTGTGAAAATTTTGCTGTTCAGCTCGATTAAAAACAGCGAATGCTCGATGTTCTTTTACAAGCGAATTCCTAAGTCTATGAGCACGGTCGCGGGATTATTTCCTTACCGTGACCCCGGAACATAACAGGCTACTGAAGGACACCGTGGATTTTAGTCAGTAGAAGTCTGACTAGTCCGTCCCCCCTGCCCGGGCGGGATGACTCATTTTTGATGATTTTACCACGCTAAAAAAAAAACTATGAGCACATTTAAAGGACAAAGCGCGCGGTTGATGTTACCTATTATACAATAGGCCTCTTTATAATTGAAAAATGAAAAGTACAATACCAGAAGAATATTAATCCTATAATATTATTCTGTCATCGTAAGATGCAGATGTGCTGAATCACATGTTTAGCGGTTGTCCGGTTGCTAACTATGTATACACCTGTCATAGTCTTGACAGCTGTATTATCTAACGGCATTATACCTTTGTAGTATTTACTCAGCTATTAGTGCCTTTCCTTTGTGTACACTTTCTCCTCATTCATAATCATCGTGATCGAGTGTTGTTGACTTGTTGGGTGCATCCATTTTTGAGTGTCCTCTTCCGTTTTGGGCATTGTTTTTTGTAATCGACGCAAAAAGAGATCTAAAACACAATAGAAGCTTACAGTTTTATTCGAAGCATTTATGAGGCTACAATTCATTATTTATTATTATTATTAAAATTATTATATATACTTGAAAATACATAAAATTTAGTAAAAACAAAAGAATTATTTATAATTATTACAATAAACTCAAGTAGTTCTCAAAGTACAATAATAAAATACAAAAATACTTAATACATTTTTTTTAAAATACCTACTGAAACAAAGATACGAGTATCACAAACGTATTTGTATGCTTTTTTTTATAATTTAAAAGCGGCTCTTGCAGACATTCTTCTTGGACATGTTTTCAATAATTATTTATGTAACTCAGTTCAGTCATTTCAAGGCTAAGAGCTAATTTTTTTTTAAAGAAGTTCACTGACTAACTTGTTTGGTATAATCCGGGACATGTACCGAGACTCCGGTTCTATAGATCGGACCGCGGTTGGCGATACGAAACCCTTCCAAGTCACCGTTGGAGTTCACCAGGGCTCTGTCCTCAGTCCGTTTTTGTTTAGCGTGGTGTTAGATGTGCTGTCCACCCACATCAGGGACTTACATGAGCAGCCGCCTTGGCTGCTCATGTATGCCGATGACATCGCGCTGGCGGACTCGGACGGGGGGCGCCTGGTAAACGTGTGACAAGCATGGAAGGAGTCGCTGGAAAACGGTGGTCTGAAAATTAATGCGGCGAAGACCGAGTAGGTACCTGGCCTGCAATACCACAAATGCTGTTCCTGTTCGCATTGGCGAAGATACAGTCGAACGCACGGAACAGGTCAGGTACTTGGGATCGATGCTCCACGAGTCCGGGACGTTCGATAAACGTCAAGTCACGTATCTCGGCGGCCTGGGCAAAATGGCGCGAGGTGGCGGGGTTATTTGTGACACAAAAATGCCGGTAAGCTCAAAGGACAGGTTATAAGACCATTTAGACCTTCCTTTTGTATGGCAGTGAAGCGTGGCCTATACTTGAGCGACATAAGCTCCTGCGTGTCACGGACATGAATATGCTGCGCTCTGTGCGGAGTCTCGCGGAAGGACCGCATTAAAAACTCCCGCATCCGCGGCAGCCTTCATGTCCGTGACATTAGATAAACTGCAAGAAAGTCGCTACGCTGGTATGGCCACGTTTTACGAAAACCGTTACGTGGGAAACAAATGCCTTGCCATGCCGCCTCCGCCGGGTCCAGGCTAAGGAAGGCCGAAGAAATGTTGGCTTGACGTCGTAAGGGACGATATGCGTGCTAACGGGCTCACGGCAGGAGATGCACAAGACCGTGCGAAGTGGAGGCGGTTAGGTAGGAAGGCGGACCCCGGGCACCGAGGTGGAAGCCACGGAGGCAACCGGGATTAACGCCCTGAGGATGATGATGAAGCAAGTCACGTCATCCACTCTAATCTTTCCACTTCTGGCATTATTTTTCTAGCCATTTTGAAAGAAAATGGGAAAGATGATGGTCTGTCTACCTATAATAATGACTACGTCCTAGTCGGTTGCCATCCCTTATTCCTTTTTCCCGTTTGTGATCTCCATTCCATCACTTTCCCGCCCTATCTTAGTATCTTTCACCTACTTATATATTTTTCTAATTTTCCTTCATCAAAATTTCTACAATCAAACCCAGTTTTTATTCAGAAAAAATTATTAACCATAATCGTTGCACGCTTGGCTAGATAAACTTATTTCCTGCGTTATTATAAAATTATAAAATGTTTATCATTGTCCATCTATGTAGTTGCTTTGTTGGTATATTTATTTATTTCATGTAATTATTGATAAGTTTCGATTATACAAACCAGTTACCACGGTAATGTGGACACTTAACTTTTTTTCGTTAAAATCGAGCACAACTGGCTTGAACTAATTATTTTAATTTTAAAGGCTGCTGAACAAACTAGTTGCTATACTTATGTAACCACACCTCAAATTGCCATAAACCCCCAATTGAGTATTGTTAAGTATCTTATATTTATTTATGTGTTATCTTGCAATTTGCGACAAGGCAAATAGTAACAAGATTTCTACAACCAAGTTCAATAAACTTTTTATTTGTAATCCATGGTTTTTGCTGCAATCCACGGTGCATTTACCAACACCACGTTTCGAGAATCAGTACCTAGCATGCACAATCAAGGTCTTATTGCATTTAGTTTATTTTCCTAACACGCCTCGGAAAAGTATCCATTAACTTTGGCCCAAATAGTTTTTTTAAGCAATCGATACCAAGTATTATAGACATAAACATGTAAGTAATCAAGCATCTACCACAATCTATAAAATTAAAATTTCTTAAATAGATTTTCAACCTTATTACAATAGGGAAGCTAATGTTCGATAGATTGGTAGGTTGACTTGCTTGGCATCTGTACTTTTAGAAATAGCGGTACCGCGTGCCTGTTACAAAAAGTTATAGGTACCTACGTTTGTTCAACTTATTATAAGTAGATGAGAGATGTGCCCTCTTAAGAAAGTTCGTTAGAAATAATCTGTACCAATCAATAGTTATTTTTTTCTTCTGAATGTATTGGTCTTTTTCTTAGCGTGTCGATGGCAAATGATTTTATATATTTTGTTTAGCCCAAAATTCAGAGCGAACCCCGCTCACTGATGCAGTGTACAATGTATTGGTAAAGTATCTACATACCTACATATGCAAAAGCAGACGTTCTACTAATGTCATCATGGATAATACTTAGGTGTCTACCTCCTTTTTTTCATAGTCAGTTCCACTGATATCCTAGTTTTATTCTGTGCCGCATTAGCCTTAAAGCAGGAGGCAGCAAATGCTACGGGCCCGCGCCTGTGCCAAAAAAAAGAGTGAGGACAGCATCCCCCCTTCACCCCAGCTGCAGTGACGGACGTCGGCAGACGATCTCCGGAAACCGTGGGCGCGGGCACGTGGGTGGCGAGTAATGGGCGACTGGCTGTCCGACCACGGCTCAGGGGTCGACGGCGTGTTGTGTTCCGCGCGCGCGCGCGCCACTAAAAGTGTCAGCATGATGACGGGGCCCCCCTCTAGAGGGCCAAAGCCTGCGGGGGTCGCGAGACTTATCTCATTACCGTGACCCCGGAACGAAAAGGACTATTGAAGGACACCGTGGATTTACCGTAAAAAGGCAATGTAACTTTAGGGCCCCAGGGTTACATTTGCTACGGGCCCCGCACCGGCTTTATCCGGCACTGGTTTTATTACTGTAATTAAATGAATCGACAAGCGGGATTGCAGGTATGGGGAAAAAAATGAGTACGACCTACGACTACGAAGTACGAACACAGTGACATGAGATTTTTATCTAGATTACAGGAAATGTATTGTACTCATAACATCTACAAAGTGTAACGTTAAATGCGCAAAACTTCTCGTGGGATAACTTAGCCCATGTTACTGAACAATGTTTGTTCTAAGACTTTTGGAAATTCACAAAAAAAAAAAAGATTTTTCATACTGATGGGCACGATCAATTTCTCATTTTCTATGAAATACCAAATTTATACCATGTTGTATAGAAATTGTATACAACTTCTAGGAAATGTAAACGGTAGTGTAGTGACACGTCATACTCGTTTCCCCGAAAGCGCATGAGACGAGTATGCAAGCTGCTGGGCTTACAACCAAGAAACTATACTATCCAATCATGCATTCAAATTAAACGCTTTGGTGGTTTCAAAGATTGGCTTGTACGAACGCACATAATGTTAATTAAGCTAAAGATCTGATACATATTTTCTTTTTTTTTTAGATTGTACCTACACATATAACGGGAAAATCAGGTTACATTTTTAATACGTTTCAAGGTTACGATGTGAACTTTAAAATGAACTGCCGGGAAGAGTGAGGGAGAAGGACATTATAATCCTGCTCTTTCTTCTCTCTCACGTACGTACATATTCAAATGAGACTAAGTGAAAAAAAAAATGGACTTGATTTATTCAAATAATATTGATTTGACTGCCGGGTCAGCTAATGACTTGTGGGATTGCAAATTGGACCCATTACTGATGAAAAAAAAGAAATATAATTGTTTAACTTGTATTCAAGGTCATACAACACCATCAATTTGTGAACCTTCATAACCGTGACCTGTATTTTCGGTAATATTTAAATATGATACCAACAAACATTTTTGGTTAGGTATTGAATGTTTGATGATTTCATCGCTGCATCGCTACAAACCGTCTAGCCTTCTAAAATAATTTTCTTAAGGATAAACCGAAAGAAATACCAATTGAAAGTAGGTATTAGGTTTCTAAAAAACAGATAAGCTATCCGGTTAAACTGGAAGCCGACCCCAACATAGTATGGAACAGGCTAGGCGGATCAAAATGAGTTTCTAAGAAATAACTAAGTGGTCTTCGTGTCTTGGCTTTTTACCCTTTTTTTCGAATTACGTTTTTGGGGTTTAATAAGTTCGCGGAGACATGATGGTTATATTTAACTGTCATCATCTTACTCTAACCGCATCATTATAGAATAAATTAACATCGCCTTTATAGAATATAGACAATCAAAAAATATTTGACCCGATTTTTTCCTTTTGTTGCGAAAGACAATGGTGCAAGTGGTCCTTATAACAGTGCAAATGGTCCCGTGTCAAACGTGCACGATCGCTGAATTGCAAGCTCTCTGGTTGGAATTTCACATTGCGGAATTATTTTCGTGACCTAAAGGATCACCGTGGATTTTAGTCATACGAGTCTGACAGTGCCATCCGTCGCGCCCTGAGGAGTCGTTGGAGGACTCATTTAATGATTTTACCACGATAAAACGATACTTGAAGTTGACAAAGATACAACACTTTCAAAAATAATTCTTTGATGTGTCGTAATTTGACGTCTATCTAGGTATAATTTTACATAGTTCTGACTTCACGAATCTCCATTCCCGAGTTTTGAAGCGTCTTTGCATTTTTCAAAATTTTTAAGATAAAAATAACGTGTTTCAATACCCTTACTAGTAAATAAAATACAGAAATCATATGCTAAGGCCATAAATATATTTTGCATTGCCGTCATCATTATATATTGTTGCAGTACTACAATAGGTATACGAGTAGGTCCTAAATAATGCCAGCCAACTTGACCGATCTGGGTAACTAGCACAGCACATTGTTTGTACGTGCTACTGCATTAATTACTGACGGATACAACATTAGTTCTCATTTCATCAATCATATATATCTGTGATTGGAATTTAAAATAAGTCTACCGTTATGCCAACTTCCACTGCACGCCACTGTAGTCTACTGAAGGGATCCCAGGGGGCCTATACAAGTGGCAAACGATAAACTAAAACGCTCGATAATATTTCGTAATGTTAAAGACTACGAACAAAAACGTTCTGTATTCTCTAATAGATTTTCAACTTTATTCCTTACATGAGTATAAAATTTAAAATCTGATAGAGACTACGAACACGAACGAACAAAAACGATAGTATATAGTCTGTCCTTATAGTCTGTCGAGCTTTTTCGTTTATCATTTGCCACTTAAATGTTCGCTCAAACAGGATTGATTTATTAATTCCGACGTTAAAACAGCTCCTCTGGTTATATTTTATATGTTATAATTTTGACCGCTATGTGTGTGTGTCAGCCTGCCTGAGGAACATAAATATGAGGCTCACAAACGAATGAATTAATTTGAATGCGTTTTTTTATTTGAAAGCAGGTTTTCTAGAAATGGTTCTTGGACATGTTTTATCAGAATTAGTTCAGCTTTTTCAAGGCCATCATCTTTTTTTACGCGTTGTTTTTTTTTTTAATTTAATATATTACGTTGTATCTTTTATGGGTTGTGTGTATTACCTTTTATGGGTTGTGTGTATTACCTTGCAAGGAATAATAGGATCCTTCAACCGAAGCTTGGTGCACTAGACATTTTTTTTTGAAAATGTACCACTTGATAAATGGCCTATCCAACAGTGCGTTGTGCTAGTTTAATAGAAAACACAATTTCCATTGTTTCAGATGACAACCTATTAAGGAAGTTCATCTTCAGCTGTCATTGCAGTCTGGAAAGGACTAAAAGATGCATAGAGGATTTCTGTACGACCCGCGCCACCATGAGCGAAGTATTCACTAATAGGGACCCACAGTCAGCGAGAGTGAAAACAGCGTTTGATATCACGTAAGTGAACAATTAATTGAAAGCTTGCAGATGATGAGCAATAAGTAGCTCGCTGTCCGATCAAGCACCAAACAGCAAACACTGAGCAAACTACTGAGTAACTGACGAGGAGGGCCAAATTTAAGTCGCCAGTGTAACTGAAGATGGCAACTGATGGAATACTAGACTACACCCGAGCGGGAGTACTCATTTGATGATATGAAAACCTAATTTATCTTAGGCTGTGAGCTACCAACTATTAGCAAACATAATTTACTTGGCTGTCTTTTACATGGGTCCATGGACAAAGTCCTAAAATTCCCAGAGTTTTTAATAGAATAAAGACAGCCCTGGATGGATACGATTAATAGATGACAACTAAGGAAAGAAAATTGTGGAAGAATATAGCAAGTAGCGCCGACCCCTAATCAATTTGTAAAAGAGCAGGAGAGTGACAAACCATGATGACTTTTAAATATATTTTCTAAATTATTCTTACAGGAATGTCACAACCATCAACGCTGGTGTCGATGAGCTCCTTATTCACCGTCTTAATGATCCAGAGAAGTTTGAATTCTACGATGTCCTCAAAACATTTATGATGCAAGGTGATAACTGGCTCATGCTGGAAAGAGATGTGCTTCCGGAGAACCATATCGTCATTTTGGATATTGGTGTTTATACCCTAAAGATGGTTGCAAGATCAAATATATTCTTCTTCCAGAAGTTTGCAATCTTCTGTTTGGTGAGTGAGCTATCGATTTATGTGTTTCATTTCTATTTACTCCAGCAGATGTACGGGACGGACGTGATCGCCCAGACGCGCGACGATACGATGAGCTGTCCGGAGCGGCGTTGACGTCCTGTACCGATGGTTGCTTGCTGTTTGTGCTATGGCCTGAAGTCTTGAGTAGCAGGGACGTGTAGAACGAAAATTTGTAGGAGCGGAGTAAATAAAACAACTAATAAGTCTTCATAAGTCTTCAGGAAGCGAGTTTTAATTCATTGCGTCTATTTTAAAACTTACAAATAATTTAAAATATTAATTTAGTTTCTAGTGTCTATCCATTTTATGGGTTACAATAAAGATGAAAATGCTGCAAAATCATAATATACCTTTCCCGAGCATCAGTTACTAACATCACTAATTAAATATTCTTTTATTCGTTTTCAGGAAGCCATGCCTGTCCGCTTATCACATGTCCACGTTATCAACTGCCCGTCTTACACCGAGTACATGTATGGTTTGGTCAAGGGGGCACTGCCGCAGGCGACTCGAGATATTGTAAGTATTGTAGTCCAATGTAGCTTTGTTTGTCAAAAGGAGTCCATAAAGCCCATACGAACTCACCGAGAATCACCGAGAAGCGTGAATGTGAGCGGTTTCTTTACGTCTTTTTTACTTTAACAGAAAGAAAGAAAGAAAGAAAAAACGTTTATTTGACAGCCCGTACACACAACAAACAAGCAAATAAATAATAATAAAAAAAACATGATAATAAAGGAATTTAACGTAAATTAAAAGCAACAATGAAAAATCAAAGATAACAATGTTGTGTGTCCCACGGCTAGATCAAATAGGTCCAGTTCAGCAAATTGTCGAGCAACTAGTGCTCGACGCTGGTTTTCAACTGGACCTGGACGGTGACGTAACAGAAGTCTTGGGGAGACATCTCGTCGATTTTGTTTGGGCTAATAGATTTCTCACACACTTTTGTTGTGTGGAGTCCTTATCATTCATACGGTTGCGATGGACACGTCTCTAGTTGGTCGATTTTCGGTCTCATGTCTCTCTTTCGTTCTATCAAATCAAATCTACCACCAAATTCCCAACAAAAACTTATTATTAAAGCCCACAAACATTCTCTTATTATGTTACAGATTCATTTCCATACGGATCACACGGGCTTACACGATTTCATAGACAAGAAGTACTTGCCTTCAGAATATGGCGGTGATGCAGGAAGCATGGTCGAACAAAGCAATAACTGGATCAAAGAAATTAGCCAGAACAGGTACCTAATTAAATTTATATTGTAAAAGGCCGGTGTGCATGTGTGACAAGATGGATGAACGAGAACAAGGCGAAAGGAGTATTTAAGATAGCAGGTGATGTTTAGTGCCCGGAGTAAAACCCCATGAAATAAAATTTCATGGAATAAGAAATGCAGTGTTAAAAACTTGGTTCCCAAGGTCAACTCCGGAATAATGTCCATATGCTTTTTGTGGAGGTATGTGAAGAAGGGTGTGAAATTCTCCGTTGCAAAAGAAAGTACCTTCAAGCTGACGGGTATCGGTCGCGGGACTCACGAATCACAGTGACACCGGAACGTAAAGGGCTATTGAAGGATACAGTCCCTCTCGCTCTGCCCTGGGTGGGAGGACTCATTTGATGATTTTGCCAAGCTAAAAAAAAAGCTGATGGGTGCTAAAAAAAGCTGACGGGTGTTGTCTGTTTTCTAAAATCATGGAGAATGTTCTTTCTGAGATGCAGAGAATTTTGGTTCTTCCATCACTTCATAGACATCGCTAGTCGTTTTTTTATTGACGACTGTACAATTCCGCTATAATTTTATGTGAAAAATGTTCACCAACACATTTTCCTTATGTTTTTCAGAAAATTCTTCTTAAACAACGATCTTTGGATGGCAGACATCAGTAAGAAAGTCAAGAATGGTGCTGTGGACACTACAATGAGCGGATCTTTTAAAACTCTCGCCATAGATTAGTTCAAATTGTGATATTTTTATTTTTATTAGGTACTCCTCAGATCAAAGAATTTACATTTCTTTTTACTTTTTCTTTGATCTGAGTATTACTCATAAAAGTTCGGTCAAACCGGTTCATGAAAAAATTGTGAACTCTCGTCTCGTGGTCGCAAATCTGGGGCCTAGGGTTCAATTAAAATGGGTTTTTGCATGGAATTTCTTAGTAGCAGCCTGTAGTTTGGAAGTTAGTGGTATTATACACTAAATCGCCGATATACATAGTAATATGTGAAACCCTTTTATCGACTTTCAAAAGCATATTGAACCTTATTATTTGTACTTAGTGTACCATTGACAGTATACTGAGCAAAAGAGTACCTATGGAATCACTTACCTACCAGGAATTGATCCGGTATAAGTCCTTACATAATGGCGTGATTTGAATTAAATTGATATCAATTTAAAGTTAACAGTTAAACCTTTATAATGGTACCATTTTTATTATTCTGGTTATACAGTAGGTGCTCAAAATCGCGCAAATTGAAGTAAGTGATTTCAAACTTTGCTCGTTAGAGTTTGACCGAACCTTATCAGTATTAGAATTTAGTGCTGAGGCCTTACCACGAGCTCTTGAGCTCGCGATCCAGTTTAGGCAGTGGGAAAGAGACAGAGCTATACAAGTCGTCTAGCGCCATCTCTTTCCCACAACCTAAAGACTCACGCTTTAAGAGCTCATGGTAGGCCACCTTGTCTTATTTAGAAATGATCGTTAGTTTAAGTATTAATATTATAAGTTACAGGTTCTTTGATAGAATAAAGTTAAGTTTAAATTAATATGTAGTTCAATATTTTTTGTTTTCTTTTTATATTCATCAAAATTATGATGGAATAAAGTAAAAAAAAATACGATATAAAAAACTGTTTCTTTCAATGGGTTATGGGACATCTCGCCCACGAAAAAACTGGCCCACAGGCGAGATGTCCCCTTTTTAAAGTGTGCATGGGAATATTCGCCGGACCAATTTAGTAGTACGAGCCAGATGTCTTCTATTAAATAGTAAAGGCTATTAAAAGGATATTTCGGCAAAATCGTATATGTTTAATTAAATATCTGTTCAATAATAATATAATCAGCAAAATGACTAGGTAAGCATAAGTTCAAAGTAGTATAATTATTTATGTAGGTACTCAAATAATAATTCTAGGCAGGAGGATTATTTAAGTACATATCACTTTCACACACATCTGGCCCGTTCTACTAAACTGGTCCGGGCGAATATACCCATGCACATTTTAAAAAGGGGACATCTGGCCTGTGGGCCAGTTTTTTTGTGGGCGCGATGTCCCATAACCCCTTTCAATATCACCCATCCTCAGTTTCCTCGAATTTGTTTCGACTAAACTCTCATTGAGACTATAAGCAAGAAATTGCATGATATATGCGTTACATTGCGGGCTGTCGATGGACAGTGGATTCAGTTAATTAAACAAATACCGCAACGTAGTCAAACTTGCATGAACGTTTTTGCATGGTCTAGAACTCTAAATGGACAGGACTGGACAGAACCTATCCAGTTCGTCCCTACATCTCTTTCGCGGCCTGCCGCGACCCAATCTCACTGTCTCAAGTGGTCGCTGAGGAAACGCGACAGAGCTATACAAGTTGTCTAGCGCCATCTCGTTCCTACAGCTGAACTACTCACGTTCCAGTTTTGAGCTATTTTGGCCCACAGTTTGTCCGGCATGCGACAGACGTGTCCTTAAAACCCCTTCTACACCATCAGACCCGACCGCCAACAGAGGTGACCTTGGTCGCGTCAACAGTACCCAACCGTATGGCACGCTGTCGGCTGGCGGTCAGGTCCGACCGCGGACGCAGCCTGTCGGGACGGATGCGCTCCCGACCAAGGTCATCCAAAGGTTCCGATTGACTCCGCCCATATTTGGTCGCCCGACCAAAGTCTACACGGTAGTTTTTCACACCCACCGGACCAAGATCACCTCTGTCGGGCGGTCGGGTCTGATCGTGTTTGAAGGGGTTTAAGTGTCCATGCCATTATAACTCGTGACTGGCTAAGTTGTTAGTCACCAAAAGACACACATACTTACTTCTTTTCTCAAGTAAGTGTAATGTAATAAGAAATAATAATTATACTTAGTAAATTATAATTTACAATGTATAATATTACTCATTTAATGTGACGAAGTAGCAAATCGGGTTCTTAATTTTAGCTCACAACCATAATTATGAGTATTTTAATCGTTAAACTAGAACATTGTAGATATAAAGTGGCTACATTTTAATGCTACGCAATTACAGACGTAGTGACAACCAGCTCACCAGCTGGTTGCTGCGCTGCGAGTCTTCGGTTCCATTCCATATTTGCATGGCTGGTTTACATACAGCTAGTTATACCGGGTCTTACTCTTTATCTTCGTGGGGTTTTATGATTCGTTTAGTAGTTTCAACTGTGATTTAACGTTTGACAATGAGATCCGCTCTATGACTAACAGCCATCAATAAGCCCTTTTTAACCGACTTCAAAAAAAGGAGGAGGTTCTCAATTCGGTCGGTATGTTTATTTTTTTAAATCCTAATTCTAACTTTATTCATAATAATATAAATGCGAAAGTAAGTTTGTTTGTTTGCAACCACTGTACTGAATATCTTTATAATCAGAGACGAGTAGGCATGAGGTAGGTACCTTTCATCACAAAAAAGTATTGTTTCCAATATAGACAGCAATGACTTTTATATGAACAGATGGCGCCACAATATGTATGATCCGAATTAAGAGCGCGTATTCTGAAAGTTGGCAAAGTTGCAAATAGCTGCCAAATATAATTTTACAAGTTTTAATTAATTTGGCAAAACTGTAAATGTAAAAAGTACTGTATGAAAGTAAGAAATACGGCCCTGTAGTGCACAAAAACAAATAGGAATGCAATTAAAACACTGAATTTGATATTGTAACCGTTTTAAGTGTAAAAAGGCATTTAGAAAGTTTTCAAAAAAAAATACATCTAAAACTACATATATACTTATTCTGTATTACGATAATTATTGCATTCTCTTAATAATACCTATTTTAGTTCTCTACAGAGCCATTAATATTTCTTATTTCCATAGGTACAGTAACATTGCTAAAATAATTAAAACCTGTAAATATTTGATAGCTATTTGCGACGTTGCCAACTTTCAGAATACGCGCTCATAAGTCTCAAATTCTAAAATGAGGCGAGGGAAGCCGCGGTCAAAAGCTAGTGAAATAGACTAATGTAAAATTAGACTGGCTACTGACATTTATAATAACATAAATAGAGCCGTTTAAACAATTTGTGGCTCATTTTTCTACAAATTGCCACTGTGACAATGTCACACAATTAAATGTGTGCGTCGCCTCGTCATACGCGTACATAAAAACGTCTAGTGTTCATCCAGCCTTAGAAATCATCAAAATAATTATGGTTATATTGTTTTAATTTATTTCATTTTGTTTAGTTACTGTTTAGACACCACTGTGTGCAGTACAATTTATTGTTGGATTTATTTTCCTGTTATTCAAGTTAATTCGAGGTAAGCTATTTTATTTTTATTTCTACCCGGAACGGTACGGACTCTGTACCTATATGCGTTTGAATGCGAGGTTGTTTTTACGGACCCGTTTTCCATTCATCTCCAAAACTACTAGTCCGATTTTGATGCGATTTTCAGGTATGGGCTCTGGTTCGATTTTCGGTCGTTTTATGTACGGACAATATTTATGTTGAAATTTAAAATAATGGTGATGGCAGCTCCCGACGCATATTTTGGCGACATTTATGTCGTTTTTTTTTTAATTATTTCATTCTTTTTCAATTACATTTTCATCGTTGGTTTTTTAAAAACATTTTTTTTTCTTTTAAATATTTTGACCGTTTTTGGTGAGGAATCTTTCGTAGATATAAATCTTAACAATGATAAAATATTAGTTTTAATTTGTTGCTTCGGAAAGAGCATAATAATTTTTTTTTTTTTTTTTTTGAAAACGGGAGTTTCCTAAATATTTAGATAAGGGGTTCTTAGCTGTAATTTAAATAAATTAATCCGAAGTCATTTTTAGGGTTCCAATTACTAAAAATAAATATTTATGGAGATTCCGTATAACAGACACAATTTTATAATAATATAATTATATATTTATTTTTGCGGGTTTTCTAATGGAACGGAACTTGAAGTGCGCGAGTTTGATTCGCGCTTGGCAAGTGTTTTTTTTTTTTTGTTTTTCAAGTCTTTGTCATTTTCATTGGTCTAAATGATTTCTTTGATGTATCTACTGTTACTTCGTTGGTATTTAAGACATGCTAATCGTGAAGTCTTTGATCAACAAAACATAACAATCTAGGTCGCATATATTTCAAAACTACAGTATAAAATGTCATTCAGCAAATAATAAAATAAATGCACAGATTGCGTGTGTTATTATTGTAATTATAAAGGTTAATGTACCTATGAGGAAAACACCACTCATGAAATAAAAACACATAAGTACCTACAATAAAACAAGAGCTGTAAAAAAAACAAATGCACGTTTTAGGGTTCCGTACTCAAAGAGTAAAATATGACCCTTTCAATAAGACTCCTCTGACTCCTCTGCCTGTCCGTCCGCGTCGGTCTGCCTGTCTGTCAACAGGCCACTATCTTAATGAACCGCTATGAACTGCGGTAGTAGTTTCCACAAATGATACAGTATTTCTATTGCCGATATAACAATAATAATTTAATAGTGAAAAATTAGAATAAAATAAAAAAAATTAAAGGAGCTCCCTTCTATGAGATCTGATTTTTTGACCGTTTTTATCGACTTAAAAAAAAAGGAAGATGTCAATTCGACCTGTGTGTATGTTATACATATTTCCATAACTACCCAGTTTTCGTATATGTTAGTCTACGAGTATATCAGCGTCTGAACAAATGTGCCAAATTTCAAACGCGTATGTATGCATGTTTTTATGTATGTATTCGCATATCTCCGGAACTACACGTCAGAATTAAGTAATTCTTTTTGTGTTGTACTAGGTATACCACTTAGGGAATACTGCAAGTATCAAAATCGGTTCAGAAGTTTTTTACATAGGGAATTTTTTTGCCTACTTGGATCGTATTATAGATAATCTTACGGAACCGTCAGTCTTTTAGTTATGAAAAGTAGTATGAAGTGCAAGCCGACCTTTGATTGTTGTAATTGTACTTGTTGTATGAAGGTTTCTTCAATACTATCCGGTAATAAATGTAAAATTAATATTTTTCTTGTATCTTTTCAGATGTCCCAAGTAAGTAACAAAGATGTGGAAGCCATTAAAGACTGGCTGGCTAAGGAATCATCTCTGCCTAAAAATTTCGGTAAGTAATCATCATCAGTCCATAAACATTCCCACTATTGGGACACAGGCCTCCACTCTGTGAAAGGGAGTGGGCCATAATCCACCACGCGAGCCCAGTGCTCATTGGTAGATGTCATGTGTCTTCGAATTTTTGTTTGTAAGACCGGTTTTCTCACGATGTTTTCCTTCACCGTTTTTAGAGTATTGGAAATGAATAGGCTGGGAGTTCTAACCCTCGACAGCTAAATAGGTTGTGGCCGATACCTCTGGATCACCACTGCTAAGTAATTAATACTGAAGCAGCATAATTATTACTTTTTATTTTGCACTAGCTGTTTCTCGCGGTTTTACCCCCGGTGCGCGTCTCCTGTTGGTCGTAGTGTGATGTTGTATAGCATAAAGCCTTCCTCAATAATTGGACTATCCAAAACAAAAAGAATCGTGCAAATCAAAACAGTAGTTCCTGAGATTAGAACGGTCAACCAAACAAACTTTTCAGATTTATAATATTAGTATACTTCATGTAACTTCATGTACACTGTACAGGACAGTTTGTACCTATACGGATTTAATACAGCAATGCGTTCTCTAATATGCAACATTTGCGCTAACAGGACTGTGTGTGTGTGTGTATAATAAAAAAAACAGCCAAGTACGAGTTGGACTCACTGTTGTATTAGAGCCCCTTGAATATTTATTTTATCCTGTTTTTTGGGATTTGTTATCAAGCGGTAAAACAAATAAGTACATCATCATATTTCAACTGTCAAACTATCACGGGTCACGAGGTACAGATGGACAGGCGGACAGGCAGTCATAAGGTCCGTTTAGGGTACGGAACCTTTAAAACTAAATAGGTAAAACACTTTTTTTATTTTATCAAAATAACACGGGCGGACAACGGACATACACGAGACTTACCCCAAGGACATTTTCAAGTTAAGTTTATTATACGCATTTTTTTTTATCTGTTGTACCGAAAATAAAACAAGAATTCTAAATAATGTCACGACTTTATTTAGGCACTGCCCAATGTCTTTGACAAGGTAATGACCATGTTAAACTTGTTGCGTTGCTTGAAATACTATTGTACAGACTGGAGCACATCAAGGAACCATTATTGTGTCAAATTATCCTAACCGAAAGTGAATTTTATTTTTTTGTGATAAAATTGAAGATCTATTGAATTTTAATCCTAAATAGTTTCATTTATCTTTAAACGAGCAATTCTTGTATATTTATTTATATATAATCAGGATCTCGGAAACGGCTCCAAGGATTTTCATGAAAGTTGCAGATTAGGGGTTTTTCGGCTCAAGGAATCGAGGTCCCAGGTTCGAGAAAAGCTCGGTTCCCAAGATATTTTACTATTAAAAAAATAGAAAAAAAACATACCGACTGAATTGAGAACCTCCTCCTTTTTTTTAAGTCGGTTTAAAAGGAGAAGCATTTAGAAATTACTTTTTGGTCAAAACATTTCATTTTAAAGTACTTACCATTTGTTTTTTGAAATTATATTTTTTTCCACTATACAAAGCGACTTTAAGAATTAAGAAGTATTTTTTTTTTTTTGGACAATTCAAAACAAGAGTTCTTTTCGTATACAGATTGCAATATTTGGGGTTTGTAGGATCCCATGCCATTTTTTTTTTTGAATTGCGGTGCACAACGGTATTTTAAAGAAATATAGGGGCACGATTTCCTAAACCGTCAGGTTTCGGAGTTATCCACTAAAACCGAACCTTTGGAGAAACAACTTTTTTGTCTTTCTTCTCCCTGTAAGTATACATTTATTGATTTACAACAACATAATAACGTCATAATAAGGTAATTTATATGACCATCCACGAGCTTTTTTTACATGGAAATATAATCATCATTGTTATTTCATACATTATCTCACATGAATATTAAATAAATGTGTCCATTTACACCACTATACCATGACATACACGATGTACCTACTTAATTAAATGCCGTGAAGTCTTTTTACTCTAACTTTGAAGGGATTAGGGTTGTAGAAGAAGAAGAAGAATATCTTTATTTGCGTGAAATATGGTACATTGAGGTACATTGGGTATGGTACATTGGGTAAAGGGAGCTAAGGAGCTAAGAGGAAACTCTTAAAGAACCGAAGCGACTTTGACGAAAATATTCTGTGTGTGCCTTCACGCTTTCCTGAGAAAAAGATTCTTGACATACAGACATCTAAACAGACAATTATTTTGGAGTTATGGAAGCCTAAAAATTCTCTTTTGATATAAATTATGTATAAAGTATGTAGCTGTCTCGCCTCGTTACCTATAGTTACAAATAATTATATTATTATTATGCCTACAATTACGCATTGTCAACATTTTATAAAAGTTAGTTAATTATGTTCTCATGAAACTTAATTAATTAAAATAATGTAGTCTGTTTTTATGACTTTAAATTAATATTAAGGATTTATTTAAATTAATATGTAAAAAAACGTAATATAAAAACCAATATAAAAATTATGTATTTAATTCGAATACTTATTTCAAGTTAAAACACGACTTATTGCGTTATTTCTTAATTTGATGTTTTTGTAAATTATCATTGATTTATTGAAAAAATACGTTTCCATTAAGGTGCTACCTCACCGCGAGCATTCACCTGTAATGTAACTTATAATAAGTGCGCAATTTGATGCTATATTGTCTTCGAATGTTTAAATCTGTAATGTTACATTACAGGTGAATGCTCGCGGCGATTTATTCCCGTTGAATCCCATATTTTAGGTATGCCCGAGGAATCCCATTTTTAATTCCCGTTGAATCCCACGTTATGAAAAATATTCAAGTGGGATTCAAATATGGTATCCAACGGGAATAATTCCCCGCGGCGAGGGAGCGCTCTTAGTTTTCAAAATCTAACTAATTATAATCGCGTTTTATTGATGCTGTCACCTTACCTATTCTAATTGTTTCAGATGACAACCTATTGAGGAAGTTCGTCTTCAGCTGTCACTGCAGTCTGGAGAGGACAAAGAGATGCATAGAAGACTTCTGCAAAGGACGCGTCAATATGACCGAAATATTCACAAATAGGGACCCACAGTCACATAAATTGATAACAGCGTTTGATATCACGTAAGTGAATGATGATGAATGACTAGCTGATGTGCAGACATAGCACATCAACCCAATCTTTCTTTAAAAGATTTTAAACTTTATCGCAACAATTGAAGGTTCATTTTCGAAAGAGAAAATTTCATAGATTATATTGATGTCTTGCTCTTCTTCCATGCAGGGACGTAGACTAGTACAGGCCTCTGGTAATTAAGATGTAATCCACATTCACAAATTCTTTAAAATTTTACTTACATTGGTCCAGAAAATTAAGCTGCTCGCTTCGCTCTCTCTTCAATTAGGATCAAGCACGATCACGATCTTTCTGAGCTTTCTATTTCGATTCGCACTTACATTTATCTTATTTTTTTAAGTCTATACTGTCCCACCGCTGAGGAAAGGCCTCCCCTAATTCCTTCCAGGAATTCTTTTCCTGGGCGGCCCAGGCTGGGCCGCTTCGAACTCGCTATCTTTTTCTGGGCCGGCCCGGTTTCTGGGCCGGCGGCACCGTCCATCTCCCGGCACCCATTGGGTGCATTATTTAACTTAGTAAAATAAAATCAGTAGTAAATATCAGGTTTCTATAAAAATCCATTCGTTTGTGTCCCTTTTTTGGACTTCACTGCACTTGGGTTCAAGAGGCCCGTTTTTCTTCCAGCAGGCGTAGCATGGCGCCGTAGAAAGGGGTTTTGTCGACGCAAGAATAGACAAAGTGACAGAACGTAGAAATAATTTTAGCGTTCTAAGCATGTTTATGTAAAAAATATGGAAAATAAACGTTCTTTTCTTCAATAGTGTAAGAATGGTGTCATACTTGTGCAAAAAAACAGTCGATTTGTGTAGAAATAACGATGAAATAACTTTGTCTTTTCTTGGTAGAATAGAGATAGAATCGCCATGCTACGCGTGCAGGAGAGACGGATCCGTCGTCGATCCATCTTGTCTATCGATCGTCTTCACTGTAGATCGATAAACGAAAATCGACTTACCGATTTGAATAAGATATTTACTACTTTTTAATTCAAAGCAGATTTTCTGGTCTTTATCAAAATCAGTTCATCCGTTTCAATGTCATCAGGTTTTTGAAATGCGTTGAGGTTCTTAACATTCAACCAAATACCTAAAGTTTTATGGCATTTTTTTTTGCCTTGTAGAAAGAAGGAATATAGGCCTCTTATTTATATTGACATTTCTTTTTCTTTTAGAAATGTCTCAACATACGACGCCGGTATTGACGAGATCCTGATTCATCGCCTGACTGATCCAGAGAAATATGAATTCTACGACGTCCTCAAATCATTTACGTTGCTATGCGACCAATGGCTTAAATTGGAAAAAGAAGTGCTACCTGAGAACCATGTTGTCATTTTCGATATTGGAGTGTTCACACTAAAGATGATTGCAAGAACAAACATATTTCTCTTGCAGAAGTTTATTACCTTCTTGTTGGTGAGTTTTTGATGTTGCTAAAACTTGCTCTATCATCCAAACATAGACATCGGTATCGGTCGGACAAAAGTAGCTACCATTTGACGGCTCACTCTACCACTGCTATTTGATTTAACCAATCCTGTTCCTTACACACTTATGTAGGCTGAAACCAAACGAGCGTAATTTTTGAGTCACATTCGCTTTTGCGTCGCGGAGGACTTTTTCCATGAAAGCAACCGAAATTCTGCGACTCATGGCTCAAAAATTACGCTCATTTGGCCCCAAATTCCCACAGAAACGATTGGAAAGATTATACAAAACAAATGAAGGTAGCCTACAGATTCGGCGAGCCGAGAGAATCCTGAATGTGAAAGGTTTCTACGTATCTTTTACTTTATTCGAGCTTTATGCTGTAACTTCTCGCCTTGCGTCTATAAGCTACGAGTACATGATATCATCACCTGCCCATGTTTTTTCCAAGGGTTGAGGTTAGCTGAAGGTTTCAGTTTTTAATATTTTTGTTTTGGAATATTTGTTGGGAGAAACGTTCTCATTTTGTTTAAAACAAATTAATCATGTAGGTAATATTTTGTTTTAGTTTTGTACTCAAACTTTTTTTATTTTTGTTGATGAAGTTCCTATATCTTTTTCAGGAAGCCATGCCGGTCCGTTTGTCACATATCCATGTGATCAACTGTCCGCCTTACACCGAATACATGTATGGTTTGGTCAAAGCGGCAGTGCCAGTGGAGACACGGGACATTGTAAGTACTTATTCTTGAGTAGTAGAATTATGTGTAATCCTCTTATTATTTGCTATTTACTTGCCCTCTGTTTCAATATGACGGGGAAGGCCGGTCAAAGGTTATTAAAGTTAGCGCTACTAAAGTAGGTTCTAATCTGAATATAGCAAAGGCGATTTTACTTTGAAACTATGTGAATTGCTTTATCAAATTTTCAACGACTACTGGGAATTAGCTCCAGGGATCGGGAAACAAGATTTTCAGAAGCAAGTAATGGCTAGCTCACCGTTCGATCAAAGACCAGCTCTCAGTCAACGTATTCCTCGCACGTCTCAAGAACCTGTTGGGAAACTGTCGGGGCCCGGTTTACTCGTCAGGAAATTGACGGGACCCAGTCACGGTCCTGTCTCTAAACTGACGAGGCCAGTACCCTTATCACGAATTTTCACTCTTTTACTTTATAGCGTCTTTCCAGTATTTACAGCGTTTTTTGTATGAAAAAATGGAACAGCGCCTCTGGTGTGCGAAGAAGGAATTAATATTTTCCTTGAAAGTTGTCAATTTGAAATTGTCAAAGTTCCAGTTTACTTTACGTCTCAAATACTGAAAATTCGTGCTAAGGGTACTGTGGGTCTAACGCCTGCCGGGGTCGATGAAATGTCTTAAAAGGTTACCAAAACCCACACGTGATTGATTTTTTTTTAACTTATGTTTTTTTTCCCAGCCTCACGGTATTTTTATTTAATTTTCAGATTCATTTTCACACTGATCATTTGGCGCTGCATAAGTTTATTGACAAGAAGTACCTGCCTTCGGAATATGGCGGTGATGCAGAAAGCATGGTCGAGCAAAGTGCAAACTGGGCCAAAGTAATTAACCAGGACAGGTAAACAAATGGTCGTTTTGTTAAACACTATAGCTCTTCCCCGCTGTTTCAGCTCGCTACTATTGGGCGTAGCTTGATGTTATACAGTCGTATAGGCGAAGCGTGATGTTATACAACCGTATAGGCGTAGCGTGATGTCATACAGCCGTATAGGCGTAGCGTGAAGTTATATAGACGTAGCGTGATGCATTATAGGCGTAGCGTGATGTTATTAGCTTTCCTCCATCTTTCCAGTGGTAAATCGATTACCTATCCAACACAAAAAGATGTTTTCAGTTCGAAAACATAGTTCCTGAGATTAGCGCGTATATCAGCTTTTAGTGTACCTATAGGTGTTATGTATGTTTTTTAACTAAAAATGCTAAAAAGGCTCTACGTAATGCAAAGATGTACATTATAGCACGATACATCTCTTGATATCTTTCCATAGAAATCTAGTCTTGGAATATTGGCCTGCATAATATTTTCCATTCAACGAACGCTTTGCTATTTTAGTAGGGCGTTAAATGTTTTTGCCATCTTTTCTTGAATATGAAAATTCATATTACTAACTTGGTTTTTTGTTTTCAGAAAATTCTTTCTAAACGACAACCTTTGGATGGCAGAAATCAGTAAGAAAGGAAAGAATGGTGCTGTGGAGACTAACATGAGCGGATCTTTTAGGACTCTTGCTATAGATTAGATCGATTGTACTTGATTAGTAATATTATTATTTATGGGTCTGATCAGATCGATCCAGGCCGATTGCAGACAAGCATAGACACTGACACGTGACATTTCAGCATATTCATTTCATCGTCCAGTTTCCAAAGCTATGTTTTTAACCTATGCCAGTTTGATCTTATCAGTACCCTTAGCACGAGTTTTCACTCTTTTACTTTACAGCGTCTTTCCAGTATTTACAGCGTTTCTTGTATGAAAAAATAAAACAGCGCCTCTGGTGTGCGAAGAAGGAACTAATTTTCTTCTTGAAAATTGTCAATTTGAAATTGACAAAGTTCCAGTTTACGCCTCAAATACTGAAAACTCGTGCTGAGGGTACAGAATAAAGACTAACGGCAGATTTTTCAATAGTCAGATAACTTTTATCTAAGGAATAAAAATGGCGGTTTGACAGCTTATCTATAGATAATATGTCAAACTGCTATTGTTATTCCTTAGATAAAAGTAATCTGTCCAGAAATTCAGCCCTAAGAGTTGATTCCTTATTTGGAAAGTATTAATTTAGTGATTTTTTTTGAGTTTTTTTTGTAAATTTAGAATGCAATACAGTATTTTAATTGGCGTAGGGCGTAGTATAGGTAAATACAATGATATTCTAATATACAGATATGTTATAAACTTGCAAAACAACAGAAAAAACTGTTCCGCGCCAAGCGGCAGCACATAATTATACACACTTTTTATTCACACATTACATTTCACTACAAATAAAGAGGATAGCTTGAAAAAACGCAATAAGAAAAAAAGTGACAGCTAGATAAACAAACAGCGCCACGCGTCATCAATGCCCGCACGTCGGCATCATAGACTAGCAAATTGTCCCACGTAGGACATTTTCTGGTCTTCAGGTTTTACGCGCTCATAACTGGTTACTTAAATATCATTGGGTAAATAGCTTAAATTCTTAAAGCTAGGACATAGTAAGTCTCTTCTCTATGTATGAGATAAACACATTACCCCTCCTTTGCGTCGCGCAGTCGGGTAAAAATAGGCTGCAATTATGTACAACGCAGGCAAAGAACGATTTTAAATTAATGTTTGCTGTTCTGTTTATTTTTTTAAAAAGCAATTTTGATAAAATATTAAATAAACGAGGCCAAACACTGGATTACAATCACCACAGCTCTTGTCGAGACAGCTAGTTTAATTTAATATGTACAATTGTTAATCCTTTGTAAAGTATTTCTATTTAGTAATGTATTTAGTTAATATATAAGTAGGTATTTAAACACTGTTTTGTTAGATGTATATAGATAATACAAGTTACAATTTATGTACATTCAAATTTATGATTATGGACAACTTATTTTTAATTTAAAAAAAATGAATATCAGCAACATTGAGGTGGAATATTTAAATTGGGTAATAAAGAATTACTGAGAAAACTAAATACCTACTATCTTTCAATATCACCCATCTCCGGTCACCTTATATAACACATTTGAAGGATGCATTACATTGCGGACTTTTGAAGGATAACGAATTTAGTTGATTAAATAAAAACCGCAATGTAGTTAGATTTGCATCCAAGTTCTCACATGTCTAAATGAGGTTTCAGGTTTTATAACATTTTCAAAAGTTTGCTTTCCAGAATCTGGATGTGATGAATAATTTGAATAACTGCCAAAATCGTGATTATCGGATTGTATACAACATGTAACATAATTAACGCACATCCTGAAATTAGTTTGTTCAAAATCGTTTACTGAATCGATTTCTATCATTTTTAATATAGGTAATTTTTTTTTTCAAAAATAATTAAAATTACGGAAATTCCGCCTACACCTCTGTACAGTCAAAACAAACTAAGATAGACCGTAAATCAAAGCAACAAGACTTAAAAGTGCAATTTTATTTGTATTTATACAATTTCCGTCATTCAATACAAAATTAAAGAAAAATAAACTTTTCTGCAAAATAACTAATTTAGTTGATAACAATGCATTTACATGTTAAATTAAAAATTCAATATATGTATTATGATTATAACATGATATTCTAATTGGGGTGTCTGAGGATGTGCGTTAATTACGTTACATGTTGTAGGTATACTCTGATAATAATTGTATCTAAGTAATTGGATATTAGGTATTCAAATTATTATTCCATCAAAATAGGGAGACAGTCCACTTCATGTCCGTGCTAACGAGGTACTCCGGGTGTAAATCTAAAAATAATAACTTCACAGTCATATTTCAAAATAAAAAAAATATAATAACTGAAAATTATCACATACAAATTGGTTAAATACCGTTACAGGTATTTAAATAAGATTTATCTTAAAACTACTTTTTGACATTTTATAGGAGTTTTGCACAATGACAAAAAAGATACCTAAAGAATTATTTAAATAAAAACTCTATTCTCTTTCTACAAATCTTACTTTGTGGTAACATTATATCTTGTTATTTTTTAGTTAAAAATAAATAAAACATGTGGATCACTCAAGCTAAAAAAAATACATGTTTTACGACTTATCAAAAGGTTTTGAACTATTTTGCACTTATCCGCCAGTCACTTAATCCTAAATTAATAAAATACTTGTTCCATTTATATCTATTTCAATTTGAACGAAAACACTGTTGTGTACGAAAAAGTCATACTGTAAAGTGTAAAGTACTACGTTCTTAGTAAATAAATTGAGCCGTATATTCTAAGATTACATTATTCGTTTAAAAAGAAATAACTACGGAAAAAAGAAGAAACCTAAAAACAGACAGGCGAAGCGAATACGATCCGAAGCGTTACTTCTAATGTATGGAATTGTTTGAATCCAGTCACATAGAAAACTGAAGGCGATCCTATAGTCTATGTGACTGGCTTCAAACACAGAACATTACAAACAAAAACGCTTCGCTTCGTGTTCACCACGCCTGTCGGTTTGGCAATAGCTTTAGAGAGAAATCTTAACAATTAATATCCCACTGAGGTTGCATTACAAAGAAACAAAACGCTATAGGCAGTGATCCGACGATGAACGAGTAACGAGTTTACAGTCTAAAGAGTTGGCGATCGGCGGGAAACGAGTGTAGTTTCGATAGTTTTGTCGCCGGGCGACAGCGAGT
The DNA here is from genome assembly GCA_036375495.1 of Agrotis segetum. Lineage (NCBI taxonomy): Eukaryota > Metazoa > Arthropoda > Insecta > Lepidoptera > Noctuidae > Agrotis > Agrotis segetum. The sequence goes on along the minus strand of JAQSVV010000247.1, from coordinate 1,034,072 downwards.
GTTCAAGTGCGACGAGCGATTACTCGCGCTACTCGCCCTGACTCGCCCACGGTCGTTTTATGTGACATTTGATTCACTGTACCGAACGCGAGCAACGAGTGAGCGAGCATCGCTAAACGAGTATCGTTGAGCGTGTTTATTTTTGAAAGCTCGTCGATCAGCGACAGAACGAGTAAAACGAGTCGTCGCCGGCAGTGTGAACAGTCAGAGAGCAACTATTAATATATGCATCTCTTTCGTTTACACGGAATGTACATTTATTGTACGTTTCTTGAGAGAGAAAATCGCCGAGAGTTACTCGTTCTCTCGCCGTTGGTCGGACCACGGCCTTAAGCACTTTAACAAAAATATAAGCATATCATCAATCTAACGCAAGTGATCTGAACGATCCGGGTAGTTCCTTGATTTGGTCTGCCCTGTCATCACGATTGTTTGAAGGTCTCAAAGACTCGTCCAATGCCCATCGCTTGTCATTTGTTAGGAACCAATCCCTGTAATTGATTAAATTCCAGATTAGTAATGGCATGCATATTTGATGATAACCCCGACCTATGTCTACTGGGTTCACCGGACACGGAAGTTTCGGGAGGTTTCTGTGTCTGATAGAAAGAGAAAAAACGCTTGAGTGTCACCACTTCGAGGATCGCCCGGAGGACACGGTGGAGCATACGGTGCAGGACTGCCCCGCTTGGGCAGAGCACCGCCGTGACCTCACGGAGACGATAGGCTGATACCTCTCGCGCCCGGCATTGGTCGAGGCAATGCAGTGGAAAACGGTCGCCTCCTTCTGCGAAGGAGGCGGACCGCGAGAGGGAGAGGTCAGCGGCCTCCCTCCGCCTCAACCGCAGTGGTAGACGCCCACGGAGTTGGACGTCGGCAGACGATCTCCGGCTACCGTAGGCGCGGGCATGTGGACAGCGAGTAAAGGGCAACTCGCTGTCCGATCATGGACCATGCCCGGGTCGACGGAATTATTTCCTTACCGTGACCCCGGAACATAAAGGGCTATTAAAGAACACCGTGGATTTTAGTCAGTACAAGTCTGACAGTACAAGCCATCATGCTGACGCTCTTTCAGGTGGGCGTGGAACAAAACGCGCCATAAAATATATCTACTTGGATAATCATAAGATCATTATTAAGACAAAGTCATCCTTGATGAGAATTCTTTCTTACAGTGTTAGTTGCATGGTATTTGAAGAACCCTAACACCAATAATTAAAAGAATTTTTGAGCATTTTGACGCAAGTTCCTCTTTAATAAATCAGCAAGAAATCAAAAATCCAAGGATGATTGTAACCATTGATTCCGGAATTCTCTAGCAATAAGATGGAAATTGTAGAGTTTGTATTATGAAATTCTTATAATTACCTCTTGGCCTCCATTTTCTTGATCCACTCCCTTTTGATCGATTCAATGGAACCACCTTTGCCACCGAATTCTGATGGAAGTATCTCCTGTGGTATGTCCTTGTAAAGCGTATCACTGTTAGGCTCGTGGAACTTGATCTGAAACAGGAATTATAAAATGCGAATTAAAAACAAATACCTATAGGTTTATAGGCAAATTGTGTGCGATTTGGACTCTTTTCTAACTCATATTAGCGTAGATAAAATAAGTGTAAAGATAACTGGGAAGCCCAAGCCATTTGCCTAAAACAATAGAAGCTGATAAAATTATACTGAAATTTTAATAGGCCGTTTTCCATTAGACGGCCCGGCAACGGCGACTGTGACGGCGCTGGGCGGCGGCTTAGTGCCGGTGCGGGGAAGCAACAATGTATTAACGCAAAAGCGAGCCATACGTTTTCATACATTTTTTGCTTCTCCGGCACCAGCACGGTGCCGTCGCCGTCGCCGTTGCCGTGCCGTCTAATGGCAAAACGCCCATTCAGTCTGGGCTATATTCAATGGAAACCAGGAAAAAGAAGGACAATCGTGTTTGAAACCATATAATAATTATGGTTCCCAAAGAACACAAAAGGTAATTTCATACAATTGCACAATCAGCTACCTATATTATTATAATTGGTAGTGTTGTCACTAATATCAAAGAACCTATTTTTCCCTGAAACTTACTGTCATCATCATCTGCCTAGCCTTTTCCCAACTATATTGGGGTCGGCTTCCAGTCAAACCAGATTCAGCTGGATATCAGTATTTTACATGGAGCGACTGCCTGTCGGACCTCCAAACCCAGTAACTAATACGATACCCCATGGTAAGACTGGTTGTCAGACTTTAGAGCTTCTGAAACAGTAACGACTGTCAAAGATCTACAAATCAGCCGGGACCAACGGCTTTACGTGCTTTCCGAGGCACGGAGGAAACTCGCTATGATAGATGGTCACCCATCCACAGACCAACCTCGGCAAGCGCGGCTTAACCCGGAAGATCGGCCTGTGCGGCTGTGATTATTTAGCCACGAGCTCCCCCTGAAACTTACTGTATCATCAAGATAAAGTTACAACATTCAAACTCAGCGTCATTAGAAAAAACTGGAAAAGTAAGTAAGTACAACTACAAACTAACCAGTTTGACGACTTCAGTCTTCAGGAACGGTTTGCAGATGGCGAAGATCTTGCCGATGTATGACGGAGCATTGATGACGTGCACCTGCTTTAGCCGGATTGGCATTGCTTCCTGAAATGAACAATAACACAGCTTTAATAATTTTCTGTATCGTACTGCAACTTTTACTTTTACATTTCAATTCACAAACGCTATTTTTATTCCATTTCAGTTGTCACTAGGATTTTTTCCTGTATCGTGGCCATCGTGGCTTGTGCTTTTACAAACAATAAGTAAAACAGGAAGTACATTTTGTTGAAGGTACCTGCCACCCTGCAAAAAGAGTGTCCATGGAGTTTCATGCACGTTCTTCTCCATAGAGATATATTATATAGGAACGGGTATCTACGGTACTTTCACAATTTTTATGTCTTGTGACTGGGACTGTAGCACCATAACTTTTGTAGTGTTTAATAATATTCCTTTGACAATTCAAAAGTAACTGGCCTACTTGAAATGAATGCTTTGATTTTGATTTTGAAACAATTTCACTTCCCTGATATATATACATAGAGCCTTAGTGTGAGTAAGTTTTCTGTATTTAACTGTACTCATGAAATCAACATTTACAAGTCATAGTTTACCAGAAGTATTAAGGTTTCTTTAACCTAAGAAGGTAAATGTATCAGACATAAGACAACTCACAATAATTAAATATTTTATGACCACTATGTTTCCATTAAGAGTCATGAGTATTGAGGTCAAAGATCACGATTAATGGCTAAATACTAAGCAATTAAATTGTTATAGCCGTGTTTTAATGCTCGCTCATTTATTCGCAAGATTTTATAATTAGTTGCAGACACACTCAAAACCGGTTCTGTAGATAAAAATTTCGAAACTACATTTCTTTCTAATTGCTGAACGAAATTAATTCGGTAACTGCCAAAAAAGAATCATTGCACTAGAATGCATCTACTTAACATTTGAATGTAATGCAACAGTTTGTCTGGAGCAAGTCTACGGCAGACGTTACGTAAGCTAAGAGATTGTTAATTAGTTCATTTTTAAATCTAAACTATTACAAAAAGACGACTAGATACCATCCGATTTGAAATTTTTGACTAAAGTTGGATATGTGAGCACATTGTAGAGCATGAAAAAGCAACACAACAGTGATCTACAACAATAATGTAATAACTAATATACATTTTTTTCTTAATAAGACCATGATCTTAAGTTCATTACACACCATCATACCTACATAAAGAAGGGATTTCTGTTTCATAAGATTGCTGTTTCACAAGACCCTTGAAGGGTCTGGTGAAACAATAACCTTGAACGTCACGTCTTAATTTAAACTTGCTTATTGCAACCGCAAGTTTTCGAAACACAAGATTAATAATGTATTACTTTTAATCGCGCGTAAAGTTTTTCGTCTCGAAAGCTCCAAAAATGAGCTTTTACAAAATCCAGGTGGCCTTGAGGTTTTGAAATTTAAAGTAGTATAAGGAGTGCTACATATCTAAGAAACCACGGAAATAATAATTCAGAACATATGTGTTTCCAAAGTTTAGAATGCCAGCAATATATCTTCAATGTTTATGCAACTTGCATAGAATTAAAAGATTACTTAACATAATAAAATAATAATTAATAATATCGTTATGTCATTAAATAAAATAATAATTAAAACGTAACTCATTTTACACTATTCAAGACAAAGGAATATACAAATAGAAAACGTAGTAATATTCAAAATGGAACGTACCTGTGTGTACATCATATATTTTCTGAGCACAGAAAGATTGATCTTTCCAATAAACTTCAAAGAAACATTAGCTGCATCAAAGACCGGGATCTCCCCAGCAGGAATCTCATGGTCCTCGGTCAGTCTGGTGTCGGCAAGCATGAAGAAAGTCTTCACAGCGTCCACGAAGTTGAATAGGTCTAAATCTGGGTTATTGAGACGGTAGATGAAGACTTTGTAGTTTTCTGGTGTTTTGTAAGGAAGAGGTAGCATGTCCCTGTAATTAGAGAATTGACGTTAAAACTACTATCAAATAAAAAAAAAACATTGTGGTTTGCCTAAGTGTGCAATTACAGTGGCAGCGGGGCGGGCAGCGGAATCCGCTGGCGGGTAACGCAAACACACAGTTTCACACACAGACTAGATTTCCGCTCAAACCGAAACTGTTGAAACCTAGTTGAAAATCTATTTAGGATTTCTAAGCGTTACCGACTGGAACAAACGACAACGCTACGAAATCTTCAATAGATTTTCAACTAAAGACTCGAAGGAACAAGGTTGAAAATCTATTGGGGAGAACCGAGCGTTAACGATTATCGTTTGCGACTTGTCTAGGGGGCTGTTTCGTGACCCGCCACCCGCTCCCGCTGCCCGCGCCGCGCCTCTGTTGCACACTTACGTTGTTCTAACAGCATAAAATCCCTATGAAGCAACGCGGGCAAAGGGCAGAACTCAAAAATATACTTTAATGACCATTGCATACCGACTATTGTTGATTAAGCAATGCTGTACTTTAAGCTATCACCTCTGAACTTTACTTTATAATTAGCACCTTTGCATGGTCAAGTTGTTTCTTTTAATCGAAATTCTAAAAATAAATATGCAACAAAGGTTTTTCCGCATTGCCTGCTATTTTAGGCAAACCGGTCGAAGGGGATTCGCCAAAACATAATTATTATTTGAAAGCACTATCTATCTAATCATAACAACATCTTTTAGGAAAGTTTTATACGCGTTAACTATTGAGTCACTGGGAGAAAAGCTTGTGCAATATCTTGGGTAGAAAAACCTCATATAATTAAAAAGCTGTTTTTAAACATCTTTATAACGGAGGACAGGATGTCATTAAATTGAACAACTTTGACCATGGGCCCAATATCGTTATAGCAAAAAAATAGCAATTAATGTCCGGTAAGAAATTTTATTCCCTAGTTCAGCGGGCCAAAACATTGTTAAGTAGACCGTAAGATAATTTTACATCGCAATTCATAACATTACATGATTGGCCAATGTAGCCCCCAATTTGAAAGCATTCCATGACATACTATAAATTTAAACTAAATTATAAGTAAGGAAGCTGTATAATACCTATGACTTTAAAGTACCCAACTATGCGTAGTTGGGTATTCCAGTACTAGTCCAGTCACTAAAGCCTAAACCCGAAAATATTAGTAACACGCTGAAATTTTTAGGGGTTCTTAAGGAAAGTAAAATAACATACCGGGTGATTTTGCAGCGTTCTGGGGTGTACGGAAAGGGTTGAAAAGGGGTGAAAAAGGGGTGAAAATGGTTTTTCGTTAATAACATTGCCAAGAAAATTAGTAACACGCTGCAAATTTGGAATTCGGTTGTTCTTACCGTTTTTTAACGTGTATTAAATTTGCAGCGCTTTGCGACATACGGAACATTGTTTTTTTTTTAAAAAACAGTGATTGCACTGTTTTTATTGTAAAAACAGGGGTAAGAAAATTAGTAACACGCTGCAAATTTGGAATTAGGTTGTTCTTACCGGTTTGTAACGTGTATCAAGTTTGCAGCGTTTTGCAACATACGGAACATTGTCTATTATTAAAAAAACAATGAAATTATTTAATCACACAGGTGAAAGAAATTTGTAACTCGCTGTAAATTTGTAATTAAGTTGTTTTTACCGTTTCGTAACGTATATCAAATTTGCAGCGTTTTACAACAAATTGAACATTGTTTATTATTAAAAAATAGTAACAAGGGTAAAAAAGTAGGAACACGCTGCAATTTTAGAATTAGGTTGTTCTTACCGGTTTGTAACGTTTTGCAAAAAACTGAACTTTTTTCATTCATTACCATAAAAACAAATATTTCAGTTTGTAACAATAGTGAAAAAGTTAATGAAGAGTTGCAATCTGGAGAAAATGTTGTCAAAACCTTTTTGAAACATTTTTCAAAGGACATAATTTTTTTTGGGCCATTTCTGAAAGTGCCAACGAAAAAAATTGGTACCTTTTGTATTATTGGTTGGTATAGGTAGTACTAGTCATTTGGAGCAATAGTTACTATGGCACAAAAGTTGTAGGATTGCTCTCGGCCAAGTTATACTAGTTCGAAGATTCGTAATTTTCATATTTTTTTTAATTTTTGAAAGTGCCGATATTCACCAAATAATGATAATAATTGCTAGAACTAGCGACCTCAAGTAATTTAACATAACGCCTGTAATCCCTGAGGGGTTGAGCAGAGGAGTACCGAATAAAAATGAATAATAATCTGTTTCTTTTTATGAAAGTAACAAAAACATTTTAAAATATACAAATCTGCTGGTAGGACCAGCATCGGGAACAGTATCGGGGTTGCCTGTGGTTAGGGGTCTTGGGAGAGGAATCTCCTAACAAAACGAAACGTCATCAGCACTGCTGCTTGAATCAGCCCTTTTTAGGGGGAAATAAAATCATCAAATGAGTTATCTCGCTCTGGGCTGATCTCTAGAGTCTGTCAGACTCCTAGACGCCCTTTGCGTTCCAGATACTAAGATAGTCGACGAGCTGGTACCTACATTTCATTCATACATTTGTAGTTTTCTCAAAGAGCCTCATAGCTTTGGAACACGATACTTGTATGTTAGCGGTGAGACGGGTTTGCCTCACCGCCCGCCCAATCAACGAGACTCGACTGAAACTCGTCCTTGGAATCCCGTGGAACTTTAAGGAGCATTTCCGACGTTTGGATCAAAAACAGGATCGAGCCGGGGCTGCCATCAAGCTGTTACCCAACCTTGTAAGCAAACGCCGCTTTCTGAAGGCGCTACGAGGAAGTGGTACTGTTAAAGCCCCTCTACGGGAACCCTGTGTCTGTCGTTTCCATACGGAAGCAAACACACAAGCCAATCGCACCAGGGGATCATGGCTATTCGGGCGATCCACTCATACACAAAGATGCTGGAGGATCTGCTTCCAGATCACACGTTGGCAATCCGGAAAGGAGGTTGCCACTACTTCAGCAGCAGTAATGACAGCGAAGGAAGAGGCAGAACACGCGAAAGGACGCCCTCGAAATCTCAATCCAGTCGCGTACGGCAAGTAATGCTGAGCTAAGTGTCTTATCAAGGATCAGGCCCAGGATGACAGCATATCGTGTTCCACCCTCGTCTAAAGAACCCAAACGCCTACCGGCTTGCGGGACCATTTCAGCGGGAAAGGTACCGTAGCACGGTCGATGATGATGATTCCTGCGTTTGGCCCCAAGGCTGAACCGGGCATCAGCCGCCCTCAGGCGGCTCCTCAATATCGGCGGGCCAAACGCCACCTGCAGGAGGTTGCACGCGCACTGTCGTGCGCTCCATGGCCCTCTACGGGGCCCCCGTGTGTGCCTTGAGCATTCGAACGCGGCCGGCAAAGCTGGTCGCATGCCAGAGGGTCATGGATATCAGAATGATCTGAGGATACCGCACGATTGCTGCGAATCGGCCAACGTTCTTGCCGGATCGCTGCCCTGGGATCTGGGGGTGACTGCCCTCCGGCGCGTCTATGAGTGGCGCGTAGAGGCGCAGCGTCGGGGTGTATCCCCGCTGCCTCGAGAAGTCGAGGCGCAGCGAGAAGAGCTCCAGCGCGATCTCATGGCAGTTTGGAGAGAACGACTGTCGCAACCGAGGCACGGGCTAACCACAATCGCGGCTGTCAGACCCCTTTTTGAGGAGTGGCTGGATAGTTCCCACGGCGTCCTCAGCTATCGCATGACACAGGTCCTTATCGGACATGGCTGCTGTGGCCGCCCGGAGACACGGTGGAGCATACGGTGCAGGACTGCCCTGCTTGGGCGGAAAACCGCCGTGACCTCACGGCGGCAATAGGCGGAGACCTCTCGCGCCCGGCATTGGTCGCGGCCATGCAGCGAGGCGAGACGGAGTGGGAAGCGGTCGCCTCCTTCTGCGAAGCAGTCATGCTCGCGAAGGAGGAGGTGGGCAGAGAGAGAGAGAAGACAGCGTCCTCCCTCCACCCCAACCGCAGTGGTAGGCGCCTGCGGCGTCGGACGTCAGCAAATGATCTCCGGCCACCGTAGGCGCGGCCATGCGGGCAGCGAGTTGCCCAGTAAAGGGCAACTCGCTGCCCGACCATGGACCATGCCCGGGTCGACAGCTCGTTGAGTCCCACGCGCGCCAAAGAGCGTCAGCACACTGACGGGGCCCCCTCTCAGAGGGCCAAAGGATTATTTCCTTACCGTGACCCCGGAACAGAAAGGGCTATTGAAGGACACCGTGGATTTTAGTCAGTAAAAGTCTGACAGTCCCTCCTGCCCTGCCCGGGGTCGGAGGACTCATTTGATGATTTTACCTAGTTAAAAAAAAGGGTTAGGTAGAGGTGTACCCAATTAAAATGAATGAAAATCTATTTATTTTTTGTGAAAAGAAGTTAAAACATGTTAAAATAATATATAAATCCGCTGTGCCTGTGGTAGGGATCTTGGGAAAGAAATCTCTTAACAATTTAAATCCTGACCAACAGAACTGCTTTCTGAATCAACCACGTTTGTTTGGCTAATAAAATCATCAAAATTGTGCTACGGTATCCTGCTAAGATAGTCCTGCGACCTGGCAGGCATAAGACGACTAGCTCCTCATTACTCGCCGTATGCAGCTGGATTGAGATTTCGAGGGCGTCCTCTCCTTCACGTGTTCTGTTTCCTACTTCGCTGTCATTGCTACTGCAGAAGAAGCGGCTGCCTCCTTACCGGATTGCCACGGTGTGATCTGGATACAGAAGCCCCCCAAGCATATATGAGTGGATTACCCAAAAAGCCATGATTCCCTGGTGCGATCAGCTTATCCGGTCTCTTTCTTATGGAGACAACGGACACAGAGTTCCCATAGATGGACTTTAACCGCACCACTTCCACGTAGAGTCTCCAAAAAGAGGCGGTTGCCTTGCAATATTGGGTAACTAGCTTGAAGTCAGCCCCGGGACTGCTTCTTGAAGTTCCACGGGATTTCAAGGACGAGTATCAGTCGAGCTTCGTTGATTCGACGGCGATGCAAACCCGTTCCACCGATAATAATTGGGATCTGACAGTTCCGCGTACTGAAGGCTATGAGACTCTTTCAGAAAACAACAAATGTATGAATGAAATGTATCGGGTCGTCGACTATCTTAGATCTGGAACGCATATTGCAACCCAATGAAGGAGGTGGACTGTTAGTCAGCAGGAGTCTGACTTGACGATTTTATTACCCAAAAAACGGGTTGATTCAAAAAGCAATATTTTTGGTCACGATTCGTACTCTTAGGAGGTCGCTCTCCCAGGACCCCTAATACAGACAACTTCGATTCTGTTCTCGATTCTGACCCCACCAGTAGATTTATATATTAAAAAAAAAAACCACAATAATAATGTGATTAATTATTATTCATTTTTATTGGGTACACCTCTACCCAACCCTTCAGGAATAACAGGTGTAATAATATTTTATGTTAAATTGCTTGAAGTCGCTAGTTTTTATCATTATTTGCTTATTGGTACTTTCAGAAATTAAAAAATGTATGTAAATTACGAATCTTCGATCTTGTATAACTTGGCCGCGAGAGCAATCCTACAACTGTTGTGCTATAGTAACTATTTCTCCCAATGACTAGTACTACCCATAGGTGACAATTTTTTTCGTTCCTTTCAGAAAAGGCCCAAAAAAAAAATATTATTCCACAACTATCACACAACGCCATCTAGTCCCAAGCCAAGCTAAGCAGAGCTTGTGATAGGGGTACTAGACAACTGATAAGCATACTTATATATTTCTAAATACATACATCAAAATATAATAGACAAATTACACCCAGACACAGAACAAATGAACGTGCTCTTCACACAAACATTTGTCCTGGGTGGGAATCGAACCCACGACCCCCGGCATAGCAGTCAGGGTCACTAACCACTAGACCAACAGGCCAGTCAAAATGTATGGAGCGTGAATGTTCTCCTTTGAAAAATGTTTCAAAAAGGTGTTGACAACATTTTCACCAGATTGCAACTATTCACTAACTTTTTCACCATTGTTACTAACTGAAATATTTGTTTATAATTATTGTAATGAATTAAAAAAGTTCAGTTTTTTGCAAAACGTTACAAACCGGTAAGAACCACCTAATTCTAAAATTGCAGCGTGTTCCTACTTTTTTTACTCTTGTTACTAACAAATCGCACTGTTTTTACCGACTTCAAAAAAAAGGAGGTTATCAATTCGACCCGTATGTATGTAATATTATCAGAACTGCCCAGTTTTCGCATATGTTAGTCTATATCAGCGTCTGAACAAATGTACCAAATTTCATAAGTGTATGTATGTATGTATGTATGTATGTATGTATGTTTTTATGTTTGTGTACGCATATCTCCGGAACTACAAGTTTGATTAAAGTAATTCTTTTTTTGTTGTACTAGGTATTGTTCAACTTAGGGTACACTGTAAGTTTCATCAAAATCGGTTCAGTAGTTTTAGAGATATGGATTGTTTTCGTTGTGACGGATTACAAGATTAGTGCACATCATGTAAGAAAACTTTGTATTTTACAAGAATTTGGGTTGAATATTTAATAAATAAACTAAAAAGGGTAAAATAAAAACTTAAAAAAAAAGTACCGACTTCAAAATAAATACAAAAAAGTTTAAAATAAATAAATAAAATAATAAATAAATAATATTCCACAACTATAACACAACGCCATTTAGTCCCAAGCTAAGCAGAGCTTGTGTTATGGGTACTAGACAACTGATAAAGATACTTATATATTTCTAAATACATACATATTATAGATAAACTACACCCAGACACAGAACAAATGATCGTGCTCATCACACAAACATTTGTCCTGGGTGGGAATCGATCCCACAACCTCCGGTATAGCAGTCAGGGTCACTAACCACTAGACCAACAGGCCAGTCAAAATAACCTTTCTTTCGGAAGTCCGTGGCAATAGTCAATGAAATATTAAAAATCAAAGCCACCGACTTCCGAAAGAAAGGTTATTTTAAACTTTTTTGTATTTATTTTGAAGTCGGTACTTTTTTAAAAAGTTTTTTTTAATAATAAACAATGTTCAATTTGTTGTAAAACGCTGCAAATTTGATATACGTTACGAAACGGTAAAACAAATTAATTACAAATTTACAGCGAGTTACAAATTTTTTTCACCCGTGTGATTAAATAATTTCATTCTTTTTTTAATAGTAGACAATGTTCCGTTTGCTCCTTGAAGTTCCACGGGATTCCAAGGACGAGTTTCAGTCGAGTCTCGTTGATTGGGCGGGCGGTGAGGCAAACCCGTCTCACCGCTAACATACAAGTATCGTGTTCCAAAGCTATGAGGCTCTTTGAGAAAACTACAAAATTATGAATGAAATGTAGGTACCAGCTCGTCGACTATCTTAGTATCTGGAACGCAAAGGGCGTCTAGGAGTCTGACAGACTCTAGAGATCAGCCCAGAGCGAGATAACTCATTTGATGATTTTATTTCCCCCTAAAAAGGGCTGATTCAAGCAGCAGTGCTGATCACGTTTCGTTTTGTTAGGAGATTCCTCTCCCAAGACCCCTAACCACAGGCAACCCCGATACTGTTCCCGATCGATGCTGGTCCTACCAGCAGATTTGTATATTTTAAAATGTTTTTGTTACTTTCATAAAAAGAAACAGATTATTATTCATTTTTATTCGGTACTCCTCTGCTCAACCCCTCAGGGATTACAGGCGTTATGTTAAATTACTTGAGGTCGCTAGTTCTAGCAATTCTTATCATTATTTGGTGAATATCGGCACTTTCAAAAATTAAAAAAATTATGAAAATTACGAATCTTCGAACTAGTATAACTTGGCCGAGAGCAATCCTACAACTTTTGTGCCATAGTAACTATTGCTCCAAATGACTAGTACTACCTATACCAACCAATAATACAAAAGGTACCAATTTTTTTCGTTGGCACTTTCAGAAATGGCCCAAAAAAAATTATGTCCTTTGAAAAATGTTTCAAAAAGGTTTTGACAACATTTTCTCCAGATTGCAACTCTTCATTAACTTTTTCACTATTGTTACAAACTGAAATATTTGTTTTTATGGTAATGAATGAAAAAAGTTCAGTTTTTTGCAAAACGTTACAAACCGGTAAGAACAACCTAATTCTAAAATTGCAGCGTGTTCCTACTTTTTTACCCTTGTTACTATTTTTTTAATAATAAACAATGTTCAATTTGTTGTAAAACGCTGCAAATTTGATATACGTTACGAAACGGTAAAAACAACTTAATTACAAATTTACAGCGAGTTACAAATTTCTTTCACCTGTGTGATTAAATAATTTCATTGTTTTTTTAATAATAGACAATGTTCCGTATGTTGCAAAACGCTGCAAACTTGATACACGTTACAAACCGGTAAGAACAACCTAATTCCAAATTTGCAGCGTGTTACTAATTTTCTTACCCCTGTTTTTACAATAAAAACAGTGCAATCACTGTTTTTTTAAAAAAAAACAATGTTCCGTATGTCGCAAAACGCTGCAAATTTAATACACGTTAAAAAACGGTAAGAACAACCTAATTCCAAATTTGCAGCGTGTTACTAATTTTCTTGGCAATGTTATTAACGAAAAACCATTTTCACCCCTTTTCACCCCTTTTCAACCCTTTCCGTACACCCCAGAACGCTGCAAAATCACCCGGTATGTTATTTTACCTTCCTTAAGAACCCCTAAAAATTTCAGCGTGTTACTAATTATTTTCGGGTTTAGGCTTTAATGACTGGACTATAGGGTACTGGAATATTTAAGCAAGAGAAACAAGACAATAAAATCGCAAATTTTCGATTTTGATTCTTGGACATTTCTTAACGACAATATCTTTAAAATAAATTGTAATTTACTCACGTGACTTCAAACACACGTCTGATCTCCGGGGACCAAGGATCCCGCTTGCAGAACAGTTCGGGTGCATTAGAGCGGATGGTGAAGAACAGGTCGATGAGGCGCTTGGTACGCTCCATGCTGAAGCGGCAGCTTGACAGGAAACGGAGAAGGAGGATGTCATCTGGAAATATAAGAATTTGTTAGTCAATGTGCAATTAGCTTTGTTGGTATATACAACGCAAGCACTAGTAAGAGAGGTATTAGGTTCTTCCTTCCGTAATTTCTCAGTAGCAGTCACGGAGTCTGGATTTAAATTTTCGGTTAATGGCAATTGACATAACCTTTCAAACGTTAAAAAAAAACATGTTTGCTAAATGCTTAAAGTTTTGAACTCGCTACGCTCGCGCTCATCCAACACCTATTCCTATTTTCATCGTTTTACTAGACAAACGAATATTATTTGAGGCAGTAGCGGAAGCCTAAAGTTATATCGTTTAGTAACATAATCCAAAATAAATAAAACCTTATTTCCCTATTAGCATGAAGATGGGCGGCATTATATGGCTTAAAATTATTAGCTACTACCGTGCCTGTACTGTCAACAAAATTCCCGCCACCCCAGCCGGCAAAAACCCACACTACCCCACTAGTATTTGGGTTTTTTGCAATGTCAGTGTTGGTGCCATAGTAAAAGTTGTTTAATAACGAGTATGATGACCCCCTTTTATGTTTATGGTAAACAAAAACACGTGCACAGGCCAGACAAACCACACGTGCATAAAATAAATAATGTCGAAGTCATGTATAGTTTTTGTGGTTTTGGTCAGCATAATTATTAGCCTTTTTAGATCCAAGATTAGTTTTTGGTTTGGGTTTTTCCCACAAACAATAACAGTTACCTACAGTTTTTTTTAATAAGTAGATGCCATGGGGAACACCTAATCGCTTGCTTGGCAGGCAGAATGGAAACTGCCATTGGATTATTTTACGTCATGAGATGGAGAATCAACATTTCTTCAAACGTCGGGGTTCCGTGCCCCTAAAAAGGTTTGGCCCCTTATTTCATTTTGTTGGCAGGTTGGCAGTCTGTCTGTCAATACGTCCTTTTTCTCAGGAACACGTAGGAGATATGAAGTAGAAATCAATATCAAATTGTCCAGTCTACGAGGTAGTGTAGAAGATAATTAGTGTCGTTCTATTCAAAAGTTCTAATTGAAAACTGCCTGAATGTATGTCTCAAAATTATTGTAGAAATATAAAACAGTGTGAAAACGAAGGTACAAAGGCTGTACAGTGCCAAATAGTCCAAAAAATATTAAAGAAATTGCAAAAAAAGAAACGTTTTTGTTATTAAATATCTATGGTCAACATTATTCCAAATCTTCGTCGTTTTAATTAGCATGCTAATTAAACAAATGCTGCAGCAAAAGCAAATATGGACAGTCACACTTCGTATGTTCTAAGTAAATATTTGTGCAAAGTTTAAACATCACGAATAAGTAAATGTGTGAATTTTATATCTACACAGACCTAGAAAAATATAGGTCGACTGGTATATTATTTATACAGTGGCAAAGCATAATAACTGTAAGGTTTTAATGCCTTTTAGGAGGAGCGTAAGGTCAACATGTTTGTTAGGAATACCTACGTATATAAAATAGATATATAAATAACTGTGGAAAAGTAGTTTCAAAAAGAATATTTATTGCTATTGCTGGTTATTTCAATCTGACGATAACTCAAAAGTTGCTATAGTAACCTTAGCACGAATTTTCAGTATTTGAGACGTTACTTTGACTGGAACTTAGACAATTTCAAATTGACAATTTTCAATGAAAAAATTAGTTCCTTCTTCGCACACCAGAGGCGCTGTTTCATTTTTTCATACATAAACGCTGTAAATACTGGAAAGACGCTGTAAAGTCCTATATAAAAGAGTGGAAATTCGTGCTAAGGGTACTGCTCTCAAAACAGTAAAGGAAAACAACGTGAGGATACCAAAATTCATATGACACCGCACTGGCCCCGCGTGGTGGATTTGAGTCCACTCCTTCACAAAGACAAAAGGCCCGTGTATTGGGAAAATTTTAGGCTGATGATGTTATAGATGAGGACAAGCAAAGCTTTCATTCAAAGAAGGTGTCATACACTACAGCTGCAAGCTAATACTTTGGTCTTCATGTCGACATGCTAATGTGTGTTGTGGAGTACCGTTCCAAGAACCACTTATCTACTCGGCAAGGGAGGAAGCGTGAACTGTAAACAACATAACATTAGGTCTACGATACTAATGTACGGAAAATACCTACACACCTCAAAAAAAGTCTGTGACTACTTAAGCTGATATTTTTTTTGTATACAAAAAAAAAATTTTTTTTCCTAACAAAATTTTTAATTTCTTAGAAATCGTAATTTAAACCTATGTTATTTTATTTTGTGTTTTGGTCGCATATTTATACAAATAAATTTCATTCATAAAATAAATTATATGCATTTTTTCTCTCGATTGTACTTTGGCTATTATGAGAATCTGCTATTTTGATAATCTAATATTTTAAGAATCTGGAATTTTGCGAATCTGATGTTATGCGAATAAAGGATTTAAACTACCGTAAAAA
This sequence comes from Agrotis segetum, assembly GCA_036375495.1. Taxonomy (NCBI): domain Eukaryota; kingdom Metazoa; phylum Arthropoda; class Insecta; order Lepidoptera; family Noctuidae; genus Agrotis; species Agrotis segetum. The sequence goes on along the minus strand of JAQSVV010000247.1, from coordinate 1,018,058 downwards.
AAAAATTCAATTTCTCAAACTGATCATAATCTGTCTGTTTATCTATCCGTCTGTTACCAAGCTGTATCTCAAGAACCGTGATACTTAATTTGATACTTAGTTGAAATTTTTACAGATGATGTATTTTGCTGTCGCTATAACAGCAAATAAAAAAGTAATTCGATAAATATACCTATAAGGGGCTCCTATACAAAAACATGTTTTTTTTTGGAGATTTTACAGGTAATGTCAGTCCGTCAAACTCAATTTGCCAAGAATAATTATGTGGAGTTTTAAGCATTTCAAGCAGCGCAATAAATAATTAATTATTATCAATCAGTCAATAATTAAACTCGATAACAATGCATTGTGACGCGATTAATTAGTAAAATTATTATTGTCCAACATAAACCAGTCATGAACAAATACCCAATATTATAACTATTAAACGTGTTAATTGTTGCTTTTATCATTAAAAACGCATGGTGTGCGTATGTTCAATGATGTCAGATGGCAATTTGGGACTCCAAAGTCTAATGTAGGAGGATTTATAACTTGGTAAGGCCAGCTACGCAATGGAACGATCTTCAAGGTTGCAGAGTTATCTTAAAAGTTTACCGACGTCACTCAAATGGATGGCCATCCATAAGTATATAAAATCAAAACATGAATCAAGAGTTTTATGCTGCTATTCCACCAGAGATGTGGTATGCTACGATTGCTACGTTGCTATGGGTGCGTTTGATATTCACCAATCATATTCATTGGTGCACAATCACATAGCATATAGCACTGGTGGAAACGGATTCAATCACGATAAGTATGTTTTTATATGGAAGGATTCGTGCTATGGATGTGTGCTATGGATGCGTGCGATGGATGCGTGCTATGGATGTGTGCTATGGATGCGTACTATGGATGCCTGCTATATGTCGTCTTTCCTACTATCGATACATCACATAACTCGAGCTGCACATCTGCCTCGCACTGCTATTACAATCTTGGCATCAGTGGAAACGGTCACATAGTTCCGTAGCTATGCTTTTACATTCTCACAGCATAGCTGTATAGCACATATTTGGTGGAAAGACACCCTTATACTGTTACTGTTACTAGACATTGCACTTTTGTAGAAATTCCCTTTTTAAATAAATAATCAACTAGGAATAATTTTACCAATGGGACATCCACACTAGTGTAATTGTAGCCTAAAATGAAATCATTGAGCGTCTGCCCTATTGCCTCATGGCGACAAACTAAAAGAGGCGTAACATTAAAGCCTACAAAGTTAATCAGAAGCAAACGTTGACCTGCATCGCCTACTAATAACTTGACACATGACGTCATAAATGTCACTAAACAAAGCACAATGCGCAGACGCATACACAACGTAACATCGGTGTTGCCACATTCTTTATTCATATTATTTTTAACTGGCAATCTTCCCGCTGGGGTCAACGACACTGGTCTATTGAATTCAAAGCAACTTTTACTTTTAAAGGCGGTTACAATTATTCAATGCTGTGACAGTTGAAAGTATGTATGTCTGCAAGAAACGGAAAAATAAAAAAGTTGCACCGTGTTTATGGTAATTCATCGAACGGGTGTTATTTTGTAAGTAAATCAATTGATCTTCAATTTATTTCTAGATCAGCCGATTCGGGCATGCGGGCAGCGAGTAAAGGGCAACTCGCTGCCCAACCATGGACCATGCCCGGGTCACAAGAGCGTCAGCATAATGACGGGGCCCCCTTCCCAGAGGGCCAAAGCCTGCCGGGGTCGCGGGATTATTTCCTTACCGTGACCCCGGAACATAAAAGGCTATTGAAGGACACCGTGGATTTTAGTCAGTACAAGTCTGACAGTCTGACTCATTTGATGATTTTACCACGCTAAAAAAAAAAGATCAGCCTATTAGTAATCAGTAATCTCCATTTTAATCGTAGATTAATCAATCGATAACGCCACTTAACGTTAGATACATAGAATTAAGAAATTTATTAAAAATAAACATTGCACAAAAGAATAATTGCCGTTTCGAAAAAAATTCTACCGTTAAATCCGTTAACTACTACAATTGAAACGTAAAATAATTTATAAGCTTAAAGAGAAGGGAAATATTTCAAGTCTTGTACATCTTGTTATTTATACAAAAAAATTCAAAGCAGGTGTTATTACTTTCTTTTCTAACTGTAAAAATGTTATGTATTATTTATTAACCATTTGGTATCAATTTATAGCTAACAGTCAAACTGCGGGGTGCTATGACAGGAAACCTCCACGTGCGCCCGTGGACTGAAGTTCCCTCTCGGATACGTCCGGGGGGAAGACCAGTTTTTCGGGCCGGTGCACCCTGGGATGCGGGCAAAAACTCTTCCTTAGGCACTGTGTGCCTAAGTGGTCTTTTTGCCCATATACACCGTGACTTTTTAGTCGTCTTACAAAAAGGGTCCACTTAATGTACCCGACCTAAAATACCTCTAGGCAAGTTTGTTTTTTTTTAATCGTTAATAATAATTTTTATTTTTAAGAAATAGGAACATTAGAAATATGAAACACCCCGTCAAAATGTTTAGGTATCAAGCTGTAGAGTATACCTACTCATCACAATTAGTCGGGCAGATCATTTCATCTCCATTTTCTATGAGACAAGGGTGTTTCTAACTACGCCTTACGTCGTAATAACGAATTAAAATTTTATTTTTGAATTATTCAAATCTCTTAAAAATCTATTTTTTTATTATGAACGTGTTCTAGTCATTGGATACATGAACTGGGCTGCTTTTGTAAGACGACTAAAAAGTCACGGTGTATAGCCTGTCGTGTGGACGCTCCAACGCGTGTCCCTGTTATAGCAGAGGGCACAGCGGCGGTGAGTGATGGGTAGCTCGCCGTCCGACCAAGGACCAAACCCGGGTCGGTGGCGTGTCGTGTTTCGCGCCTAATGCCTGCTGGGGTCGCGGGTTTTTTCTTAACCCAGGTTACCGTGGCCCCCGAAACGTAAAGGGCATAGGAAGGAACACGGGTGGATTTTATTCAGTAAGACTCTGACAGTACCTTCCGCCCCGCCCAGGGCGGGATTTTACCACCTAAAAAAAAAAAACACAGACGTTCCCGGGTGGTGGGTGTGGGGATAAAAGTATGAAATTTGTATGAAAATTTTTTTTGACGTGCCTGACCGGTGACGTGACTTATAGATCACGTGCCGGTGACTGGCCGGTGACGTGACGTGACGTGACGGTGACTGATGAGTGTGAATGCACCTTAAGGTAAGATTCACACCAACCGGCTGGACTCGGCGGCATTTTACAATGTGCTAAAGAACATTGAAATCCATCAACAGTAAATACAGTTCATTTTTGCTTGCAAAGTTATCTCCGTCGGCATTAAATAAATAGTTTAAACATACAACGAAGTCTCAAAAGAAAGGCCTATGAATAAACACGTGATAAACTCTCTTAGTAACAACAACAAACGTGATGGGAATTCCGTAACAGAAACTGTTAACAGAAATTTGAAGTACTAAAATTAACATAATTATTTAGAAAAAAGTCCTATAGAAAGGACCATGACGACATTAGTGTGCTTAATATTTATGTAGATACCCAAATTTCACGCCGTTTAAGAATAATTAAGAAAGTTCACGTGGATAGAGAAATGCTCTTGTAGTTAAACTATTCTTAACATCCCACACATTGTTTTTTACGGTTCGGTGGACTAGTGTTAAAATCTATTTCTTAAATATAAACATATTTTAAACATCATCATCAGCCTTTTGATGTTCCCACTGCTGGGACACAGGCCTCTCTGTGAGAGGGAGTGGGCTCCACCACGCGGGCCCAGTGCATATTGGTGGATGTCACATGTCTTCGAATTTTTGGTTCTAGGACATGCCGGTTTCCTCACGATGTTTTCCTTCATCGTTTTTGAGAGCAGTGGTGATGAAATAAATTACACAAAGTAATGCACCTGGCGGGGTTCGTTTCACGACCTACATCTTGTAAGTCGGGACCGATACCACTGGGCCATCACTGCTCACGATATTTTAACAATTCGCCTATAAGCTATCTATTAATAATATCAGGATGAACTGCCTGATAAGGGACTGTGATAAATTGAGAATGAGGTTGGCTTATCTTTTAAGAACTTTATTTTGATGTGATATAAATCTACAGTACAAAACAGTGGTTCCTTTAAACACAAATTCGAAGACATGTCACATCTACCAACACGCACTGGGCCCGTGTGTTGGATTATCGCCCATTCCCTCACGCAGAAAGGAGGCCTGTGTTCCAGCAGTGGGGACATTTATAGGCTGATGATGATAAAACAACATTATCACTTATTATTACACAAATTCTCATAGCCAAATGCTTGCGAATGCTCAAGATGTAAATGCACTTCGAAACCTATGTTTTAGGTACAAGATGATAGATCAGTGCTCCAATAAATATAATTACCAGTTTAGCAATTTATTACAGGCCTTTAACCCAGTTTTAGCGGCACCTACATTTTTTTTTTTTAGCGTGGTAAAATCATCAAATGAGTCCTCCAACCCCGGGCAGGGCGGGAGGGACTGTCAGACTTCTACTGACTAAAATCCACGGTGTCCTTCATAGCCTGTTACGTTCCGGGGTCACGGTAAGGGAATAATCCCGCAACCCCGGCAGGCTTTGGCCCTCTGAGAGGGGGGCCCCGTCATTATGCTGACGCTCTTTGAGGCGCGCGTGGGACACAACGCGCCGTCGACCCGGGCATGGTCCTTGGTCGGGCAGCGAGTTGCCCTTTACTCGCTGCCCGCATGCCAGCGCCTACGGTGGCCGGAGATCGTCGCGCGACGTCCGTCGCCGTGGGCGTCCTACACCGCGGTTGGGGCGGAGGGAGGACTCTGTCCTCTCTCGCTCGCGGCGCGCCTCCTCCTTCGCGAGCATTACTGCTTCGCAGAAGGAGGCGACCGCCTCCCACTCCGTCTCGCCCCGCAGCATGGCCGAAACCAATGCCGGGCGCGAGAGGTCTCCGCCTATCGCAGCCGTGAGGACACGTCGGTGCACCGCCCAAGCTGGGCAGTCCTGCACCGTATGCTCCACCGTGTCCTCCGGGCGATCTTCGCAGTGATGACACCCAGACGTATCCTCCTTCCGCATTAGACACAGGTACCTCCCGAAGCACCCGTGCCCCGTGAGGACCTGCGTCAGGCGGAAGGTAAGGACGCCATGACTTCTCTCCAACCACTCCTCAAAGAGGGGTCTTACCGCCGCAATTGCGGCGTGCCCGAGCGGCACCTACATAGCAGTTCTTAAGACTTAATGCTGCGTAAGCGTAACCGTTGAATCTGGGGGAACGAATTTAGAAATATTTTTGGTACTATGTAGTTTTAGCGCAGTAAGGAAGTTATACAACTGACTTTTGTGCAAATAATATTATTAAATACATTTTTTTTTTAATTTCCACAGCATTTTTTTAAAACTTGATGTGGTTATAGTTTTTCGTTCCCGATTTAAATTATTTTTCCCTTTTTAGTTTCATAACGCCTTACCAAAAGATAAACATCAACAGGTTGTCTCGTTTTGACGTTGACAGATTTTTATACAAGTTTTCAACAGATGGTCGCGGGACTTATAGAATTACCGTGACCCTGCGTAAAGGGCTATTGAAGGACACTGTGGATTTTAGTCAGTACAAGTCTAACAGTCCTTCCCGCCGGCGCCGTGCCCGGGGAGGACTCATTTGATAATCTTACCACAAAAAAAACAGGGTAAGATGGTGACTGATTAAAAAGCCAATAGTCACCGTGTTCCTTCCTTTGCGTTCCAGAGTCGCGGTACAGATGGTCCCGCTAAAGTTAATGTTTACAAAGGTTAAGTGCGTTGATGTCTTTTGTTAGAACAAACTCAATTTTGGAGAACAATTAGTTCTTCTCTATTAATTTATTATTTTCGCTTGATCTGTGCTCTTCAAAATATCATGAATGTGATTGGTTTAAACGAAATGTGAAGGTCAATATTGAGAAACAGACATAAAGCCTTACATTTTAAGATACAATTTACACTCGATGCAACATTTACGTAAATTCTCGAGAGTATTCTGTTGAGCAAGCTTCCAATCGCCAATTGAAACGTAACAACACGGTTCGACCACCGAGAAGTCTGTAGCGCTAAATGGTTATGACATACGGTCATGAGATTATGATATCAAATGTGTAGGAAGCATATTAGATTTACCCCTAGATTATATTATGTAAATTATAATTATGTTATACATGATAGATTGGTCCTTTCAATGATTTTTTTTTCTTTCAAAACAATTATGGAATATAGAGATGATTATCATTATAAAAAACAGATCTTAAATCACATTGTACCTATTACACGCAGTAACGCCTCTGTCGGGAATCGTCGGACTTTTAAAAAAAAAAACATCGACCGTTTAAAAAAAAAAAGGTTGCACTCCAGGAGTGCCGGTAGAAGTGAAAACTTTTTTGTTACTATGTTTTATTTTTAATTTGAATGACGTCTTACTCATTTTCGATCAGGGTCACGTGACCCTGACGCGAGTTTTGGTCACGTGACCCTGACGCGAGTTTTAAATTTTTTACCCATTACAGAAAAAGTGTACAACGCCGCTAAAGAAGTTTTCACTTCAAAAAAAACAATACTTATGTATCTAGGTTTTAACCTTACCGACTTCATGAGGCAGATGTGGCTGTTTATTGAGCCAATCTTTGATGGTGGCCAGTTCCCTAGTGGCGTCGATCTCAGGCATGGTTCTGGAAAAGAAAGAAATTTAAAAAAAAAACACATACGACAATAGTTTGAAAACAAGTAGAATATTACCCGCATAAGTCGGACGGAGTAAAGTTAGTGTGAATTGAAACCTCGAAACATTTAGTTCACATTAAATCTTCCTACATTATGTACTAAATTATTACAATACCATCAAATTATTTCATTTTACCATAGTGAATTCAAATGTCACTTAATATTAGTAAAACAATAATAAGTTTCTTTGAAATTGATACGGAGGTTTCAATATGCTGGGCACTTAAAAAAAAAAAGATTTGGTACCTATGAGGATACACTGTTTCACATTTTTTTGAGGCAGATAATGTGGAAACCTGATTAGACTTCAGAAACGCAAGTAAGGAATTATGATGGGGACAATACAACAAACAGTCTATAGTCCCCGCCAAATAATTCTGGAATAAAGGTCATTGATCCTAATAATGCATCGTTCGAATTTCATAGCACCATCGTTCGAATTACAAAAATAAAATATAAGGTCAAGATCGCCTCTTACCACGATACGTTACTTTTGGTCGTTATACGACATTTTCTTTACATGTTTTCGAATGGTTTTGAAATATTGCAATATATTGATACGTACGGGGGTCAACGTATTTTATTCCACACTTAGCTGGCGGAAACTATATCTAAAGATATCAACTGCACAATACATTATCCATTTTAGAACGAAACAATGGCTTTAGACGTCATTGCATGCGAACAATTGATTTTCTCAGAACTTCAATAATGCACGAACATTATTAGTCGATCGCAGATCGTAAACACGCAGAAGTTGATTTTATGCAACTGTTCAACATAAATCTAGATACTCGTACAATCAAAGATCAGGATCTTTACGTGTATGTAGAATTTTAAGATGATTTAAGGGCGACTAACCAGAAAGTTGGCAACGTCGCTAATAACTGTCAAATATTTACAAGTTTTAATTAATTTGGCAATGTAACTGTATGGAAATAAAAAATATGGCTTTGTAGTGCACTAGAAAATGATTTACGAATGCAATTAAAACACTGAATTTGCTGTTGTAAGTGTTTCAAGTGTTTAAAAGGCATTTGGAATGTTTCCAAATGCTTTTTTACATATAAAACTATGTATTCGGTGTTACGATACTTTAGTACACTACAGAGCCATATTCCCTATTTTCATACAGTGAATTTGTAAATATTTGACAGCCATTTGCGATGTTGCCAAGCTTCGGAATATGGGCTCTTAATTAATTTATAGGGTGATATTTATTAATTTTTAAAGAAAGCTTCAGACTAATATAACAATTATAAATAAATCTTGTATAATTAAGGACAATTGCTAATGAAAAGCTTCCACATATGAATGTCTTTATAATTACAAGTTGCTTGCGTTGACCGTTGGTGACTTTAATTCACTAGTTACAAAATTCACTTAATCGATATAATATACTATCTCAAGTCTACTAAAGTCGTGCAACATCAAAATTAGGGTAGAAAAGCCATTTGCGATTATCAAAATATTCATTGCTCTTTTTTTTAAATTTTATGTGCGCTGGTGCAGAATAAGTCAATTTCTAAGTGTGATGGAAACGGGGACCCCCATATCTATTTATTTTTGTTTTGCATTTTCACTTTTGTTTTGTTTTGCATTTACAGTTTTTAAACAACTGTTCAACAGATATTTATGTTTTTGTGGTGAGTCGGTACGTGTGTAGTTTTAATAAGCTCATTATCAGATGAAAACTTACATTATGCCTATTGTTATTTACTTAATAATAATGTTCTACATAATATAATTGGTACCTATATACAGCAGATCCTCGGCCTCATACCAGCACGCAGAGAAATCAAGTTCAGAAAGATTAATCGTTATTAGCTCGGCATTGTATGTTACGTGAGACCTTGCATGCGTTCAGAATACAAAGATATCATAATTCAACGTTACCAGGCATCTGTTGATCTAGACAACTAACTTAGACATGATTTAAATTTTAAAGAACATGTACATTTACGTTTTAGCGTGGTAAAATCATCAAATGAGTCCTCCCACCCCGGGCCTGGAGGAAGGGACTGTCAGACTTGTACTGACTAAAATCCACGGTGTTCTTCAATAGCCCTTTATGTTCCGGGGTCACGGTACGACGGTAAGGAAATATAAGTCCCGCGACCCCGGCAGGCTTTGGCCTTCTGAGAGGAGGCCCCGTCATTTTGCTGACGCTCTATGAGGCGCGCGTGGAACACGACGCGCCGTCGACCCGGGCATGGTCCATGGTCGGACAGCGAGTTGCCCTTTACTCGCTGTCCGCATGCCCGCGCCTACGGTGGCCGGGAATCGTCTGCCGTTTTTTTAAGGTCCAAAAGAATAAGCGTTTTTTTTTAAATAGTGAAATGTAGTATTTTTTTTAATTTATCGATTAAAAACAAAAAACCTTACCTCTTTATAATATTACTAGAAATAATTATGTTTATAAAAAGAAGTCCTAAGTGGTTTTAAATCTAAATTATCTACTACTTTAAAACTTGAATTTATTGCATCCGATTGATATTTTACTTATTACTTACGATGACGTATAAAATCACGTGTCATAGAAAAACCATGTTTCTAGGCTCTTATCTCCGAAACCGCTCAACCAGATTCAATGAAATTTTTAGAAATCGCTTGATTGGTTCCAGTTCCAGCTTGCAAGATAATTATTATTTGAGCCCCGATAGGTTAGTGCCGTGCCAGAAAGGAGATTCAGTTATGACTACGAATCTGAATATATAGGCAATACATGATTTCCAAATCACAATATATTTAAATTGCTTTTAGATTCCGGGAAAATCCGCCAAATATGCGGAAGCCAAAACGGCAAGATGACAGACAGAGTTTTTTATTTTTTTGAAAAAAAAAAGAGTACTTTTAAAAAAAAATACTTCTTTTTACAAAATAAAAAAGTTTCCATTGCACTTTTCAATAACGAAGTGTTAAATTAATTCCCTTGTGCCACACTAGGTCATACAAAGGACGACTGCTGACCGCTTTCGAACTTTATTGCTAAAGACATAAGGGCGAAATGTAAACAACCGCAGTACCTTTACCAAAACTGGTTTGTAAGTTGACCAGAGGTTACTGTCCCAATATCTTCAGACGAGACGCACTCAGCTAATTACTTGAAAGCATTGCTAACTGGTTGGTGTTGTCATTTATAACTAGTTGAAGGCTAAACCACTGTCTACTTTCATACAAGTACCTATCACATTTTAATAATGTTATGTACTTATAAAATGTGAAAATTTATGTAGGGATAATCCTTCGATATTTCGAACTTATGTTTCGTTTCGTGAGACATATCAAATTCCAAATCTCGTCTCAAATAAAATTTTGAGATGGAAATCGGATTCCTGGATTCGTATTCGGATTCGGATTTCTGGCTTGGCTTTAATATTGTAATTGGTTTGGTTATTTATAGTCTGTAGCACTAAGTGATAATACCTATACCTAGTTATCTACATTTATTAAAATTAGAGAACGAACCTAACGAAAATTTAAAAAATATATATTAATGACCTTGAGTATAATATTAATCTATTTGTCCGTGCTTTTAAAAAATCATACAATAAGAATGGGATAATCAGATGTATGTATGTCTTACATACGTAGTTGCAGACTTTGATATTATTTAAAAAACTTGTGCGTGTCAAAGCCTTTGAGTTTTGTATTTAGAAATGGATTAATGGTGCAATTTCATTAGTTGTTTTCTGGAAATTTCTAGATCGCATGCCACAGAGCCCGCATTCGGGGAACCGTTTTCATTAGTCGCCGCGTGGAAAAACATTGAGAAGAGTGGCAGACCCGCAAGCTGTATCGACCGATGAATTTCATTGGTTGTTATCTCGCATGCGAGGATTCTCCGTATGCTGTATACTGAACGAGTTAACGACCAATGAAAATTAGGCAATAGCGATTGTGATGATAAACATTTTGTGTGTATTTATTTTGTTATTATCCAAGAACCAATAAAATCTAGACGTAATTTTCTATGTCAATGTCGTTCAAAGACCTTTAACGTTCAATATTATCAATATTAAGTACAATAAGGCAACCATCAATTAGTCACGAACTACGAGTAAATAGTTATAGTCAACGTTATACAGTGGTAATATCGATAGCACTTACATCGTAAGCATAAGGGCGAATTTCGTAGTACGAGAGCCCATCACAACATCCGATGGGTTACTTAAGAGCAAAGAAAAATAATGCCTTGTTCTAACACCCGAAACCAAGGTAAAACGGATTTCACATTGAACCCAATAGTTTAACCAAGGCTAACTGAGTCTCAAAACGAGAGCTCACTAAAGAAATAGTATCTCATCTTGCGTTACTTAAAAAAATCTGTCGTAAGAAAGAATTTAAAAAGTTTTTGTGTATTACTCAATGCTTAACATTTCAAAAAAACTGTCGCTAACGCCATTTGGAGACTTATTTTTGTAGTAGTAGTGTTTTAGTGAATGATGTTAGTCCAGTCAACGAGGCATATAATTATTATGTTGTCCGAAAAATTCCTCCGGACTGAAATTTGACATAATTATGATCACAGAAAGTGATACAGATTACAGGTGCACAATAATCCACCTTTTTTTTATTCGAGATAATAAAAATATGAACATTGCTCTGTGAAAAATCCCTCAGCCTCAAATTCTTTTTGCATTTTTATAAATGTATTAGTTAGAATAGTAAGTAAAATCCAACAAATTTTCGATTTCAGTGTCACTCCAAATCAACTGTTTACATTTCACGCTCTAACTTCTAGTGAAAAATTGCTCTGCCGATTTTAAATTTTTTATGTGATTTCTTATCCTTAAAATATAAATAATTTTATCCTGAAGGATAAGTCTAGATGTGTATTCAATTCTTGCAACACATTGTGTCATCTTAGTCCCAGCTGTGTCAATATTTCACAGTTCAAAACAATTGACTTAATTGATAGGTGTTAAGCCTTTTGCAATGCAACGTTTAAAATAATGGATGTATTACAATGTTCGTATGCACATGCAATGTGTGCCTAAATACTAGGTAACATGACCTGAACGGCTAATTGTTTCTTTGAATTTCGTATTTAAAGGTTTGGTAAGGCATAGAAGGTTTAAAGACCATCAAAGTAATCCCTTTCTTTGTCATTTCTCCCTTCGGAGATCTGCTAGGCAGTTGTTCGTTACATAAATAAAATAGTCGTCATCTGCCAAGCCTTTTCCCACCCATATTGGGGTCGGTTTGCCTATGCAGCTGAATATCGACCTACGAATTATCGGACCTCCACAACCCAGGTGTTACGATAACCCATGGTAACGACTGTGCTTCTGTATCACTGAACCTGTGCGTGTACACCTACATAAACAGTAAATAGTCATCATCTGCCTAGCCTTTTTCCACCTATATTTTGTTGGCTTCCAGTCGAACCAGATGCAGCTGAATATCGGTATTTTACATGGAGCGACTGTTTATCGGACCTCCACAACCCAGGTAACCGAATAATACGATAACCCATGGTAAGACGGGTTGTCAGACTGATAAAGCTTCTGACTCACTGAGCCTGTGCGGCTGTAATTATTTAACCACGAGCTCGTGTACCTACATATTACATAGTAAAATAAATAAATGAGAATATTCCAAATAAACACCAAATTGAGATAATATGTAAACAACATTATAAAAGAAAATTTCTGAACTGTGAGACTTAAGGAAGTTTTTGTAAAAGGTTATATTATTTCCTTTTAACGTAAAGGTCACATGAGAATTTATTTTTATTATCGTTCTGAAGAGAAGTTAACCTCTAAATATAATGTCAGAACTTTCACTTATGTGAGAAAATTAAACTAAAAGATTATTTTACAATATCTTCAAGACCTATTAAAGTAATGCTCTAAATAATAAAACAAAATTGCGAGTGAAATTTTTTATAAACTATATTTTGGACTAATATTTTTTAGTAAAATATCCTGGCGCGCTAAGTGATGGGGTGACCCCGAGGGAGACGAATATCTTACAAGGTTTAAATAAATCCGAGATATAATTTTATCACCTCTAATGGTTCCTAAATTATAATATAAATATAAGCGGAAACTTTTTACATATTGTTGTTATTGTTCGAGTCACGTCTCAAGAACAATATCTTATTGTACGTTACTAATTCATTATCTCCTCCTTTACATAACATCAATCAGAATAAGATTGATTGCTTAACTTAGGGAGGTAACTTCTCCGTGTAAGGGTGCTCCCACATCTATCGACGCGGAATCGGATTAGGCCTTTAGACCGTCGCCCGACAATTCTCTTTCTGTCGTCGGTTAGTGGGACCTGCCGACGCTGCGTTTTCCGGTCCGTGGTCGCCACTCGAGAACTTTTCTTCCCCATCGGTTGTAGTTCTACGAGCGATGTGGCCTGCCCATTGCCACTTCAACTTGCAAATTTTATGAGCTATGTCGGTGACTCTGGTTCTTCGCCGAATATCCATGTTCCGGATTTTATCCCGCAAAGAAACTCCGATGCATAGCTTCTCCATTGCTCGTTGAGTGACTCTTAGTCTCTCTAAGAGGGCCAGCAGTCAAGGACCACGTTTCGGAGCCATATATCATCACTGGCAACACACACTGGTCAAACACCCTTGTCTTGAGACACTGTGGGATTCTCGATGAGAAGATATCACGTAGCTTCCCAAACGCTGCCCATCCGAGTTGGATTCTTCGGGCGACCTCTTTCTCGAAGTTGGACCTACCTAACTGAACAATCTGTCCAAGGTAAGTATAATGGTCTACAACTTCGAGAGTATCGCTCCCAACAACAACCGGTACGGGTGCCACATGGACATTCGACATGACTTTTGTCTTGTCCATGTTCATTTTAAGGCCGACCCGTTGGGAAACGATACTGAGGTCGCTGAGCATAGCATTGAGGTGCTCCAACGATTCTGCCATGATGACTATATCATCGGCAAAACGAAGGTGAGTGATTATTCGCCATTGATGTTGATGCCGAATCCGTTCCATTCTAAGAGTTTGAAAACGTCCTCCAACGCGTTCGTGAACAGTTTCGGAGAAATAACGTCTCCCTGTCTCACGCCTTTCTGCAATTGGATTGGTTTCGTGCTCTCTTCCTGAAGTCGGATGGACATGGTGGCGTTTCTATACAAACACTTCAACACTTCGATATACCTATAGTCGATATGCATCGTTGGAGGGACTGCAATACTGCCCAGGTTTCGATTGAATCGAAGGCTTTTTCATAGTCCACAAACGCTAAACACAATGGCCGATTATACTCCTCTGTCTTCTGTATAATCTGGCGGAGCGTGTGTATGTGGTCTATAGTACTAAAACCTTTTCGGAAACCGGCTTGTTCGGGAGGCTGGAAGTCATCAAACCTGCGTTCGAGACGGTTCGTAATGACTCTTGAGAACAGCTTGTATACATGGCTCAGAAGTGAGATTGGCCTGTAGTTCTTCAACAAGGTGTTGTCACCCTTTTTGAAGAAAAGAACAACCACACTCCTGTGCCATGCTTCTGGCGTAGAACCTTCGAGTATGACGGAATTAAATAACTTCTGGAGGACTAGAAGTACCGGTTTTCCACCCGCTCTCAGAAGTTCTGTTGTGATTCCGTCCTCACCCGGCGCCTTGTTATTCTTGAGCTGTTTAAGAGCCATTCTAATCTCGTACAGGCTGATGTCCGGGATATCCTCAGTGTAGTGTCGAGTCAGTTTAGCTCTTGCGTCTCGAGCTGTACCGACACTGGGTTGTCGTGTTGATGTGTATAACTGTCCGTAAAACCTCTCAAGCTCCCTTAGGATCTCCGGTTTCGTCGAAATGATGCTGCCATCGTTAATCTTCAGCTTTGTCATTTGGCTCTGCCCAATAGACGAAATCTTTGCGAAGACTTTTGAGCCCTGGTTCCGCTCGATTGCCTCTTTGATCCGTGCCGCACTAAAGGAGCGCAGGTCACGTCGCATTGATTTAGAGATTCGTCTATTGAGTTTGCCATATTCCGACATATCAGCTGAAGATTGCAGCCCCATCTCGGATCAACCTGATGGTTCCGTTCGAGAGCTTTTGAGGTTTATTGCGGCGCGGGGTCTTAAAGAACTTGGACCCCACAGCTTGGACAGTTTCCACCAACCCATTGTTAATCTCGTCCACAGTTTCGCATTCGGTTAGGCACTGGAAGCGATTGTGCAGTTCAAGTTGGAAGTCTTCGGGGTTCCGGATGTGGGCAGGACCAGGTCGGAGCGTGGACTTCACCAGACGAGACCTTTCAAGCTTGACATTGATATTCAGTGTGCCTCTGACAATTCGGTGATCGCTACCGGTTTTTACCTTGGCGATCACAGAGACATCACTGAATATTCGCTTCTTGGTCGTCATGATGAAGTCGATCTCATTTCTGGTAGTACCATCGGGGCTCATCCACGTCCACTTCCTGGATGGCCGCTTCTGGAAATAGGAGTTCATCAAATGGAGTTCTTCCTTTTCCATGAAGTCGACCAGTAGCTGGCCCCTATGGTTTCGCTGCCCATACCCAAATGGCCCCACTCTCAACTCATCGCCATTCCGTGCGCCCACCTTTGCGTTGAAGTCCCCCATAACAACGGTGAAGTATGTTTCGGAGGTATGTATGGCCTCGGATATCTCCTCATACAATGCCTCTACTTCATCATCAGAATGTGTCGAGGTCGGCGCATATACCTGTATGACCTTCAACGAATACCGGTTGGTTATTCTGAGTATAAGGTATGCTACCCTACTCGACACACTGTCGACTTTCACAACGTTGTTGATGAGGGACCTGCGGACGAGAAATCCAACACCACCCTGGGATTTACGGTCTCCTTCCCGGTAGAAGAGCATGTTGCCGGAATCTAGAACTATCGTATCCTGACCCTCTCTTCGGATTTCAGATAATCCCAAGATATCCCATCGCATTTTGCTCAATTCTTCCTCCAGCTCGATAATCTTCTCATCGATCCTCAGTGTGCGGATGTTGTGTGTTGCCAGGGCCAAAGTCCGTTGGGGGTGGTAGCGGGGCATCTGCCGGGGATTCTTAGCACCCCCTGCTCCGCCGTTACCCGATCCGCTACCAAGACCAGGAATAGCGGAGCTGCCGGGGACTGGGGGCCGTGTGCTTCTATTGTCAATCATAATGGGGGGGGGGGGGTTGCCATAATCCCCACGCTTGGCAGGCGTCTTGGGGATCGCAGTAGGGTCACCGTAAGTTTGCAAAGGACGCTGCTGCCCGTCCTTCGGTGGCTGGACGTAGTTTAAGGACGTACCCGGGTCCTTAAACTACGTCCAGGTATTGACAAATGTATTACACGATTTCCGTAGAGATAAAAAGTTAGTATGCGTCAAGTGTTTGTTCGAAGCCACTTGAAGATAAATGTCGGAAAACCCTTATAAGCAAATAAAATATTGACTTTAGTCAGACCTCTGCCAAGGTCGTAGTCATGGAACCAAAATATTTGGTTAGATATAAATACAAACGTCTCGAATATTCTATTTATAGGTTGTGATGATGAATCAGCGTAAAATTAGACTGTAAAATCGCACAGTTACTTTCGTATTATAAATACTTTGTCATCGTCAGTAGTTATCCTAATTATGATAGAGTCAACTTCCACCGAGCGGCGAAGAGTGAAAGTTCCCTGTTCTGAACCTTTCAATCGCTCAGTAACCGTATTAAATTCATAATAGCGGTAATTGCTGTTTTTCAGTATTGAAAACATATTTTTCGGCACTGCTGAAAAAAAACGCGTGATAAATATTCCTCTTTAAATTTTAATTACGGAATACAAATTACTCTCTGTGTACCTAATGATCTTACAAAACAATAATCACAGGTTCGATATCCTAATGACGGAAAAATATTACTCAAGGTCTAGGTTGGAAACATCATTAATCCTACTCATATTACGAAAGTGTATACGTTTGTTTGTATGTTTGTTCCGTTAATGCGTCAAAACAGCTGACTCTATTTTCATTAATTTTGGTACGGTTATAGTATCATACTCTAGCACGGTTACGGTCACATTAATAAACATGTACTAAAGCAACCAGGATGGATACATACATAGGGATTAACCTTGGAGTAACTTTAGTCCACGTTTATTTATAAGGGGGATAAGAAGCCTAAGGAGGAGGGGGGGCGAACGATGCCATGGGCAAGACATAGTTTTATATACTTTTAAGATTATATTGTACAACATAGGTACTATTGAATTTGTCATATTTTTAACCTTCATGCATAAGTCAACATTATTATTTACCTCATTTAATAATTTGTGCAAAATATGGGTAGGTACATCCTTTTTCTTTATACGAGATACCAGCGCAACTTTTGGGAATTACTACAGGCATTGTGGTAAGTTGTGCAACAAAAAAGAACAGATTTCCAAATTTACTTTTCCAACAAAAATATTACAAATTTCATAAAAAGAGATAAATATCTATCTCACAACACCATATTTATCTGTAATACGATGCGTATCGCTATATAAATGTAATACACGTGAGATTACATCAGCGTTAAGTGCGGCAATTTTGTCTAAGTATAGCCATTTTGTCGCTATCTTATATACCAAAATGCAATATACCTACTCACAAACACACGCTTGATAGATTATGTAGTAAATAAGATACTTACTACATACTACGTGTTACTGTAAGTGCTAAGCACGTTCTTTGAGTATAGTCGCGGTACTAACGAGCTACCGTGACCCCGGAACGCAAAGGGATATTGAAGGACTACGAGGATTTTAGTCAGTACAAGTCTGACAGTCCCTCCTGCCCTGGGTGTGAGGACTCATTTGATGAATTGACCACGGTAAAAAAAGGGAACTTATAAAACTATTTGTATTTACCTAATCCCTGAGACAAGCCTATTTCCGTTAATGGTACATGGTTTTGGAAGGAAGCAAGTTAAAAGGAGAAAAACTGGTAGGTGTAGCGAACGACTATTGCGTTATTTTACTGCGAAAGGCTAGGCAAGTTATTTACTCAATATACTACTATATAATATATAATCTATCACGATAACCTCGTTAGGCAGGATCAATGGGCCTGATTCTTAAAGCAGTATCTAAAGTTCCTGACAGACAGCGCGTTGTAAGGGTGCTCCCACATCTATCGACGCGGAATCGGATTTTTCCGTCGCCCTTTCTCTTTCTGTCGCTTAGAACTGCCATTTGCTAGACCGAGACAATGCGATAGCACGCGGCCGTCTTGAGGATTCCGCCGCGTGCTATCGCATTATGCTTTCTGTCTCGGTAACGGAAAATGCCGATTCCGCGTCGATAGATGTGGGAGCACCCTAAGGAGGTGCCTCTCTATAGAACCGCCGCATATCACCCGTCTGGTTGCTTGGACCCTGTTCCTGATACCGGTTTTATTTAGATATTTTCCTAATATTTAAAAATGTTAAAAGAAGGGATAAAAGAGATATATTGTACTTATATCAGGCGTTATTTTGCGGAAATCCATGACATTAAATGTTATGAAAAATATTTATTTAGTTTTAATTCCGCGACAAACATCCCGGCTTGATGTAGAGATAATATGCATATTTATTTTTACTTGTATTTTAACTACAATGGCTATACCTATATTTTACTACAATACCTACTACAACTACAATCTACATCCTCCAATTATGATTATTATTAGGACCTATACTTATAAGGATGGGTATAACCATGACGCTAAACGACTGCAATTTAGATTGCAAGTACACTTAAAACTGGTATCAATAAAAATATTTAGGTTGCTAGTGAATTAAACGCCATTCAAATACTCATAAAGATTTATTGATATAATTGCATGAATCATGTTTTAGTTAGAAGGAGGTATTCCAGTTAGCCCTGCGCTCAATGAAATCGTATTCAATTGAGAATTGACATCGAAGTGCATTTATAGTCTATCATAATCGATAAGCATTAAAATGGCTTTTCAATAAAATTATGTTTCGTATAGGCAAAGACAAAGACAAAGACAAAAAAGACAAGGCTTATGGAATGACAATGATAATCGGATTACGTTTTTTTTTAAACTCCATTGCCCCGCACTAGGGATTTCTCTTGTGCCGTGGGTGCGCATAGAAACACAATATTCAACAAGACCCAGATCTGGAAAAAATATTTGTAGGTCTTAGAAATATTTGTTTCGTGCTGGTAACGAACCCCCGACACGCTACGTAACAGTCGATCGCTTAGTCACTACTCACTGCCATTTAAAAAAAGAAGCTGCGGAACAGAAGCGAGATCATAATTTATAGCCATAGTTCTTAGTTCTATCACACATGTACTATTATTGTCCAGGATACTACAACTTGTAGCAGCGAAATAACTACTCTCCGCTGATAAAAAATACTAGTATTCAGTTGACTACATCTCGTAGCAGCGTAGCAACGACTACGACGTCGTGCCATCCAGGTTCTACGAGTTTGACTAGTAGCAACGAAGCATCGGCTACGTTAGGGAAAGTCATGCTATCCAGATAACTACGAGTAAGACTCGTAGCAGCGTAGCAACGACTACGCTTCCAGGGAAAGTCGTGCCATCCAGGTTACTACGAGTATGACTAGTAGCAGCGAACCATCGGCTACGCTAGGGAATGTCATGCTATCCAGATTACTACGGCTCGTAGCACCGAAATACTGACTACGCTGGGAAGCCTAGTATAGAGTGGCACATCTACTACGCTCAGTTTTTCTGTATTAATATTGTCGGTTTATCACAAAATGAATTGTGTATGTAGTAGTAATGCACGATTAGTGCAGTGGCGATTGGACTGCTGCGCTGCGTGTTGCGTGTTCGATTCCCCCACGTAGTAAATATTTTTATGATCTACAAGTAGTTGTTCCGGGTCTGAGCGTTTGTGTTTATATTATGTTTGTTTACGCACCCACGACACAAAAGATAATCCTACTTTGGAGAAACGTTATTAAAAAAAATGCTCTGAGGAAAACGACAGGCCTAGATAAAATCCAATTTCAAATGTATCCAAAAATAAATTTCGAGTCAGGCCTTTAAAATATGCTGCAGTGTGCGGTGGGACGTGTTTAGGTATCTAAGATTGGCTAAAGAAAAGTGAATAAAAAAAGGAGTTTATGGTTATGGGGGGGAAGTTTTCCCAGTAATGGGACGAAATAGCTTAAATAATAATGCGAGAATGCCTACCTTTTTTCTATAATATAAATCAGATTATTACTCGTATATTCCAAAAAACATGAATGATTAATTATCTCGAAGTAATTATTTGAAACAATATTGTAGGAAGATTTTCTAAGTTATCTAATTGCCTCAAAAATCTTCCAAACCTAAATTAATTGATTTATCTCATTTTAGGACGCGTTTTAATTACACCTAATCGCGGCTTACCATTATCACTCACACGAATTCTGGTTGTATATAGATTAATATTAAAAAAAAAAACATTTCGAGCCAGTTGTACCTGAGATTAGCGCGTCTGACCAAACAAACAAACTCTTTAGCTTTATATAACTCATACATAGATAAATTCTGGCTATACATTACATACATAGATATGCACAAGTAGATAAAATAGTACACATGATACGAATACATAAAAAGTTTTGTTATTCTGACCGCTTCTCTGTTTCATATATTTTCATGGTCAAAGGAATATTAAAATTGGCACTACAATGGCCCACGGCCTTTTTTATAGTGATGTCCAATCACCCATCGTCGATGGATATTTATCAAATTATGACATGAAAAATTTGCTCATAAATAAACAGCTCATAATGTTTCCACTGCTGGGAGTGGCTAGGACACAGGGCTTATACTCACAATGTTTCACAAAGTTACTGAAAAAGAATAGGGTTTTTACAAAAACGTCATGGTTTAGTAAAGTTTTGGGTCACCACAAAGTTTTTATACTCTGTTTACAGAAATAGAAGACAGAGCTTAGTTCGGCTTAGTTTACTGAATCATAGCCAGTGTCTTTAAATCCGTATTTTTGAGATATCCCTTTTGAATATTTGCACAAATTTGATTTATCAAATGATCCTGCGACATAAAGAATTAAGAAGATTCTATCAATCGATTAATTTGCAATCTATCGAATAATAATTAATCCCCTTTAATGTATGACCTAGTTATTTCTATCATTTCCAGAAATAATAAAATCATAACTGACCTGCTTCAATATCGTCACAATAAATGAATGCGTCAATAGATTTAAATAACATTTATACATTGAACGTTTTTCTTGGGTATAATTTTTATTTATTCTATATTTTTTGGGTTTTTAGACAAGAGATTTTTTAGTAAAGCGGTATTTTTACATTTTTCAAACTGTCTTCTCTTGAGTTCATTGAGACGGTCCCAAAGAAATAGAAAAATAACTAATCTGCGCAGGCGTGACCATTTTTTTTTCTTTTATGCCAACCATTACCATTAAGTTGACGGTTAATTTACCGTCAATCGCTAAGTTGACGATTGGCGCTAGATTGTAAGTATATGGCTTTTTTTTTAAGGTGTTAAAATCATCAAATGAGTCCTCCTGCCCTGGGTGGGGTGGAAGGGACTGTCACACTCTTACTGAATAAAATCCACCCGTGTTCCTTCCTATGCTCTTTACGATCCGGGGCCACGGTATCCTGGGTAAAGAAAAAACCTGCGACCCCAGCAGGCATTTGGCGCGAAACACGACGCGCCACCGACCCGTGCTTGGTCCTTGGTCAGACGGCGAGCTACCCATCACTCGCTCGCTCCGTCGCTGTGCCCTCTGCTAATCAGAGGGACATGCGTTGGAGCGTCCACACGACAGGGTATTCGCATACGGGCAAAGAGACCACTTAGGCACACAGTGCTTAAGGAAGTGTTTTTGCCCGCATCCCAGGGTGCACCAGCCCAAAAAACTGGTCGTCCCCCCGAACGTATCCGAGAAGGAACCCCAGTCCACGGGCGCACGTGGAGGTTTCCTGTCATAGCACCCCGTAAGTATATGGCTTGGCTTAAATTAAACATATCACTTGTGTGCTCGCGATTACCGTCTCAGGTCAAGCACCGACTCCCGCTCACCGCTCCATAGTTATTAGATAAAGTTTTTACGAGCGTAGAAAGTACATAATATTATTACAATGTAACGCATAATATGATTGAAATTATCTACTAGCACGATGTTGCCGTTCTTGTGAAATAAGGTACCAACATAGTAAAAATACAGACGCCAGCAGGTTAATCTACCCGAATCTGTCAAATTTTCACAATCAAACATTATGCTTCTACAATTGTGATAAGGTTGAAAATCTATTAAAGAAATTTGACAGATTGTGGTAGCTTGATGAGCTGGCGTCTGTACCTGTTTATTGTTGGTAAACTTTTTGCTTCAGTTTTTATTGTAGTGACTTTTTGGTAGTGGTTTCAGTAGTTATTTAAGTACATACTTACAATAAGAATTATTGTTGTCTATAAGAGTTTTAAGTAATGATGAATTTACTTAATGATTTTATAAATAGTTAGATATCTTATACAGGTTGATACATTAAAGAGGGACGAACTTTATGAAAACGTATAAAGTACTAATGAGGACTTATAAACAACTTTTATTAAGGCACCAGACCAACTCTAAAATTAAAAAGATAGAAAAAATAAACATTGCCCCCAATAATTTTATTAACTAGATACCTATGCGAATTTAAAAGCACCTACTCTATTGGGGAACTTTGTTTTTCTCGAAAATACTAGTTGATCCCGTAATGACGTAATTACTAAATGTAATCCCATCAGGTACCAGAGTCAAAATCCCACAGTTCGAATTTTTCTTTCCATAGAAAATATCTTCTTCATTTTCATTTTTATTAGGATTGTCAGAATAAGTGCTACGAGTGTGTTTAAATAAGGACATCGTTCAAGCCTTTATATAAACAGTTGTAGGTAATATAAAGTCAAGCTGGTGAATAAAGTAATATCCATAAAAATCTAATGGTCAGTAGACCTTGAGATTGAGACATATGACTTATTTCGAAATACGAATGTAACACCCAAAAAACAAACTACTTTCTAACTCATAAATAACAACACAGGTTTACCAAGTCATATACTTTCTTACTGTTATAAGACTTAAAAAAATAGTTACCTATATCTTGTTATCTAAATTGTAGTAAATAATTATAATATATGGACGGATGAAAGTGATTTCCAAATTGAAAGATGAATTGATAATTTAATTATGTATGTTTGTAGGTACAATTGATTGGATTGATTGGATAGATTCAAATAGTTTTAAGTACCAACCTTGAAAATATTTTTTAATTATTTTATTATAATTTCATTGATTAAGGTTTTGTTATAAGTAGCAAATTATGTCAAGAAAGATTACGAGAAGTCCTTTTTGTACGAGTATCTAGGAAATACAAAATATAAAAAGGTACCTTTGATTTTCACTTTCGCACATTATTATCACGTAAATTAAATATTAAAGCAAGTGACAGATAACAGTAAATGGTAAATACTGTCTGACCACTTACATTTTTCCGCAGCTGAGTAAAAAAAAACTATTGTAATCGCAGTTTTAAGATAAAACGTTGTTAAGCTAATCGCACCGATAGGTAAATATTTTAGTTACTGTGTCTGTATTCATATTATTTGGAGGGCCAGTCTGTTTTTGATATAATATAATAGTTAAAAAATATTATTATAATCCTATACTTTTTGAAAAGGTTTAGGATGTATTAAATTGTAAGTTTTAATAATGATCAACGAACGCGACCTAAATTAGTAAGTAAATTATTTTAAAAGTATAATTAATCAATATTTTAATATTTTAGATAAATAATAAAATGTACACCTATACCTAATTGAAAAAAAAAATACAATCGCATTTTCTAACGTCTTAAAAACTACTCAAAATAAAATTATTAAACAGAAAAATAAAAAATACTCACGTTATTAAAAAAGAGATCAGCCAAAGACAACCAAAAATATCAAACGAATATTTTTTTCGACAGTGTTCGTCAATCGAAAGTTTAATCACAGTATCGAGAACGCGTATATTCAACGGACAGTCGCGACCAACTGACGTTGAAGACGGGGTTTTCTCAACACTAACGGAATATTGAATACATCGGCTTCGCTCGTTGATTGTACCGTGTCCGACCGTTCATCTCCGTCGGGAATTTCGTAATAATTATGTGTATTATTATTTACATGACAACATATACATAACATACTTGAAAGGTTTTGTTCACTATGAGAAGCATCCGTCCTGTAATATTCTGTTGAGTAATAGGTAGGCAGGCAGTTAGAGAATGTAAAGAGCATGAAGATGCGTACATCTTTATGCTCGTATTGTGTCTGATACTTGAAAGGTTCGTAGACAACCTAGTAACTTTTCTGTAACTAGGATGTAGATCCTAGTCACGGCCTAGTTGTCCACAACCTTACGTTGCGTTGAAGACAGGTTTTCATTAACTCTAAACGACAACTACATACAGCTTGAAATAAAAATGTAGAAAACCGGAAGTCGTCATCAGTCACTTATTACTTACGATAATTTTATGGCACAATAATAAATCTAACAAACCTGCGGTCTTTGTTTACATCAAATATCAAAGATTTTAAAACGCTGTCAGAAATAAAAATTTTAGTTCCGTTTCAACCCGTTCTGGCCAAGCTGTAAAAACCTAAATAATATTGAGATGACATCAAAAACTGCGCCACAACTTATAATTTCAAGTGAAAATGGACAAGTGATAAGTTTTATCAACCAATTGTCATCCATTGTTTTTTTGTTTTTGTAATACCGCGTACCAGATATATCCCGTACACTAGGAATTTATTCTTGTATAGTGAGCTCGTTTACAAACATAGAAACTCACATAAACGAACACCCGGAACAACTACTTGCGAATCATATTGGTCCGTGCGGTGATCGAACCAGTGACACTGCGCACCAGTCGATCGCTTAGCCACTGCGCCAGCCGTGTCGTGAGAACCACAACCTTTAAAGGTTTTGAGTACCATCTCCAAATCATCGATCCATCCCGCCACAGGGCGTCCCTACAATCTTACTTATGCTTGGTTGTGAAAGGTAGTGTGAGTGTTTGTAATCATATCGAACCGATTCTAGTACATATTGAATTTTAGTACAGAGATAAATAGGACGAAGATGATTCTAGACTACTGCATAACAGTTGAAAGGGCATAAATGATGATGACTTGAGAGGGGCTATAGCTTATAGGTACGAGTACATACATCATACATACAGCTTCCCAAAAAACAGTAGAAAACCGGAAGTCGCCACTGTGCTCTCGCTAGCAGCACTTTGAATGATTAAATTTTATTTATTTTCACTTATTACGTTAGTTTTATGACCTATTAATAAATCTAACAAACCTGCGACTTTGTTTACATCAAATAAGTATCATCAAATTTTATAAAAGTAGTCAGCAAACAAAAAGATTAGTTCCGTTTCTAGACGTTCTGACCAAGCTGTACATACATAAACTCACGCGTTTTTCCCATAGGGTAGACGCAGAAACTAAACAGCGCCAATTCTATGATCCTTACATATACTCCTTTTATAGCAACCTTTTTAAAAATTCCAGTACTTAAAAACTTTCAGAATATTACCAACACTAATAAAAACCGGTACAATCACGAGGTACTTACCTACCGCTACCTATAATGCAAGAGTAAACAGAAACGTAGCGTGCAATGGCAACCGGCTGCTGGACAAAAAACCTGATTCTGTGTGAATGCAGACGTGGAGAGCTATGTAGGGCAAGTGCTTGGCCCGTCAATGTAAGGACCTTTCTTTAAGAGAGGTTTTAAGTATTTAATTTTGTGACTGCGATCATGAGTAGACCTCCAGATCTAAAACGGCGACGTTAAGCAATATTCCTAATGATTCACCTCGTGCATTTCCAGCAACGTAGTGGCTTCCAATTTTTTTTTAATCGTGGTAAAAATCATTAAATGAGTCCTCCCACCCCGGACGGGAGGAACTGTCAGACTCGTACTGACTATAATCCACGGTGTCCTTCAATAGCCTTTTATGTTCTGGGGTCACGGTGATGGAATAAGTCCCGCGACCCCAGCTTTGGCCCTCTGAGAGGGGGCCCCGTCATAGTGGCTTTCACTAAGTAATCATTAAGAATTTTACTATGAGTGGCTCTTTCGGGCACGCCGCAATCGTGGCGGTAAGACCCCTCTTTGACTCTTTAAGAAGTGGCTGGATCTGGATGGTAACCTAACCATTTTGATAATAATTTATTATATAATATCCAAAGATAATGGGTGAGCAATGCGGTAACCCTGACTGCTCAGCCTATCCTTGGCCGTGGTAACGTTGCATAAGTGACCTTATGCCTCGAATGAATAGGATATAAGTTTCGCAACCAACCCTTCGACGCAAGAATAAGTAGGTGCTTATTGTGAAAATTGCGCCCGTGAAAAATACAAAGCAATAAAATGTTTAACTTGTCTGTATGTAGGCAGCAATGTTTTTTTAT
Organism: Agrotis segetum; assembly: GCA_036375495.1. Classification (NCBI taxonomy): domain Eukaryota; kingdom Metazoa; phylum Arthropoda; class Insecta; order Lepidoptera; family Noctuidae; genus Agrotis; species Agrotis segetum. The sequence goes on along the minus strand of JAQSVV010000247.1, from coordinate 991,806 downwards.
ATTTCTGTGGCACCCATTGTCAGACATGCGAAATAAAACAGGCAGCGTAGGTATGCGTCGCGGTCGTCTCGTAGAAACAAGTCCGTGTACCTAAAACAGGTTGAAAAGGGTGATTGAAAGGTTGGTATATATACCTTTTATTAAAGGACTGGTTAATTCAACTTTTTCTTGCATCCTTTTTTGTCTCCATGTCTTTGTTTACTTGGGTTGTTTTATAAACGAGTAGATACTTGCTCGTAATAATAGTTACAATATCTATAGAAACTTGAAAGATAGGTATGACTTTGACTGGCCTGTTGGTCTAGTGGTTAGTGATCCTGACTGCTATGCCGGAGGTCGTGGGTTCGATTCCCATCCAGGAGCCAGTGTCTCTGGGTCAAGTCAAGATGCTCAAGGTTTACAAGAAACCTAAGATAATATGTTTACGCTTTCAGAAACCGTTAACCTGTCCTTTTAATCACGTCACGATATGTTCGCATGAGTTAATGAAGATGTAAAGAATAAAGTTCTAATATCTTTAAACGAGAAATTCTTGTATATTTATTATGGGTGCGTCTCATTTCATATAAAGTTATTTGATATATTTTCATTTCAATAACGTTCACATGATATAATCAACGTGAGATATACCAACGGTTGATATAATTTCTGCACACATAATGTTTGTGTTACTCTAAAACTCATTTCATATAATTTTATTTGATATAACGTTTAATAAAGCGAAAATCATTACATATAACGTTTAAAACGTATAATTTTTCAGTTATTTGACCTAGGGTGCAAGAGCGAGCGAAGCGAGCTCGGGACTTGGGGCACCCCGACACGGACAGGTTAGGTTCGAAGGGGATGGCGGGGTCTGAAAGACCCCGCCATCCCCTTCGTGTTAGGTTACTTTAAACCCCGTACGCAGAAATAGGAGCCCCGCGAAGCGGGGCTCCGTCGAAGATTCACGGCAGGTGGTACTATTACTAGGTACATCAGTGTTAGATTACTTGCCAGGAAGAAAAGAAAAATTAGACCAAATAAGTTTTGTGTCTTTTGAGCGGTATACAAAACGATTTTATATTCATTGATTGATAAGCTTATAGAAATAAGTCATTTTAAAATTATATCAATCGGTTATTATATTATAAGATCGTTATATCAAATAAAATTATATGTTCAGTTGTTATCTCTTGTAAGTTTTAGAGATTTTGTAGTTATATCATATATTACTTACCCATTTATTATAATCAGGATCTAGGAAACGAATCCAAAGATTTTCATGAAAGTTACAGATTAGGGGTTTTTCGGCTCAAGCAATCGATTTATCAAGGTTCCAGGTTCGAGAAAAGCTCGGTTCCCAAGATATAGATATTTTAAAAACCGAGCGAAGCTCGGTCAACCAGTAGATTTTATATGTATAATTGACCCGAGTTGTTTTGACAGGTAGGTAATAAATGTTGTAGCTGCTGACGTCAATGAACAAAACCCAGCCAACAAAAAAATCTTCCTTGCTTACTTTTTGTCTCTAGGTTCGTAGTTCACATCTAGCTATAAGTAGATAGATACGTCGGGCACGCAGTTGCCGGCGACGTCGGCAACTGCGTGCCTGCGAAGACGGCCCTTTTTGAGGAGCAGCTGCTTCCGCTTGACGCTGGACCTTACCGGGCACGGTATCGAGAGGTTCCTGTGTCGGATAGAGAAGGAAGAAACGCCTGAGTTGAAACCCACCCACTGCAAGGACCGCTCGGAGGACACGATGGAGCATACGGTGCAGGACTGCCCCGCTTGGCCAGAGCACCGCGCTATCCTCAGGACGGCGATAGGCGACGACCTCTCTCGCCCAGCTTTGGTCGACGCCATGCTGCGAGGCCAGACGGAATCGGAAGCGGTCGTCTCCCTCTGCGAAGCAGTCATGCTAACGAAGGAGGAGGTCGGACGCGCGAGAGGACAGCGACGAACGTAGCTAGACGATCTTCGGCCACTGTAGGCGCGGGCAAGTAATGGCCGACTCGCTGTCCGAGTGTCCGATCATGAACCATTCCCGAGTCGACGGCGCGTCGTGTTCCACGCACGCCTCAAAGAGAGTCAGCACAATCACGGGGCCCCTTAGAGGGCCTGACGGGATCGTGGGACTAAAGAGCTACCGTGACTCCGGAACGTAAAGGGCTGTTACACAGTCCCTCCAGACCTGCCCTGGGTGGGACGACTCATTTGATGATTTTACCATGTAAAAAAAAAGACTGATAATAATCTCCGGTTTCACTCTACTATGATGGCAAAACTTTTTTGAATAGAATAAGATTTGATGCCATTAGCCTATGAAACAATGCTCATGCCTCAAAAAAAAACAAAACATACTTGATGGTTTCCCAACTGTCAAATTGAAACTGACAAACAGCAGTTGCTGTCACTAATGTCAAATGTCAATCAAGCAAGCACGGCAGGCAAACTTAGAACAAAAAATTTCAACCGTATGCTCTATGGTCAGAATCTTCGCTAAAGTAAGGGACGCGGGGTAACGGGGGTAGTACCCTGCGTCCCTCGTTCATTCCCTGCCCCCTCCTTCGCCCGGTGCCAAAACCAAAGACAATTTACAAAAGTTTATGTCAATATGGCTGACTCACAGACTACTAAGAGATACTACGTATCAGACTGCCAACTCCAGAACAAAAATTTTCGGCGTAGCGCCATTTTGAGTTTTAATGTCGTATGACGTTTCTTTTTTTTTTTAATCAGTGTTGCTCGCGCAAAAATAACGCCGTACTCGATATTGCTATACTACTGAAACTTTTCAAAGTTAATTTTGGGAAAAAATCAAATAAAAAAAAACTATTACATATTAAAACATTTATTTTTCAATTTCCTTTTAAATAATGCTTATTTTTGCATCGCAGGCAAATGGCGAAAATCGAATTTTTATTGTAAAATTATTAAATTGCACCAGTTCATTATTGTAAACTATTTGACGCAACATTATTTTTATGAGCATTGTGTTCCAATATTATGAATTTGTTATTTATATCACTGTACCGAAACACGTCACTGCACCTTTGGATGGGTAATTTAGTCTTTTTTTTTTGCTGCCGTATATTCTCGATGGTTTATCATTCGCCTCTTTCCAAAACGACGGTGAGGTGATTTTTCTACATCTGATTCCCTCAGGTTGGAGAATCCTCAGGATTTTCACAGGTCTTCATTCATCTGCATAATGAGCTGGAAAAGAAGAAACATTATGTTTAGTACAAAGAAATATTGTGAACCTCGGAGTCGGTGGATGAGGGAGCTTTATGTAGTCAGGTAGTGCAAACCAGTTGAGTTTTAAGCAAACATTATGTTATTATGTACGTAGTAAAACATAATTATTATTTTAGCATGTAACTGTACAATGATTTCTCTTCAAAAGATCTATTAAACTAAAGGAAAAATATATCTCTGCCTTCTACCACACGGTCAAAATTTAGCAGCCCCCATAATATATAACAATTTGCATACTAGCCATCGCCAGCGGCTTCGCCCGCGTTAATAACAAAGAATTAACAGGAATTTAAGCCTGGGATAAAAGATATCCTATTATTTTAAAACAATCTGAGTACTGTTACTCCGTTACTGTAATGGAATGGATGTGTGTACATCCATCTTGTCTCCTCCTTTGGTATTTTATAATATTAGTTAAAGGTTAAGAAAGCAAGAAGTAATGATAGCTGATGTTTCATCATAATACTTACCGGTATACAGTATACTGCCAAGTTGTGTTGTTCCACTCAAAATCTCATCTTCAGTAAACAGGGAAGGATAGGTAATGCCAATGAGACGAGATTTAGACGTAATGAAGTTCTTTTCGTGCTTTGACAAAAAAAAGCTTCGAAAGTTGTTCAGGTTACGAGGATTGCAGTCTTGCAGATCATCACGGTTTAGTTTAGACACTCTAACCACACAGCGAGTCTTTTCTACACGGGAAATGATGCCAAATCCACTCGAAATACATTTTGAAAGTATCAAAAGTAATAGTAGAGACACTGGGGCTTTAATAATACAGAAAAAGCGGACAGGATAAACAATAAAGATCAATAGTAGCAACAGCAGTAATGTCAGACATACGTCATATGACGCAAAAACAAATGGCGGCCTGCCAGCGTCTGCGACGGCCAATCACAGACGACCAGAAACGTCTGTCGACATTAAAACAATATGGCGCTACGTCGAGCGTTTCGTTGTACGAAGATTATCACCCGTGGGCTGACTGAACCAAGCAAGGGAGCAAACCAAACTGCACCACAAAGTTTTTGTTTTGATTTCTTTCTATCTACTTTTATCTAATACATGTTTTAGCCGTTTTAGCTGTGTATGTACTAGCTGTTAACATAACACAAAAATGTTCGGAATCCATTTGAGGCAGTTATACCGTACTTGTGATAAGGTTATTATTCGTAACCTCAGGAGTCGGAGGTTAGACACGAGAAAACCCAACCCTGGTTTAGATAATCAAATAAAAGCCTTCGAAGGAGAAGGTTTACGTGTAAAAGATGAAAATCTTGAAGAATTTGTGGAACAGTCTGAAAGTGACTTTTACAATGTGAGTAATTTTGACTTATTTCTGCTGGCACACAATATATTATTTAAATTCTTGGTGGATGTATCTCTGGCTCCATTTCGGTGGCCCAAAAATATCTCAAGACTTACCTATTCGATCTATCCAGTCTATTTTTGAGGCACGAATCTATCACATATAAATGAGCAGCATAGATATTAAGATTAATCTCAAATCGCAAATGACAGCGTCAACATTTGATTCCCTCAGGTTGGAGAAGCCTACAATGAACACCACAACGAGACGTTGATAGGTAAATACGAACTACGCCACCGCATTGTCAAAGAGAAGTATTTCAAAGAGAACATGCCAAACTTGCTGACTTGGAGCGAGAAGGAACAGATCCGTCATCTAGCCAGTAGTGAACCTGATGAATGGACACCAGAGAAGATAGCAGAGAGCTTTCCTATAACTGTGCCTGTGGTTAAGGTTAGTATAATCTTGTCATCATCCAGCATGTGTAGCATGACACTGTAGAAATGGTTTTTTCAATGGAAGAATAGGTATAATGACATAGCGTAGATTTCTACCACTTTCATCATGGCAGTGTTTAAAATTAGAAAGGAAATATTTCTATTCTTCTGTTGATGGTGTACGGATAGTGCCATACTCATGCTAAACTATAGCCAAATTAGTGAGAAGACATCCCAGTCTTTCTGGTAGAACAAAGATAGAATTTGTCATGCTATGTATGCAAATGTATACTTTTCCTGGATATTTCTCCCCCAAATATTTTAAGTTACTTAATCTTCATGCTATCTTGTAGCTTTTATCTCTATCCTTTTTATATCTCTGTATTCACTCCCTGTCTCTATTACTTATTATTTTTCACTGAATCATCTGTTTACCTTCCTCTATTCATGAACGCGGAAATTCTATTACCTAGTGCCTATGACAGAAATTTTTCAAGGGCTTTTTACATGATATGCTTGTGTACACATAAAAGCCTTAACTCAGCAGGCATTGTTTTCTTAAAAATAATTTAGTAAGTAGGCCACATCCCTGTCTGTATGCTCCTTGGCAGAGGCATTCTCTGACTATTACCACTGTCCCCGAGGTTTCGTCCAGCCACCACCTGCTGTCGGTTCACCCTTGTTTGGTCGAACAACTTTTGATATAATTTTACTAATTCGAACAATGTTCGAGAAAATAATCAGTTTGTATAATATCGGTTAACTTAATTTTCATTTCATCGAATATTTATTTGCGATAACAACATTTGCGCTATTGATCAAAAGGTATATGATATAATATTCAGGTGGTATAAAATTTAGTTTATCGAATATTCGATTGGTGTAATGTAATTTAGAAAGAAACATTGTAAATATTTATGTTCCGTCGATCTACCTTGGTAGGTGGTAACCAGTAACTAAGGATGCAAGAGCGAGCGAAGCGAGTTCGGGACTTGGGGCACCCCGACTCGGACAGGTTAGGTTCGAAGGGGATGGCGGGGTCTTTCAGACCCCGCCATCCTCTTCATGTTAGGTTACTTTAAACCTTGTAAACAGAAATAGGCTCCGTCAAGCTACCTCGGTAGGTGGTCATCAGTAATATACGCTCGCCCTTGCATCCTTAGTCAAATTGCCGATTACTACCTACCAAGGTAGCTCGACGGAGCCCCGCTTCGCGGGGCTCCTGTTTCTGTTTGCAAGGTTTAAAGTAACCTAACACGAAGGGGATGGCGGGGTCTTTCAGACCCCGCCATCCCTTCGAACCTAACCTGTCCGAGTCGGGGTGCCCCAGGTTCCGAGCTCGCTTCGCTCGCTCTTGCATCCTTGGTAAAATTGCTGATTACCAAGGTAGCTCGGCGGAGCCCGATTTTTTTATAGACAATGAAAGAATACGAATAATTAATTAAATGAATATTCGATGCGATATTTCGACTAAATCATTATTAGTCTAGTGAAACATTAGTTTAAATAAAATTAGTGAATTTGAAAATTCGGTCAAATGTAATTATTTCAAAGAAATAAATAGGCTTAATAAAAATATAAAAAGTAATTATTCGGTGAAATGAATAATTCGACTAAACGACTTTATAGTAACCAAAATTAGCCGGACTGATTTTCGACGAAAAGTTGTTCTGCCAAACAAGGGTGAACCCCTGCGGTCTCTTACTTCTGTGCCCATCTTTAGACACTCCTGATTTTTTCTTTTTTGTGAACCGGTAAATAATGGTTTATGACGACTTTACCTTCCCTGTTACTGCAATTCTGATTGTTGTGTGAATTTACTCATCAAGACAAAATTCTTTGTCTTTATGGTTGATATTTTTATCATGTCCTCTCCTCCTACCCCAATTAGTAACTAGTGCTAATTATTATGATAACTTGTTTTGCAGAAACTACTCAAATTCCCTTGGAAGCCAGCTACAGAACAGCGAATCGCACGTCATGACGCTTCAGTCATGAGAAACTGGAAAGAACTGAAAGAGGGTTCTCTAGACATACCACCAGAACTAAGGAAACATTTCCTCAAATTTTCCAACAGGACTATTCCCCCACTGAGCCAAAAATCCATTAAAATTGACATCACACCTGAACAACAAGACCTAGGGGAATTTGAACAAATAGTAAGAAAATGTGCTGCTAAAGAGGAAACAAGCAACTCAACAGAAAATCAACAAAGCAAAAATCTTGCTCTGCCAAGTCCACACTCATCAAAACCAAAAGATAAGAAATTCAGTGATAAAATAGACCCAAAACCAATAACATTAGAAGAGCTTACTTCGAAAATTAAAAACCGTTTAGATAAAGGTGACAATGTAGACATAAATGACAGAATCATTATAAGTTCTTCACAGGCACCAACACAATCAATTCCTGAAAAAGTGCAGGAGGAAATGGAGTTGTTTCATGAAAGTCAGAAGGAAAGTGGTGTGGTAGAATATAAGAGTAAAACTGATGATCCCAATGAGATAATGAACTACCCAGAGAGGATAAGAATTCCAAAGAAAGCTTACAAGAAAGGTGCCACTTATAAAGTGAATGATTGCTACTACGATCATGATGGCAAATTCTTGTATAGAGTTTTAGGTATGACACAATAAGTAATGTATTAAAACGTAGGTGATAAATAAAACAGTTGATATCGAAGCCTTATATATTTTTTTATAAAAATTATATGCATTTTATTACACTTGTCAAAATAAAATAATCTTTATTCATTAACAGAACTCTTGCAAGTTAATTGCATGTCTTTTATGACTGTAGCTTTGAATATTATACAATAATTCAATTTCGATTTTGCTTAAAATATTTTACAACTTCTTCAAATACCTATGTGGCTTCATTGTACAATTTTTATGGAACTAACAATATGGCTTGTACATGATCACTAGTGTACATACAATTAAAGTTTTTAAACATGAAATATACTTGTTTTATATTACAAAGATTGGATACAGAAAATTAATAAGAAAAGGTTGAAAATACACATTTATAGGTGTAGATTGAAATAAATAAGAATAGCTTGAATTTGATCGAAAAAATAGTTTCATGACTTGATTTTCTAGAAGCTAAGGTTAGTTTCAATAAATATTGTTGCATATTATTTTGAACACAAATAAGAGCCTATGCATACCACGTTTTTAAACGGCGCCGTTGACGCGCGTTTTCAGCGATACAGACGCTATACGCACGCAAGTCCGACGCAGCTCGTAGAATTTTGCACGCCTGTATAAATTACAGACGCGAGTTAGACGCGAAACAAACTGCTCTGTTTGATAAAAACGTGTTCCAAAAACGCTCGTTGACGGCGCCTTTAAAAATCGTGGTGTGCATAGGCCCTAACATGAAATACTTTGTTAGTATCCTGAGTATTTGTGAGTTGCAGTATAGATGAACTGCCAGCTGAAATAATCCGTTTGTTTATGTACATAATTATTACATCAATTCTTTGTGTTACATTCCACTATAGATTGGTACTTTTAATACAGTATAATAATAAGTATGTTTTACGTCGAGTCGTGCTACTTGTATCTAAACGCGTATAATGCTACTCAGAACAGATTGCAGTCATAATAAGATCTGGTGAATTAATAATATTGTATGGTAAATAATACAAATAAATGAATATGATTTCATCATATACCAACTAACTATATTGACACTTTCATGAATACTTTTGAATTTTGGCAGTCACATTATTTAGTATCTCGGAAATAATGTTATCTGTTATCACAAAAGTAACTACGTGTACAAAATCTTGACGCTATGTCACAATTCCTATAGATTATAAAATAATTGGTGTTATAACTCACACAGGGTGCTAGGGACATAAATAATGTGACTATTACATACGCTAACTCTTCATACAATTCGTTTACGAATTCAACCGCGTCACTGAACTGGCATCACATAAATAAGCACATTACATACCGCCCTCGTGGCCTTACACCTACTCTATACAACAACTCTATGTACATACGTCACAACGGTCACCGTCCCGATTTCTTAACTTAGCACCCACGATCCTAGACTAATGGATATGCCGAAACGTGAATTTATTACATAGATTGCTTATGAGTGAATGAAACTTCTAAATATACTTTTGGGGCAATGTTCATGAGACTTAGGCCACAATATCCACACATTTCCACCTATCTTAAAATCCTCACCTTACTGATAAAAATTCTACTAATAGATTCATCATTTTGTAATATAGTTTTAATGCTGAATCAAGCGTACCTTGATCCCGTTTGGACGGGCTTAAGAAGTTCGTCAAGTTCTGATTTTGTCGTCATCATACACAAATGTAATGCTTCGATAAACTATATCGTTCTAAAATAAAATGGACGGTACTCCCTACAAGTGTTGTATATTGAACGAAAAGCTCAAAACTAAACTACAAAAAATAATAACTATATGAACAATACATTTCTATTCCACATAGAAGTTTTTTTTTTTATATACTGTTTTAAATGTAAACAATAATATAATGTATGTAAATAAACATACAAGGGATTCGGAACTCGTATTCGAGTAGCCCCGTCTTTATAAAAGCATTGCAAGCTGGAGTTTACATTCATATAAATGATGCATTTTGAGGTGCAGCCCTGCGTTATACGCTTCTAAATTAAACGAATATTGCTGTGCGATAATGATCCTATCGCTTTGTCTGACTACATTCAAGACCAGTGTGACATAAGGTTGAAATTCGTGTGATGATAAGCACCAAAACATCGTTCATTCAAGAAAAGAACGTTGCTAAAGCATGCCAGGAAGTTAAACTGAACAGGCGAAACCTGTATCAATTTTGGCCTGACCTGATACACATCTCATGTACACCTTTCTTCAAGTTATCTTAAAATACACGTTATATATCTCAGGTAAATTGCTCCAAGTTGTTTTAAACTACATACGTTACCGAAAAGTGATCACGTATTTATCAGAAGGTCATACAATTACCGCGGCAACTAAATAAGTTTACATTAATCAGTTATCTGAGACAAAATGTATTCCCCAATTAACGTAAGCGTCAGCAACCGAAAGCGGCATACATCGAATTTTAGAGAAAGGGCTCTGCTTTGTAGAGCGTCGTCTCTGTTACTCATGCCTCTCTTTCTAAAGCCCGATGTGGTGCTCTGTTTACTCGTCGACGATGAGTCGCAGTCGTTTGAAGTAGTGCCTGCAGCACACGGCGGTGGGGGAGGGGGGCAGGTCCTGCGGGCGCGCCTCTCCCCCTAGCTGGTCGAGCGCGCGCGTGTACTCTCTCTGAAGCGCTATCAGATCGATGTTGTGGTCGCCAAGAGCGGCCATCGCGAGGAATAGTATGTCTCTGTAATTAATATTGATTGATTTAGTATTTCATTGTAACAAGGATTTTTAAGAAACAGCGCTGTGCAAGATAGATAAATCAAAATTCAACCAGTACCCTTAGCACGAATTTTCAGTATTTGAGACGTAAAATAAACTGGAACTTTGACAATTTCAAATTGACAATTTTTGAGGAAAAAATTAGTTCCTTCTTCGCACACCAGAGGCGCTGTTCCATTTTTTCATACAAGAAACGCTGTAAATACTATAAAGTAAAAGAGTGAAAATTCGTGCTAAGGGTACTGTTTGTGTGTTAGTTTATGCCTGCGATTTTTAATTAAAATTGGTTTTTATATCCCTTATCAATAACAAATACCACCTTGTCCTAGTCTCATATTTATGTCAATAAAGTTAAATAATTTACACTTTCACTACCATGCTAGGTTCCTGATGAACACTAAGTATGAGGTAGCAGAATTTAATTTTGAAACCTGGGACACTTCAAAAATGTTTGAACTACAGCTGAATTAATGCTAGCAGTAGCAGGAGTTAAGTACTCACTCAATTTCAGTACATACCTGTAGAAGGAATGGTATCTTTTGTTGCTGGACGTGTTCTCTCTCCACGAGGCTAATTTTCGTAGAGCGTCGGATAAGTCGTTGCTTAGCAACCCATTGAGGACCGCTAGTGCGACACTGCAAATAAAACACAGTCGTTTTTAAGTTTTATTTAAAAAATTTAATGAAAAAAAAAATGTTTATTAAAATATCTAGTTGGAAAGAATTGGCTGATCTTTTGTCTCCAAAAAATATAGCGATGACTGGAGGCGTCATCGCGCACTTAGCGTGAAGTAGCTGGTGACTTCATCAAAAAAGTCCCATTCAGGGTAGGACGAGAGGTGCTGTCATACTAGTACTGACTAAAATCCACGGTTCCAAGGTCAAGGTAACCTGATAAAACAGTACCGCGACCCCGCCTGCAGGCTTTGGTTCTCTATGAGGGTCCCGTCAGATTATTGAAAACTCTTTACAGTGCGCGTACGACGCACCGTCGCCCCGGGCATGGTCCATGAACAGACGGCGAGTCACCCATTACTCGTTGCCGTGGACGTGAGGTCCAGGTTGTCCTCTCCCTCATACATCCCGCCTCCTCCTACGCTAGCATGACTGTTTCCCTGAAGGAGGCGACCGCTTCCCACTCTCGTCTCGCCTCTTGCGATGACCTCGACCAAAGCCGCGCGCGAGAGATCTCCGCCTATAGCCGTCGTGAGGAGAAAGTCCTCCACCGTGTCCTCTGGGCTATCCTCACAGTGGTGACATCCAGGCGTTTCTTCCTTTCCAATCCGACACAGGAGCCTCCCAAAACAAAGGTATCCGGTAGCTAGTAACTTACGTGTGTCCGGCATGCGCGTCGTTCTCAGTGAGCAGCAGCGCCTGCAGCGCCCGGGACCGCTGGTGGTGCCTGCGCTTGGAGCGCCACGCGTGGTGCAGCGCCGCGCCGGCCTCGCCCGCTTCCACAGTCGCGGCACCGCCCCGGGAGAACTCCCACATGCATATTACGCGGCAACCACCTAAAAAGACAGATATAAAGTTATTTGAGTTGCTCTTATTCTTATCTGACTCTAGTCTAAGGGCCGAAACTGCGTTAAGCGGATGCCCGCGCGGTTCGATACAAATAAGCTCGCGCGTGTCCCCGCGACGGAGCGTTTTTTGTATAGAACCACGCGGGCATCCGCTTATTATGCTTGCCATTAGACAAGAGTCTGACAAGAGTATACGCCATACGCACAAGTTTCACCGCAGTTCTGCCTGAACAAGCTTCTCGTTTCTTTACAGTTTTACCAACAGTGTAAAAACCGGCTTGCGCAGGCAGAACTGTGATAAAGCTTGTGCGTGACGTAGGCCCATTAGTCTAGGTCAAGGTTACAGACACGAAGTCTACGATGGAGTAAGCTTACAGCCTGTTCACGACTGTGAGTGTTGATTTAGCGGAGGGCGGCGAGCGATAAGATCACGTGTGCAGAGATGTTTGAAAAACGTCATGATGCGCCTCTAGTGGCGAATTCGCGTCCTTATAAAGTCACGAATGTCTTATTCGCGCTGTCAGTCGAACCGCTCATTGCTTAGACCTTAGTTGTGAATGGGCCGTTATATGAAAAACGCCTGTTCACTCTATCTTTGAAGAGAATCGGGTTGTATGCATTCGAGAACACTGACGCTGATAATGAGTTTTACTCTTTTGTTATGCGCAATTTAAGATTCGCATGGAAATTTCCGGAGTCCGGACCACGGAACAATAGCTCAAAAAGAAAGTACAAAAGGAACCGTATATTACGTACACCTAGTAGAAATATAGTTGAATATTTGGGAATAGTAATCGTAGAATACTAACAGTTTGCAACAGTAATAAAAAGTTGCGTTCAATCATTTGTTCTTGTTCTCCATAAACGTGTCAAAAAAGAGATGAACAGTGGAACTCGATATAAGTTTAGATCTACCTGAAAATGGATAAAGGAAAAATGATATTGGGAGGGAATAAGTAGACAACAAAATTGTATTAATTACTGAGTGATTATCATTTAAATTAAGTCCAATAGATTCTCAAAAATATCAACTCGTGGCTAAATAATTACGGCCGCACAGGCCTATCTTTTGGGTTAAGCCCCGCTTGCTCGTGAATTGGTGACCATTTGCTATAGCGAGTTCCTCCGTGCCTCGGAAAGCACGTAAAGCCTTTGATCCCAGATGTTATTTGTAGATCTTTGATAGCCGTTATTCGGAGTCAGAAGCTCTAAAAGTCTGACAACCAGTCTTAGGCTACCTTTCCACCAGAGATGCGCTATGCTACGTTGCTAAGGATGCGTTTGATATCCACCAATCTAAATGAATATGATTGGTGGATATCAAACGCATCCTTAGCAACGTAGCATAGCGCATCTCTGGTGGAAAAGCAGCCTTACCATGGGGTATCGCATTACCCGGTTACTGGGTTGTGGAAGTCTGATAGGCAGTCGCTTCATGTAAAATACTCATATTCAGCTGCATCTGGTTCGACTGGAAGGCAACCCCAATATATAGGCAGATGATGATTATCAAAATATCAACTGTTTTACAACATGAGATTCTTCAAAAAGTGTACCCGTTTGAAAAAAATAGATTTCGATGATTAAAGAGAGACACTAAAAATACTTTGCTACCCGACTGCGCGACGCAAAGGAGGGTAATGTATTTATCAGTCTATGTATGTATGTTTGTTTTTTATGGTACTCACCACCCTTTTCATGATCATGTAGCATATCAGTACTATGATACTTGGTCGCGAAGTCCGGACACAGTAAGTCTGGCAGATGGTTCTCGATGTTGGCTCGCTCTAAGAACCACACCAAGTTCCAATACACGATCGGATGTGATTCTACGAAGCCTGATTCTGCTAAACATGTGTCGCCTTCTCTACCTGGAAATTTTAAAGAGATCAGTAATTTGTCTAAATAAACCGTGTAATAAACCTATTGTATGTTTATGTGGACGCTTGCACTTCTGAAGTGCACGCGTAGACCAAGACGCCACTGTGTGAACGAGATGGCGCTAGACGACCTTGTATAGCTCTGTCTCTTTCCAACAGTGGTACTTTAAAGGCGGCTCGACATAAGTGCCGTGAACAGGCGCGAACGAGAATATGGATGGTTTTCGCGAGGTTCACGCGCGTTCGCGCCTGTTCCCTGATCAGTGTCGGTATTGTGCCGAGAATTCAGGCACTAATGTGGAGCCGTCATAAGAAGTCATGGTAGGGCCCCAGTTTTGGGCTGACTTCACGCTGCCTTCACATTTGGGCGACAGTCGATCGACAGCAGCGCGGCAGAAGCACATGCCTTAACATTTTATATGAACAGCCGCGCATAAGCAGAGTCTGTCGCGCGACTGTCGCCCAAATGTGAAGGCAGCCTATGAGTGCCACCGACATGCTAGGTAGAACTGAGTCCGCTATTTTCAGTCATAAAAATACGTATTGAAAACGTGAAACATCGTGATGCTATGACACAAACAAACAAGTACAACAAAGTAAAATGTTAGTACAAAAAAAGCGATTTTGAATCATAGTTTGCACTGCATGACAGTGTAAGTAATGATTAATAAGCAGGTATATGTGTGAAAAAAGTGTCGAATAATACATACCTAATATAGATTCGAATTCTTTCCTCAATACAAGAGGATTTAAATAAGGCACGCTGAATGTTTCTGTTTGTTTTTGGTCGGAACGGATTATCTGAAACAATACGAAACAATAACGGATTATCGAAATTAATGAAGTTGTATAACTTCATTAATTTCGATTAATCTCATGGTCCTTGACGAGCAAAGCGCAGTGAAATACTGGAATGTGTCAGTCGTATTGTTGGCTACGTTTATATTATATTTCATGTTTTTTTTTGTGTGGTATTACACAAACACATTTAAAATTCAACCAATCACATTTCCTGAGATGGGTTGTTTTTAAAAATGTGTTTTATTCACGTGTTTTCTTCTTGTGTGGAATGTGGGCCTTGGCGTGAGTTTATTTGCTCATTTTCTGCGTTCATCTTGGACATCATTGCGATCGATGAATGGAAACATCGTGAGGAAACTTGGATATGTATTATTATAATTCGGAAATCGCCAACCCGTTTTGAGTAAGCATGGAAACACTAGGGAGCTTTCTTTATAAGATGCCGTTGATCAAACGCAGAACATAATTATTACTGTTCTGCTGGCGGGTATTTACTCCTTTTCCTGTTGCTAAACTAATTTTTTTTTTTTATTATCCATGCTGAACGTCTAAGGATGGACAACGGTGCCTAAACAAAACAAACCATCAATAAGAAGTGGAGATGATGCAGATGGACACGTACCGTCCAGGACATCTCGCCACCTAAGCGAGAGGAGATGTGGACAATCTGATTGGATATTCAAACACATCTCCTCTCCTCTCTGCTTTGGTGGATACCGGGCCTAATGCGTCTGGCTGGGTTTGAATTCACAAACTACAACTCGTAAGTCGAGGCCGATACCACTGCGGGTATTAAAAAAAAAACGTACCTGTACAGACAATATGGGCACAGTATGTCGCCCGCACGCGATACAGCGCGTGTTTAAGTTGGAGTCGTCTGCCGCCCAGCCCGCCATGATGTCCTCGTCGTACAAGAACGCGAGGCACTGGTGACATTGTGAGCACGACGATAGGTGGACCACTATTGATGAGTTCTCCGACAACGGTTGGTCCTGTTGAGAAGAATAATACATACAGAAATATCGTCCGAATATTAAATTAAATACAGCTTGGCAAAAAACAGTAGAAAACCGGAAGTCGCCACTGTGCTCTCGCTACCAGCACTTTGAATGATTTTATTTTATTATTTTTCACTCATTACGTTAATTTTATGGCACAATAATAAATCGAAGAAACCTGCGTTCTTTGCTTACATCAAATAACGTTATCAACAAACAAATAGATTAGTTCCGTTTCAATCCGTTCTGGCCAAGCTGTAAAACCGGCCCATTCAAGACTTTGGTCTAATGGTGAGTGGTGCCTACCGGGGTTGCGGACATAAAGAGCTACCATGACCCCCGAACTTAAAGTGCTATTGAAGGACACCTTGGATTTTAGTCAGTACAAATCTGACAATCCCTCCTGCCCTGCTCTGGGTGGGGCGATTCATTTGAAGATTTTACTAAGCTAAAAAAAAAGTATACGAATTTAAAAGCACCTACTCTCTTGGGGAGCTTTTTTTCCTCGAGAATCTTGTTTGATCCCCTAATGACGTAATTAGTAAATGTAGCCCCATAAGACACCATAGTCACGTGAAACATTATACGCATCAATGCATGCATGCGTCGCGAATTTCAATGATATTCTTTAAAAAAATCGGACCGCGAGCGAGATCTTGCCTTCACGCGTCTTAATGGTGCGGCAGACATAATAAGACAATAGATAATTTGTTACCACGGGCGGTGTTTAGTGGCGGGTTTAAAACATTTCTATACATTTGATCGTACTGCAATTTGTTTGGCGCAGCCGTGAGACACACAATATTCTAGTGTTTAGTTGTTACTTTTTTTTTTTAATATTAGCAACGAAGTTCCTTATCGCGCGTTGTGAAAGGGGGCTAGACGGAAAAAAATCTTACGAAAAGTTGGCACGACACTTTTTTGCCTCGCCCCGCACCTCGCGCCTGCACCCCGCTTTCTCTGTCTCTCTATCTCTAATAGAAAGCAAGCCAGATATTTTCGTTTCGTCTTTCTATTTCGCATTGAACAGTGTGGTGTTGCGACGATTATTTTTGTTAACTTCGTTCCATCCGGGTGTCCCTTGACACCTCTCAAGTTTTTTTTATTGTCTTTATGTTGTGTGCAGTGGCGGCCTTAGGGGGGGGCGAACCGGGCACCCGCCCGGGGCCTCGCGCTTGCAGGGGGCCTCGCGCAACAGACCAAGCAAAAGAAAAACTAGTAATTTTTATTAATTAAATACTTTTGATTTTTATTAATTAATTAGTTATGTTATTGCCTTAACGAGTAGTTAGGCTACTCATTAAGGCTACAACAATCGTAACGGCAAAATAAATAAGATTTTAGTTTTAGAAAAAGTCAAACCATCTATTTTTTTTAAGGTTCCGTAGTCAACAAGGAACCCTTATAGTTTCGCCATGTCCGTCCGTCCGTCCGTCCGCAGTTTAGCTCAGAGACGCACAGTACTAGAGAGCTGTAATTTGGTGTAAATATACGGATTTATTGTGCCGAAAAAGTGGTAAAATAAAATCTCGTAAAATATTTTTTTTTAGGGTACCTCCAGTACTTACACGTAAAGTGAGGATTTTTTTTTTCTCGCCTACCCCATAGTGTGGGGTATCATTAAATAGGCCTTTAAAAAATAATGATAGTTTCCATTGACAATTTTTTGATAAAAAATTTGTTTGTGAAATATTAAGCTTTAAAGTGCTAAATTTTGCTCGATTCGAGTGTCCCCCCCCTCTACCAGCTAAACGGTTATGTTTGGGGGTGTAAAAAAATTCACAATAGTAGTATATATAACGAAGTTTAAAAGAAAATTATCATGACTAAGTAGGCTTTACAACTTTACGAGTAATAGTCGACCAACTTATAAAATGTACTTGGAATCATATTTTCTTAAACAAAATGTATCGGAGACAACTGCAAATGTAAGTTTGTCAACTTTATTTTTACAGCTTTTATAGGTATGTTTTTTGGGGATAGGTAGGTTTTTATCGTCAACTATTTTTAACTAAATTCAAAAAAAGGAGGAGGTTCTAAATTCGTTGTAATCTTTTTTCTTATGTATTTTCCCCGATTTCTCAAAGACTCCTGGACCGATTTTGAAAATTCTTCTTTTTAAAATTAAATTCAGCGAATCAGTTTAGTTAGTTCGCATAAGTATTTTGATGGACAACTACGGAACCCTACACTGTGCGTGGCCCGACACGCACTTGGCCAGTTTTTTTAAATTTACCATCTTGATCATCTCAGTGTCAATCAACATTTATAATTTTGTAAAAGTATTTATTTAGTACAATAATTTTGTCACCTGAACGTACGGCTAGTTTAGTTTAATCCGGTAGTTCAGACTTGTTTATGATGTTGGCTCAATCAGTGACGTAGCGAGACTGAATCTTGGAGGACAAGAACCATCTGCGATGCTCTTTTTTTTGATGGAGGATGAAAAATATCGCGCGGATTTGTGATTTTTTTTAAACCCGTCGTGTGGGTCACTGTGTGCGAGGCCTCTTTTTTTTTTGATGACTTGATGAAAAAATCGCTTTGCGAGGCCTCTTTGCCTCTTTCTGTTCACAGTTAGAATTAAAAAGTAAACAAGTTATCATGCAACTACGTGAACTACGGGGCCTCGCGCGAGAAGCCGAATTGCTAGACCTAAATAATTATGATCGTCGGCGCCATCAGCTTTGGCTCTATCAGTTCTCAGTTAGAAATAGTAGTAGAAGTTAAATTATACTGCTTTACTGAGAGGTAACAAAGTTGAGATTGCCGTTGTCTATTTTATTTTATTAAATCTCTAAGCGCGAGGCCCCATCAGACTAGCTAGGGTCTGCAAAGCCACGCACCTACGTACGCCAGTGGGCCCAATGAATAATCAAAGTTCGAGACCTCATACACCGAACGTTACTTTGTAAAAAAAAAAACGTTCATTTGATAATTTTGCGTTTATGACCGTAAAGGACTAGTTGTTGATAACAAACTTTTCAGAGCGGTTTCAAAGATGTCTTTTGCTACAATATGAGAACCGATTTTTATCTGTAGTGTAGACCCAGTAATTTCAGAGTTGAGCTTTTCAATATCTATATTTTTTTCGCAAAACATTAGAGTTGGGATGTCTTAGCTTGTGACTTTTTGAAAAAATGAAAAAATGTTGGGAGCATTTATCTCGGAGACTATTAGGTTTAGTTTCTTTCATAAGAATTATCAAAACTTAAGAGACCATCCTAATAAATTCATGTTCTGGTTAGTTTAAAACAAACTCCGACTCGGTGGAAGCATGGCGGTCTACCGAAAAACAGCCCGCGGTTAACGCCAGTGCGTACGCGTCAACTAAGTTCTATTGATTAACAGTTTTGTGCCGCGGTTTTTACCCGCGAGCATTTTGTAGCAAATCACGGTTTTAAACTCAGTCGCGGGAAAAAACCACGGTGCAGCCGCTTGTATTAGTTTTCTAGGGGCACATATTCTCGCCATTAAAAACCACAGCGGTTTAACCGTAGTGCGGCCTAAACTCCTTCAAAGTTCTTTTTCGAAAAAAGTTATAAAGTTGGAAAACATTCCAACTGAAGACATGATATCAGATACCGCCAAATTTGTTGTAAAAAAACGTTGATTTGAGATACTTTTGAAAAGCGCTAAATCGGAAGCTTTTGGCTCTACAGAAACCATTTTAGTCTCATATTGTAGAAAATTTCTTTTTAACTCTTTCAATTTAACTTTAAGGTAATAATCGCCAAAAAGGCAAACAAAGTCTGCAAAAATCAGAACTACTCCATTTTACGCAAACACGGATGTTTTAAAACTCAAATTACATTTATTGTATAACTTTAGCATTTGTCCTCAAACATGACAACCAAACCTACTTTCGCATCACATACTTTTTATAAAGGGCAAGGGGCCTCGCAAAGACTTGCCGCCCGGGGCCTCGCAATGGCTAAGGCCGCCTCTGGTTGTGTGTACTTATGGCATGTGTCAATAACTTTACTGCTCGCCGCCCGCGCTAAGTCACCGTTCACAGCGATAAGGCCATGAATGGGCCGTTAGGTTTTGCCGCAACTGGATGATAATTCAAACAACTTACATTGACAACAGGATACAAGTTGTCGGGTAGATGCGACACGAGCGTGGCCAGCGAGCCTCGTTCCATAGAACACGCTAGCTCGGCGTCACTTGAAGCGCGTCTGAACCCAACACCTCCCACCCATTCTGTAACAAATAATACGATAATATTTAAGGCCTATCCGCAAACAACAGTGCTGACACGTTCCGTACCGTACCGTTCCGTGACGTGCTATTCATATATACGACGGAACGGTACGGAACGTGTCGGCACTGTTGTCTGCGGATAGGCCTTTATTGAACACCCATGAATGTACACAACAAAATAAATTTGAATCTGAAAAACATAAAAAATGGATATTTCTTCTTCCATACTTATCTATTTCTCTTATTAGCTGTCATATCATTTTTCGCACAACTCACTCATCGCTTCTTTAGTCTTTTGCTAAACTTATAAGAACCAATTTTTTGAGTACTTTTTGTCTTCACTCATCATTATCAGCCTATAATGTTCCCACTTCTGGGACACAGACCTCCTCTCTGTGAGAGGAAGTGGGCCATAATCCGGCACGCGGGCCCAGTGCGGGTTGGTAACTATTTCAATTCAATTTTTATATTGACATAATCACTACCATTAGAACTTAAAACGGGATATTTTTTATTTATAAATCAACTGACCATCCGGATTAATCTCTGACGATCCATCAGTAGAATCCTCCTCTCCCATCAAGCTGTTGAGTGCGCTGGTCGCGTTTCCGAACGCGCCCTTTACTGGCGTAGAGTTAGCTGATATAACCTCCTTCATTTCATCGAACTTCTTCGCCATACTTGTGGCCGCTGACTTCAGACTGCTCAGACCACTTTGTAGTAATTCATTGGACCTCTTTCCTGCTATACTCGTTGGACTGAAAGGTTCAGAAACCATTAGAACATATTTAAAAAAAGAATGTGGAATGTTTTCGTCATTTGTTTTAAAAAAGGTTGACGTTTGGGTATCTACTCGTGTAAACAACAAAAGAACTAAAACAACCATGCTTTACAAGACAGTGCGGAAAAAAAAGAATGGCTAAAACATGCAAAAAAAAAAAAAATAAACGAACAGTGGCATGTGTTTTTTTTTAAGTTTTATCTTGATACAAAACATTTTTAACACAATGAAGACATCAAACTTTTTATGGATACTAAATGGGAAAATCAAAATATGGATGGCATGGTTTAATTTATTTTTATGAATACTTACAGCAGACAAAGAGTGGCGCTGCATTAATTTTGTTTACAAAAATATTATTATCTTTTACAATTTTCTTATTGAGATAAAGGGGTTTTATTCGAGATTCTTACCTGAAGTAATTCTCGATCATAGCTTTCCCCAGTTTCATGTTTTCCTTGCGCAACGACAGTCGGGCTGGCGAATAGCGTCTAAGAAAACAAACAAGCTAGCGTACTGCGTGTTGGTGCGGTTAATAAAATAACAGAGCTATTTTATTAGAAAAAATAAAATAAAATATGACTGGTTGCATCTTCAAGTAAACTTAAAAAAAGTTAAAGGCTAAGATAAGAGTTTTTTTTTCCAACAATTACCAACAAGACTACTGCAACTATGTTTTTGCAAGATCGCTACAATCAATAGGCTAGTTGCCTAAAAAAATGTAATTACTCCGTCTTTTAGATTATTCAAAAATAAGGGACACGTATTTTTTTATATGTAAATTAAAATGACAAAGATATAGCCTAATAAAGTTACGTGTGACGTCACGATGCGTGGCATTTTTCGCGCAGAGTGACGTCACAGGTAAATTAAATAGGCTATTATCTTTGTTCTTTTTTGTTTAATCGAAAAAAGAAAAAAATACGTGTCCAATATTTTTTTTATAATCTAAAATACGGACTAAATAGAATGTAATTATTTTGACCCTGGAAACTACCCTATTGCATTAAAACCTTTGCAGACATAAAAATATTTTACTTTGATAAAAAAATGAATGAATGTGGCCTCACGAGAAACACAAAGAAACGGCCTTATGCCCGATGGCTGAACATCTGAGTTATTAACGCGACGCAAGTCTCCGATGCCTTACGACTTTTGTATTCCTTGACGTTTACCTGAGCATGTAGCCAAACGGCAAGCGACAATCGCTAACGTTCAGCAGTCGCTAATACATTTTCAACTTTATACCCCATTGCATAAAGTTGACAATCTATCAAAGATTACAGATCGTTTTCGTTTGTTTCGTTCTCTATCGCTCAGCAGTGTTTACTAGATTTTCAACTTTATGCGATGAGGCATTAAGTTGACAATGTATTAGCGACTGCTGAACGTTACCGATTGTCGCTTGCCGTTAGGCTACAGGCTCTGGTGTACGGATCTCTATGGATTTGTATTGCGATAGTCGTCTAGATACCAAAGTCGTAAGGTATCGGAGATTTCGATTCGCGTTGTATGGGAAGGGAGTTAGACATTTTTATTAAAATTGGTTATTTACTATTACAGTTACTTGAAGATGCAACACAGCTAAAACTGAAGGCTAAATAAAAAAAAAAGGAGGGAAGCAAAGTGCTCCCCTGACAATGAAACGAACATGCTTAGTATTGAACAAGAAAATGTCTCGTGAACTAAAACATAGCAGTGACATCTATACATAGACGATGATATAGTATAGTAATATTAAACATTAAAATTGTCTTGGTGTATATTTATTTTACTTTACAGCTTTAGAAAACATCATCAAAAAAAATTATGAAATAGATCAGAGGTTCAATACTAGCCGTGACTGGACGATAAGTTGGGACTTGCATTGGTTACTAATAGTTTGATTTCTTATATGAATGTTATAAAATATGGTTACACGCAGAGAAATGTATACGAGAACTTCTGGTTACAACCGTGACAGCAAGACTAGTTGACTTTACAACATTTCTAGTAATAAATACTAAGTCCGTGTTATCTCTCGTTTAAGTAGCTAGACATTTCTCTGCATATAATTTTTCTTTATTAACTGAGAACATTTTTCAAGTTTTGGTTGAACGTTTAAACTTACTAATTAGATTACTAATATTTTTCATCTAAATTATATTAAATGCAATTGTTTTCGACTTTATTTTTGTGCTTCAGCGCGCTGAGGTCCCTATCTTATCGCACACAATCATCTATTTCTAGAGAATAATTAGTCCAGATTCTTGTTATAAAGTCCAAATCAAATCAAAAATCTTTAGCACACCAAGACAATTAATTCACAACATCCAACAGATCATTATTTCTCGTCTAAATGAACACAAGATTACTTAATTCGCAAATTCATGTGCTAACATAATATTCCAAACACTCAATTCTAATCCACTATCCTTTCACAGTTATTTTAATGTTAGCTGTTATGTTGGCTATCTAGCACATAATAATTTTAAAAAAAAACTAGATCCAGAATTAATAGAATTCCAGGTTAGACAACATATGGGTACCAGCAATAAATATTACACATCAACCGTTGTAAAGAAAACATCGACTAGTTTCGGATTCATAAAATATTGCATGACCATTTTTTTAAAGGAATGACAAAAATCTTATCAATGAAAGTAAACAGGATCAGCATATAATTATGCTACTAATTTTTTTTTTTTTTTTAAAAGCCTTGACTTACGACTTGGCCAGAACAGAACGTCTTCAAACGAAACCAATCTTTTTGTTTGCTGACAACATTTTGAATTTATGACATTTGATGTAAAAAAGAACGCAAGTTTGTTAGATTTATTATTGTGCCATAAAACTAATGTAATAATTGGAAAAAAAAAACATTCAAAGGGCTGGTAGCGAGAGCACAGTGGCGACTTCCGGTTTTCTACTCTAATTGCCAAGTACACTAGGAATTTGTCGAGTATCAAGGGTGCATTTACAATCATTTAAACTCACATACACACACATCCGTGACAGAGATAGCGCTCTGCGAAGCCGAAACTAGCCACCTAAGTCGATGAGCAATATTTGTCACTGGTAACCCTTAGCTAGCTATAAAAGAACTGTGAAAGGGTTGTCACTCAACTCACCCGAAGCTTATCTTAAGCGTGTTCCCCAAGCTGACGAGACTGGACGACACGGTCCCTGCCGGCGCCGTCTCACTTCTGTGCAGTTTCCTGTGTACAGGAAACTATCGAGGTTATCTCGCTCACGAGGGACGTAGCTCTAGCTGTACTGGTACGTTAGTGGGAGCACTGTCAGCGGGGCGCGGAGGGAGGACGCACACAACTACGCTCAGAGAGGTAACTACAGGTTGTAAGTGTTAATAATGTTACGTCGGTCGGATTGCGAGACCAATCTATAAGCTTCTCGAAGGCTCCACAAGGTTCTCGACTATTCTAGTGAAGATTGGTCTGGAAGTTTCTAGAAAGTTCTACCCTGTTCTAGATGTTTCGAGATGGTTCTGGAATGTTCCAGAAGGTATGGGACTATGTCGAAGTCTATGGATGTTTCCAGAACATTCGACCACCTTCTAGACCCATCTAGTGGGTCCGGCCGGGGTATATAAAGGGCGTCGATCGTCGACCTGAGTCAGTCTGGTTTTACACAAGCGATCGCTACGTGAATTTAACGTATGATTAAGAGTGTGTATAAGCGTTTAAGCGTTGAGTAGTATTTAGATATTGTTTTAATTTGTGATTCGTGAGTAAATAAAATTCATTTGGTTTTAATTGGTGTAATTAATTTATCCCAATACCCAGCTCGTAACAATAATACGGGCTAGTCCTTTTTTTATGTTGAAATATTTAAGAATATAGCAAATATGGATTAGAAATTAACAAACGATTATAAGAATCGCCTTCTCTTCCTCTGATAATGAAATAATATTGATTCAAGAGAAATGTTGTTACAACTTAAACATTTTTTATTTTAACAAAAATGAGAATTGATTGTTTTTGCAGGACACTAGTCGTCCAAGAACTCAAAACTACAATCTCATAATACCATGATATGATGAAGTCAAAATCATGAACAAAATTCATGGTTACTTATATCCGAACGCAAAATACGCGCATATGACGTGGAGTTGCCGATAGCAGCCTGTGTATAACAGGCAATACACAATCCACCATGGAAATCGTATAAACGAACTTTGACTCGTTATTACCTCTCTGAGCTATTCTACGTGAGGAATAATACCAGAAAGGTTCATTTGGGTAGGCCGCTAACATGCTGCTTGAAGAGTTTTACAGAAAGTTATAGGGAACAAACTCACACACACAATTATCCTCGCATTCACAATGATAAAAAGTACACAAATAAAAAATAAAATAAAAACATTGGAAACATTCAATTTGTAAAAAATAAATATATGAAAATAGAATACAATTACAGAGTAATTAATGTCAAATTGTAAAGTGTAAAAAACAACAAAAAGTAAAGTCACTAAGTAACCCACGTCTTTGTAAACACACATATAAAATAAATGTACAGATTGTAAAAAAAAGGAATAAATACAAAAGACAAACCGGTTGCGCAAAATATGAAAAACAAAACATACAAATTCAAGTAATAATAATAAAAAAAAGAGACGGAAAAAAATTATAATAAAACTAGTACAAAAAAAAAAAAAAAAATGAAAATGAAGATCTATCTGGCTTTAAAACATTCAGTGAGTAAATTCAATTGGAGCAGCTTAATCCAAGCCTTTTGTCTTCAAGATAGTGGCTTATTATGATAATAGGCTTTCTGAATGTGCAATTAGCGCGTTTTATAAACAATTTGAATTTATTTATGCTTAGTGCTTGAATGGGACTAGGAATCTTATTATAAAAACGTATGCATTGACATCGAAATGTGCCCCCTGCTTTTGACCGTAGCTGGAACCATGAATTTGTCCTTATTCCTCGTATTTATATTGTGGAAATCACTATATTTTTTTTAAAGATTAATATGTTTATGTGCGTACAAGAGGTTTCATCAGATATACTGAGCTGGCACAGTCATTATATTAATCTCTTTAAACTTTTCTCTGAGGGAGTATCTGGGACTTAATTTATAGATGGACCGAATAGCCCTTTTTTGCAAAATGAAGCTATATGTTCAATTTCCGCGGCACTGCCGCCATACAGAATACCGTACGCCAAACACTGTGGAAATAACCAAAGTAAACTAAACGGGCTGTCTCTAAGTCAATTAATTCACGAATTTTCGCAACGGCGAATGCAGGCAGAGCTAAGCATACATTAGACAATTTACCTATATGGGGTAACTGAAGTTGTAGCATCCTGAAAGTTCATGCCTAAGAATACCGTGGTATCTCTCCGAAGAGTTTGGGACTCAATTCCTGATCCTTGATTTGTAACGGGGCTCGTCCACTTGTCTAACATGTGGAACGTGAATTTAATGCATTTCGTTTTTTTTTCATCGTCGCTTAGTAGAAGATTATTACAGTTAAACCAATGATACTCTTTTGCAAGGGATCTATTTACTTCATCATTAACTAGCTGTTGGCGTTTAAGTTGAAATAAAACGAGAAGTGTCGTCTGCAAACAGCACTATATCCTGATTATCCTTTATGAGGCTCGGTAAATCATTTATATCCAATAAGTAACAAAAAAGTGCCCTGAATTGATCTCCCTGGGGTACCCCCATTTTTGATTACAGATCCGAGAGATCATTTACCGTTGACATCCACTCTCTGGATCCTTGAAGTTTTACTCAAATATGAAGTAAATAAGATCCAGAGAGGCGTTCCGGATTCCGTAGTGGCGGAGTTTCCTGATTAATGTTTCATGAAGAACGCAATCGAAAGCCTGAAGGTCATTCGTGATGAAAGAATTTTCCAAGTCAAAAAATGAGGTGTGTTGTCAGGAAGTAGTAAGGAGCATTTACACGAGTCGAGTTTTCAGCCGTTCAGATCGAACATCTAAATGACAATACCACATTTTTTTTTTTATTAATGTTTACGTGCGCGTCAGGTCGCATGGTTAGTCGTCTGAAAAATCAACCCGTGTAAAATAGTCTATTTTGTTCGCGTCCGTTGCAATAAACTAAAACAGCTATATTCCAGGAACTTATTCAACAGTGGCGCCAACTGGTGAGGGAAAACACGCCCTCAATACAATGAACTACAGCTCACTACGATAAAGGACCTTATTGACAGCACTAGAATTCGCACATGCTAGTACAAATGCAGGCTGCAATAAAGCATAAATTAGACCAAACAAGTAAGTAAGGAAGGTGTATACCCTGTGAGTTCCTGAGGCGGTTCATCCTGGAAGGAGTTGCTTCGTCTATGGAAGAGTTTGGGACTGACGCTGAGCTCGTGTTTGGGTAACGTGGGCTCGTCCAGTGGAGGGGACACTGTTGGTTCCTGTGGAGCGTCGGGCTGACTTAGAGCACCGAGAGGATCGTCGCTTAGAACCGGGGTACGGGCTGATACTCTGTAAAGTAAGATCATTTTATTTTTGTATCTGTAATCTGTCACCCTACCCTATGAAACGGGTTTCTTTTTTAATACTTTTGTCCCAAAAAATGGCTTCAATTACTAACTGTTTTTGCTTTGGGTATAGCAAAAGGGATTTTCAGACACGTACTGAGAGAAATCTACCTGGGTCACGGCTATCTTTAGAGATGATCCCACGACCCTACGACTACGTTGATGATACCCTTTTACTACGCGCTACGAGAGTGAAGCATTTTAACAGCTGTCTCAGCCTATGCTACTCAGCATTCACCATTTTTCTTTTAGTGCTGCTCGGATATTGTATCGGCTAACCGTGCCCAATGTGTACTCACTTGAGTGGTGACGTCTTAGCATCAGGCAGGTCGGTCGCCGCAGCTTCTTTCTCCGGCTCCTCAGGAAAACTCAGTGTTCGCGAACACCGAGATTTTGTGTTAGGTGTTGCTACTGTAATAATAAGACCATTAATTTGTCACGTATTTTTTTTGTAAAATACCGATATTCAGCTACATCCGGTTCGACTGGAAGCCGACCCCACTATAGTTGTCGAAATGTTGATAATATTAATATGGATCTTCCAGGGATTTCTAACAGACAATCTCGTGTGGGAAACAGTATTACAAATAAATAATAATAATAGTAAAAACAAGAGATAGATTGGAAAAATAAATTGTGTTGAAGTAAACAACTTTTTTTTTAATAAAACACGGGATTTTTCTGCTCTACAATTATTCCAGGATTTGGAGCATATCCACTTTTGCTGTATGAAATCAGTGTAAATAAATAACTTTACCTAATTCCCACCTATGCAATATAAACATTATAATAATAGTCCTTACCATTAGGAAACGCTAGCCTCTGTATTTGCTGCACGATCTGCGCATCGCCCGCGAAGCTCTCCGACCGTGTGAGGATGCGTAGGTCTGACGGACTGTCCGGACTTACGTGTATTGGCTAAAACACAATGAAAAAACAGATAGATAGAACAGATGTCGATATTTGTTTTTTTTTTTGCACCTTTAATTTGGAACTGTGGAAATTTGAAATGCCATGACAAAGATGCTATTGGATTTTCAACTTACTGCAGTAAACTGAACGATAAAATGAAAACACCATGTTCATGTCCACTAAAACATTTTACATTTCCAGCATCAAATTAAATGTTGAAATATTGTACACACTATATATTCTTAATCTGTGTATATAAAAATCTGCAATAAATCGGTCGAGCGGTTCTTCATTTACCACATTTTTTGTAACAAATGAATTCAATCAATCGCGGATCATTTCGTTAATGGCGATTTTGCTTTCAAAGTAGCAAAGCACGTATTGAGGCGCTAGTACTTTCATAAGATGATAGAGCCAAGCTTGGCTATAGTACAAAACGTAACAAGTACCTGTCTTTTCTCGGGTATAGGAATTGGCGTACTCGATTCTTCGTTGTTCAATGAATTACTCCTAGGTCTCGTTGTTCCACTCAAATCCGGGTTGGACGGTTGACCTTAAAAAAAATAATTGCTTTAGGCTTTTACATTGTTTTTTTGATAGAGTTAACAAAAACAACGGATTCACATCTGCATAGCTTTGTTTTAACTCTCTTGGAGTTGGATTCCAGTCCAAATTGCTGCTGCAGATTTTACATGGACCCAATGTCTGATTTGATGTGTTCGACAACGCAGTTTAATTAATAAAATGTAGTTTCGTAAGATTGGCCAGAATTTAGCGTTCAAAAGCCCTAAATTCTAGCTAGTATAGTCTAGTACCAAACGAAAAAGGTTTTAAAATCACAAAACACGTTTTCTATGGAATGGGGCCTTGGTATCTAATGAATGATAACGTATATCACACTAGAGCCAAAATAACGGGAAAGACCGCTAGTGCTGCCTTTGGAGGACTAATGTACACTATTGTTTTTTTTTAAACACTGGTGCTCGTAAACCATGTTATGTTGACCATTTGGGATTGGTTAAAAAAACCGGTTATAAACGCCCAAATGGTTAGTTCAACATTGCGCAATACTTACCAGATATAAGTATCCCAGCGGCAGCCGAGAGGCCGTGCGTGTGCGTGCGTGTGTGTGCGTCGCGTACGATGTTCCCGCGACGTACGAGCGCCTCGAACGCTGACGAACGGGCCTCTGCCTCGCGGTCACATGCTGGAATATAGACAAAAAAAAAATCATTAATAAATACAACCTAGTAGAAAAACGAACTATTACATAGAAAGACGTGACCAAAAAAGGTGATTATCCTTTTTAATGCGCATGACAAGAGAGGAACTCACTATCTACCGCTGTATTATGTCCGGTGTTCACCGCCTGAAATACTTTTGCGTTTCTAACAAGATAGAGTTTAGTCGTCAGATTTTCAGACCTAATTAAATTTGACTCTTTCTATCCGCTGAGTAAATTTCCCTAGACTCTTTGGTGGCTGAAACACAAGTAGGCAGTTTTCTCTTGCGAGGTAAAAGATCTCATTAATCCCCCGCTACACTCGCGTTGGAGACTGGTCTTTAGAGTGAACAGGCTTTTTCTAGGTAAACTCACTCCATCTTAGACTTATCTCTGGCCTAGACTGTAGTCAGGAGTAAACCCAACCGACCAAAAGAGAAAGAAAAAAAGACACAGAAAAACTATAATTCCAAAAATTTTAAGAAAAATAATTGTGTTACATTAGGGTCAGTACAGACCGCGACGCGAAGCGACGCGACGATGCGCGCACTCTTTTAAAAGACATTCAAAATACAACTTTATTTTCTACACCAAAAGATACGCATTTCGTTGAGAGAATTTAAGCGGCGTCAAGCGGCGCCGGATGCGTCGATGCGCCGTTTAAGCCACTCGAGGCCGCTCGTGGCCGCTCGACTCTGCGGGGGAAGGGGGTTGGGGCGGGAAGCACGTAGCGAATGTAGACACTCCGCTGCACCGCGCGGCGTTTGGATGCGCAGCGCGACGCATCGCGGCGCAGCGCGGCGCACCGCATCGTCGCGTCGCTTCGCGTCTCGGTCTGAACTGACGCTAACACTAGCGCAGTAAGGTAATGTCTAGTTACCTGAGTCCAGACTGGTCCTGCTGTTGGCGGGCTCGCAGGCCGCCATACTGGCCAGCCCCGCTAGCTCCGCGCCCTCACCCACTGCTGCCGCGGACCGGACACGAGGTAATGTGTTGCTACCTGTACATACACATTTATTATTTAAAAACAACTTATAATACTTGAACACAAAATCATATTTTCAATGAAATTCCTACCAGCAGACCCGCAAAAAAAGAAATGCAAAAGAATGTGTGCAAAATGGAGTAAAAAACTCAAAACAGAAGAGTCGTACCAAATTTTATTCTGGATTTCGAAAATAGGTTCAAGAAATTATGCAATATAGCTCAGTTTGTGCCCGATATTTGTGAATCGTAATTTCCCTTATTTAAAGAAAGTAATAGTAGCCATGCTTTTTTTAGCAGCGAATGGATGGATGAATACAAGTTTAAACGAGTATGTAAGATCACAAAGTAGTTTTTTTTTCTTTTTTTAATATTTTCGCGTTTCACCACTATTTCGCCTGATGGTAAGCGAAGATGTGGTCAACGGTGAAACACGCTTAACTTACTGCCAACAGAAGTAGAGTTGAGTAAATTCCGTCCAGCTCGCTGCGCTCCTGCT
Source organism: Agrotis segetum (assembly GCA_036375495.1). Classification (NCBI taxonomy): domain Eukaryota; kingdom Metazoa; phylum Arthropoda; class Insecta; order Lepidoptera; family Noctuidae; genus Agrotis; species Agrotis segetum. Next base: position 961,089 of record JAQSVV010000247.1, on the reverse strand, counting down.
TTCCGGAACAACGCCGCACCTACTACTGCTATGCGCAGTTTGTTCCACAAAAGTTGCGCTCCACTGTATAAAAAAAAAACAAATTCTCATAGAAATAAATTTTCAAACAATATTAAACTCTATACTGCTAAATATAAATATCAATATACCTCGGCATATCCTGTGGCCACGTAGCTTCTAACACGCATCGGTTATAATACCCATATGTAAGAGCGTTAGGTTGTAAGCCAGCACGTTTCATGAGGAACAGGAGTTGTACCGCTAGTACTGGCAGTGAGTGGTTACCACATAGCTGCATCATTACACGATAGCATACCTGAAAGGAACGAATTTTGGAGTATTTTCAATGATCATTTTTCAATTGAGAAATTGGCGCTGAACACAGATTTTTTATGTGATGTCGTAGTTATCGAAGATCACGTATTAAAAAATCTTCAAGTGTCAAAAAAGCTCTGTAAAAACTCAAAGGGGAGGAGCTTGCATAATGGGGATGGCAACTGGAGAACTAATGGCGCTAGTATAGCTTAATCCAAGCATCGTCATTGGTTCAAATCTTATAGGTACTTCAAAATAGTACTACCTCATTGGTCGGATTAGGACTTAGCTATGGTGGCGCCATCTCCATTACCTTTGACTTGTCTTCCCAATTCTGACAATGTATTTTTGTTTAATGATAGGTTCGCGTTTGACTACTATTTCGCCTGAATTTTTAATGTATGGTCGAAACCCAACTCCTACTGAATGGTAGCTATTTGTGTGTTTTGGTAGCTTTGGCAGATTTGGTAGATTTTCGAAAACTTTTCAGTCACATTAAATTATACCTAAACAAAAGTACTTAGTTCATATTTTCACACCGCACATGTTATGGGTTGAAAATCCAACAATGCAAAAGTAATCCTACTGTATGAGAAATAGGTTTTAAACTAACCTCATCACAAGGAACTTTTAACTTCGTGGCTCGTTCAAGCAACTCGTACGCAGCTCTCAACGTCGCGTGCTCCTTCCCTCGGTTCAACATCATACGACACGGTAGAGATAAGAAGTACAGTGAGTAGCAGGCGCCTAACAGACACTTGGCCCATGCTTCCGCTGATAGACTCGCCTTGCGGGCTAGCCTGGAAATAATAGTTTTAGATTGAACATTTTGAATGGAATGGAGGTGTAACAAGATAGTTTTTTCTTTTTCAAACTCCACTAGTTTTGCAGTAGGTCAATAACTTTCAATGGCGATTGATACCTGTGCAAATAGAATGCCAGTTAATAATTATGCAGTTTTGTTCGGCACATTTATCGGAATAGGTTTTCTAGGAGTTCGAACCGGAGATACCTAATCAGTATTTTAATGAATAATCTTTAGTGATATGGTAACACCGGATTTGCGATCAACTTAAGCTACGAGATATCAGTCCACGTACAAAATCAAAGATATTGTCTGTGCCTAATATCTAGTGCTATTATTGATCGAAGACTTTATGAGAAAAAGTACAATGTACCTTTGTGCAGCAGCTATTTCATGTTTAGTTCGCCTCGCCATGGGCTCCGCATCATTGAGTGACTCAGCGGAGTGTAACGCGGCCGGCGGCAACGCGTGTAAAGCGGCCGCGCGGGCTCTTCCACCACACCACTGCATCACTTTCTCGTCGAGGGTAAAATTTTCGTACTTGTAGGTAGCCTCTGGAATAGAAAGATTGATAATTAAAATAGGCGGATATGTGACTACAAAGGTAATAAGTTCGGATGGATTCTGCTAGGAGTTTAAAAGGAGTAAATATGGACGACACGCTGTCCGACCATGGTTCATGCCCGAGTCGACGCGACGGCGCGTTGTGTTTCACACGCGCCTCAGAGTGTCAGCACAATGATCCCCCTTTAGATTGCCAAAGCCTGACGGGGTCGCAGGACTCACGAACGTAAAGTGCTATTAAAGGACACCGTGGATTTTAGAAAGTACGAGTCTGACAGTCCCTCCCGCTCTGCCCCGGGTGGGAGGACTCATATTTTGATGCAAAAAAAAGTCACACCACATAATTAAAATCTATTAGAATTGCTTTAATAAAATTCAGTCTTACCCGGGTCAGGTGGATCAGGTGGTAATACAAAAGCGGTCCTCTCAGAAACATTACTGGTATCCATTCCTAACAACTGTTCGTCTCCGGCAGCAACCCTTTCTATACACTCGTCAAAGAACGTCAGTCCTTGATCAGGTTCATACACGAATGATCGTTCTTCTATGAAACGTGTGAACATTTGCGTTCGCATCATTAGGCCGTAGAAGCGTTGGTGCGTCTGTGGAAAGAAGGTGTGAATTAACAAAGGAAGTGATAAACCCCTAAAATAGATTTAAGCCGTAGGTTTTCTGATTCTATGAACACCGGAATTCCGGAAATTCTAAAATGTTATATTTACGAATTCCAACTACAAGGGAAAATCAACCTTCCCACTATGACATAAGACATAAAACACGTTGCTATCTATGGGTAGATGAAAAACAAAACACGATGGCCATGACAACGATCAGTCGAATTGCATCTTTATTTCTTAGTAGCAAGGTTGATTTTCACTAGTTCGAATTCGTTCGAATCGTGTCGCATCGCGCCATGAGTACAGTCCCAAAGCCTGATGCTCTACGATCCTGTGGTTTATGACCACACCTATGAGATTTCAGTGTAAATTTGAAAGAACTATGCTTGAATGTATATTACAAGCAGTTAAATCCACAGAAATTCTTTCTACTTCTCTTTACGTTAGGGTCACACTTCGGCATTATCTTTCGTAATTTTCGCGATAATCATCTTTAAATGTTTAATGAAACCTCTATTAACGCGATAATTAACGACATTCCCCGCCTTCGTGTGGCCGTAATGTCAAGAATCTTAGGAATGGGGAAGGCAAGTCAAAGCTAATTGTAGATGGCGCCACCATAGCTTAGTCCTAATCCAACCAATGACGTAGTACTATTTTGAAGTACCTTTAAGATTTGAACCAATGACGATGCTTGTAACAAGCAGCTATACTAGCGCCATTAGTTACCCAGTTGCCATCCCCATTGAAATGTAGAGCAACTTAGTGTATTGAACGACAAAGGATTATTTTTTATTGAAATTGATGATCTTACCTTATCCCTTGACCTCATAAAGGCATCCATATGAAACAGAGCATGTGGGTCTGTAGTACCAACAGTGGGCGCTTTCGTTATAGGTATGAGATAGTTTCTATAACCTTGTAGTGTCACAGCCATGAAACGTAGGAACGCTTCTTGGATTTTCAACTCTAAGGCTTGCTGGAAAAGTAAAGGATATTGTTAAGAGAATGGCGTTTTTATAAGGATTATTTTTGAATGAAGAAACATAGGCTTGGTTTTTGATATTTTACCTCTTTTTTCCTCTTTTGAAAGTCTCTGTCTAAACTCGTCGAAGCTTCTCCATTATATTTCGCTTCACTTGCATGATGAACTGGCGAAGCTAAAACAGTAATAAAATGTAAGATGAAAACCATCCTTATTACTAAGACATAAAGATCAAAGTCAAAACGTTCAGTAAAAATGTGGTGGGTCTACAAACCTGGTCTAATGTTTCCGTATAGTGAATCCAGTGTTTGCCTTAGTGCTCTCGCTTGTCTTTTGGGAAGTAACTTTAGAGATATATGCCTTTGTGATTCACAAATCTGGAAAAAACATTATCATTATTGGAAGAATCGTATAACATAGATAACAAGTGCATAGCACATAACACATGAATACTCAATTATTGAGAGCTCAAACACCGATATTTAATTGTTAGCAAAATTAATAATGAGTCTTGGTCCGCAGTTTTTTTCTTTGTCTCATCATCATCATCAACCTATAATATTCCCACTGGTGGGACATAGGCCTCCTCTCTGTGAGATTAAGCTATAATCTACCACGCGGGCCCAGTGCGGGTTGGTAGATGTCACGTGTCTTCGAATTTTTGGTTCTAGGGCATGCCGGTTTCCTCACGATGTTTTCCTTCACCGTTTTGAGAGCAGTGGTGATGAAATAAATTACACAAAGTAATGCGCCTGGCGGGGTTCGAACCCACGACCTACAACTAGTAAGTCGGGACCGATACCACTGGGCCACCACTGCTCACATATCTGCTGATATCTTTGTCTGTAGCAAATGATTGTTCATTGGCTGCCCGAATTTGTCTCGTTGAGTTTTAAAGATGCCCAATAACGAGCATAGAACACGGATCAGAATTTGAATTTAGATAGATACAATATTGACATTTATTTTCGATTCAATTTTGATCGTTATTGATAAATACGCTCCAAAACCGGGATCGCTGATGTGGGCAATAAGACTGCCAGGTTGAAGTGGGACTAGGCGGGCCATGTCTACAGAATGCAGCAAGATCGATGGGCTAAGGTCGTTACACAGTGGGTGCTGGACGGGCGTCGTTGCCGAGGGAGGCCTGGGAAGCGCTGGCGTGACGACCTAGACCTCCACCTTCATGACGGACTGACCGGAGAAAGCCGCTCACAGAACAGATTGGAAGGTTATGGGGGAGACCTTTGCCCAGCAGTGGGAAACAGGTTAAAAAAAAAGAAACTGCTAAATATTCTTGTCTTTATCAGATATCGTTTGTGCAAAATATACTCACTGTAATATTATTAGTGTCTAAATCAACACAAGTCACATCAGGTGGGGGTTCGTAGAGATCGAAAAACCTTGAGTCAACTCCGATTAAATACGGTAACGGAGCGTGTAATACTTCTGCTAAACCTAAAAACAACAAATAAAAGATTTTTAGAATTAACACCCCTAAAATGAAGACTTTAAAGTTCATTATTCATTGTCACTATAGAGTTGTTACTTACCTAATGGACACAATGGTATATAGGGACACTGCCATTTGAACGGGAAAAGAAGACTTGAGACTGCTTCCGAAACTGCTGTTAAAGTATCAGGCCTATAATTTTTAAAGTATGGGTTAATATTTACACCTTTAGGGAAGGTACACTATCTGAATATGAGTTTGTGGCTATGAAGAACAGGTCATAGATAGCGAGAATGAGATGCCAAGATTAATTCAGCGCACCACTCCCACATCGTAGTCTTAGTCCTACTATATTCATAAACGTTTCGACTCGAAAAGTCGTATGGCTATCTCACTCGCTTTCATTAAGTCAGAAAGAGATAGACATAGGGCAACAGTGTTTAAGACGGGGACGCGAGATATGATGGGAAATCACACACTTAAGGCAAACATTAACAATACTAACGTAGCGCAAGCGCCAACAGGACGCCGTTTGTTAATGACCGCTCGCAAATGACGTCCAGTACTCATACCATGAGTTGTCATTATGATACTCGATCATCGATATCGTCCGCGTGCTCTCATTGACTGAGAGTTCATACAACTTTGGAGCGGGCTAATGAGAGCGCCAAACGCGGTCGATACCGATGATTGAGTATTGTAATGAGAACTCATGGTACAGTACACATACCAGAACCCATCGACCGCGTTTGGCGCTCTCATTGGTTGAGAATTCATACAACCTTGGAGCGGGCCAATGAGAGCGCCAAATGCGGTCGATATAGATTTTCGGGTATCGTAATGAAAACTCGAGGTATGGGTATGGCACTTGTTCTTCGTTGGTATTGTGTATGGTATGCCTAACGAGGGTATATCCCCATTATACCTCGCATCCCCGTCTTATACACTGTTCCCCTACAACTTCCTGAATAAGATTTCATGTTTATCACTATTTTGCAAGTTTCACTCTAAAAAAAATAGAGAATAAGTATTACCTGAGCGAGTGTATAAGTACTTTCTGTTCGGTGATAGCTAACGCTAACACTAGCAGACAGTTGTCAGGTCCCAAGTTGAGCAGTAGTTGTCTGAAGCTAGCGCCGCTGCGCACGAGTGGCTGGTCGTCGCGACGTGTTACTATTACTCGGTCGTGTTGGTTTGTTGGCGATAACTGGTGGGTAACAAAATGATTAAGTAGAAACATCAGTAATTGGAGCTTCAGAAAGAAACTGATAAAAAGATAGACATGGTCTTTACAAAGATCTCGATATTTTTCCTACAAGTTGATGGACCATTGTGTCCTTTGAGCCGGACCGCAGGAGTGGAAGCTATGAGATTCACTTAAAAAATTAGCATTATAAGTTATTTTAAGAAGGACTGACTTACTTGTAAAAGTATTCTTGGTTCTGGGAAGGGCACTTCTTCTATTAAATGAGTGATATACCTTTCTATTGGTATATTTAAAGGTTCTTTACTCCATGACATTTCCTGTAAGAAAAACATTTTATTAATACTTTTCATTCTTTCAAGTCCGAAAATGACATTTCGAGAAACAATATCTGCACTTTTTGACTGGGGGATGCTCCAACCAGCCCGTGAAATTCATTTTTTTTTACGTTTTTTTCAATTTGCAGGCCAGTGACATGTTGTAACTTTTTAAATATATGATTGCGGTAATAACAAGTATAATTTTAAATATAAAAGGTGCATCATGTTAAAATCTCCGCAATCTAACTACGATGCACCTTTTCTATGTGAGAGCTGATGGAGCGAATTTTTTGATAATTTTTATATTTAAAATTATACTTGTTATTAATTTGCAAATTGCAAAAAACGTAAAAAAAATTGAATTCCGCGGGCTACATCGACGCAATCACCTCAAATCTTTGATGTTAAAAGGGACATTAAGAGCGCCGTTGGATTTTTAACTTTCGGCGCTGAGGCAGAAGTTGCAAATGCTACAGCGTGCTCCATTTATGGAGATAAATTATGGAATCAGGCGTTACTTTGCGGAAATCCATGACATTAAAATGTTATGAAAAATATTTAGTTTTAATTCCGCGACAAAAATCCAGGCTTGTTGCAGGATGCAATCCCACCCTATGCAGTCATGCATATGCACATGCAGCAAAGGACCCACCCTCCCGCCCTCATGATATGCACACATGCACAAACGGAAAAACAAGCCATGCAATCAAACCTATACTCGACACGTGTTTCGCCCCTCCACGGGGCATCCTCAGGAGATGTTGACTCGACAAAGAGGCCGAGCGCTTGTCGAGTCAACATCTCCATTGCATGGCTTGTTTTTCCGTTTGTTGCATGTGTGCATATGCATGAGGGCGGGACTTACGATGTGCATATGCATGACTGCATAGGGTGGGATTGCATCCTGCAACAAGCCTGGATTTTTGTCGCGGAATTAAAACTAAATATTTTTCATAACATTTTAATACCATTTATGGAGCCCTATGAAATGCATTAAATTAAAAACTTACGAGTATATACAGCAGCCATTTTTCAAACGTATCGCTGAAAGGCCATCGAGACAGTAAACATATACATTTGATCGCGTACACCGAGTGAGTGCTATGTGAAATTCCTTCCCGCCATCCTAGTTGTTCCATTTGATATTCTGTGAGCTGAGAGTGGGGATAGCTCTCGTAGAACGTAACTGCTGAGCCGTATACCTGGGGAATAAGGTTTATAATTGCAGGTGAAAGAAGTTTCTATCAATGAGGGTATGCTACTGACATGCTTACTGAAGAACAGGTTATTTTACTAAAAAAAATATATTCCGAGAGATAGATTATTAAAAAAATATTTGGACCCCTATTTTTTCCTTTGTTACGTAAACCAAAATTCAAGATACAACGCTTCTAAAAATCATAAAACGACACTTGGTCGGTATAATTTTACAGGCGTTATGACGTCATAAGCCCCCATTCCCGAATTTCGAAGCGTTTTTAGTATTGTTCATCCTTTCGCCTGTCAGTAACTACTAAAAGTGACGCTTGAAAGTAATATTACGGTTGTATCTAGATAAGCGTTCACAGAATAAATACTGACTGTACAATGAAATATAATGTTCTTATCATTGATATTTTTAGTTACTGGAAAAACCTAGCAATGTAGAATCAATCCCATCCCATTTCCTTTAATTTTAATATTACGGTTGTATCTAGATAAGCGTTCACAGAATAAATACTGACTGTTGACAATGTGGAATATACAGTTCAAATATCAGTAGAATCATTTTTAGTTACTGGAACGCACAATTTAGCAATGTAATGATACTTTCAAGCCCCCTATCTAATATCTTTAAACGAGCAATTCTTTTATATTTATTTATATACACCGTGACTTTTTAGTCGTCTTACAAAATTGGTCCACTTAATGTATCCGACCTAAAATACCTCTAGGCCAGTTTTTTTTTTTTTTAATCGTAATAGTTTTTATTTTTCATTAGAAAATGAAATGATGAAAAAGAAATGTGGAACACCCTGTTAAAATATTTACGTATCAAGCTGTAGTGTATACCTACCCAGCGCAATAGTCGGGCAGATCATTCCATCTCCATTTTCTATGAGACAAGGGTGTTTCTAACTACGCCTTGTGTCATAATAACTAATTAAAATTTTTCATAAAATTTTTCAAAGCTCCCTAATACCTATATATGTAATATCTATAAACGTGTTCTAGTCATTTAATGAACGAGCTGCTTTTGTAAGATTTATTTATCACGGTGTATAATCAGGATCTCGGAAACGGCTCCAAGGATTTTCATGAAAGTTACAGATTAGGGGTTTTTCGGCTCAATGAATGGTCTCGGATTCGAGAAAAGCTCGGTTCCTAAGATATAGACATTTTAAAAACCGAGCGAAACTCGGTCAACAAGATATTTTTTTGGTAATGATGGAACCGATTTTAATTAAACTTCAAACACATAAACAGGAAATGATAGGTCGAAAAAGTTATCAGAGAACATTTTCAAAGAAATAGTTGATTAACATTATATCAATCAGCAAAACTATAAATAAGTACATAGAAACTAGTTCTTGAATGATCTTGAGTCATTAACCTTATCAGATAATGACTCATGATATTATGATATTTTAAACTTAAGATTTCGATCAGTGAGACAGGAAATACTGCATTAAAGCACAGATGGCTAGAAGAGGTTTTTTGTGTCATTGTACTCTAAAATACCTATTCTAAAGACTTTTTGTAAGTTCTCAACATACAATTGTACGCTATTGACATTCGTTAACTTCAACACCATATTTTTATTAAACGTTATGAAAAATTTAAACACCCGTTGAACACTTGTCTTTATTTATTAAATGTTACGAAAAATGTTTAGTTCCAATTCCGAAAAAAAGAGACTTTTTTATCGTGGTGGTTTTTTTTATCGTCATCATAATTATGAGTCCTGCCACATGATCCATCATTTAAAGCGTGTAAGGCTGCGGTTCAACTGAGGCGGAGCGGAGCAGAGCGGAGAGCGATTCACCAATCACATGGCTTGAGTGGAGAAGAATGATTAGTGAATCGCTCTCTGCCCCGCTGCGCTTCAGTGGAACCGTAGCCTAAGGTTGAATTTTCAAGCTCCCTCTATAGAAAATACAAAATTCTGGAGAATTCACAAAACTATTAAGTGAGAAATCAAAAGTACCTTATAGGTAGCATCCGCAACAGTCAGTACGAAGGTAGAGAAGACAGGTTTAGGCATCGCAGCATTGTTAGGCCATAGTTCTAGGGTCGCGCCCATTGGTAGACAAAATAGCGGCACGGATGTAGGAAATAATAAGTTACGTCGCTCTATCGTTGGATACCTGCAAAAAAAGATAATATATGTTTACTATTGTTTTTCGCTGGGTGTGAAGTACTAGGTGTAAAATAACAGAAAAGACTACAATTGTAAGATTTTCAGACAGGACGGTCTCTTTAAAAAAAAGAACTTTACAAAAATAATGTAACCGACTTCAAAAACAACCACAAAAAAGTTTAATATAAGCTACATTTAAAATAACTTTTCTTTCGAAAGTCGGTGACTTCTTTGCCATCAGAATCATCGAAACCGGACCAGAAACTTCGTAGTAAACGATAAAGACAATGTTGATAACTTTTTAGGTTTTTGTTGATTTTTCGAAAAGTGCTACTAGTCCGATTTCTATAAAATACGAGTACCATTCGGATAGTATACTGTTTCCAACAAAAAAAGAATTTTTCAAATCGGTTTTTAAGCGACTGAGTTATGCCCGAACAAACATAAAAAAAATTATAAACGTCCGAATTGAGAACCTTCTCCTTTTGGAAGTCGGTTAATAAACTCGATCGCGGGTAACTGCGGGTTACTAATTGTGAAAGCTCATGAAGCGGTATTAGTTTTCAGGAACTTGTCTGCACGACTTAATTTCTTTTGTTGTTTGCAAAACAATGTGTCAAACTTTCCCACATATCTTCAAATGCTGGCATTGATCTAGAATTTGGATTCCCGCACTGCATTGACACTGGAATACCACTTTAAATAACAAAACAAAGTGCACAAATTTGAGTTGAAGTCGACTTCAATATACTATAAGTATCGGCAATAAATATTGCACACCGGCCTTTGGAAAGAGATAATCGAATAGTTTCGCCTTCGTAGAACGTTATCTCTGTCACACAACCGTGTACAGCTTGGCCAGAACGGATTGAAACGGAACTAATTTTTTATTTCTGACAGCGTTTTAGAATCTTGTGATATTTGATGTAAACAAAGACCGCAGGTTTGTTAGATTTATTATTGTGCCATAAAAGTAACGTAATAAGTGAAAAAAAAACATTCAAAGTGCTGGTAGCGCGAAGACAGTGGCGACTTCCGGTTTTCAAAATTTTTATGTCAAGCTGTATATGAGTCAAAACCGTAATGTTCCATCATACGTTGTGGTTAGTTGATATATCTACCCCTTGCTCTTAGCTTCCCGCAATCGAGTGGAAGTGACCCTGACATATATTATTTATTGTCACCAACTTATTATTATTACAGTTCATATATTTTGGACGTCCCAAATGCAGTTTTCATTCAGACCGATATGCTACCAATTAAAAGTAGGTGAAACGGTATTATCATTAACAGCGGTCCGTTTCAAAGCGCTAATTAATGACGCACTCTGAGAACGTTATAATTAGTTACAGTTTTCAACTATTCCGAATTTTAAGAGAAGCTGAAATTCAATGGACTGTTTTTTGAAAATTTGTAATGAATTGTAACTGAGATTTAGTGGTTTTTATTTATTAAACACTTCCCTTTTTCGATAGCTACAGAGAGCAACGTAAATTTAGGGACCAAAGTCGGAAATTAGAGGTATCTGTAAACGCTAGCCTTAGGACATTTAGTTCTTTGTTTCAAACTATCGAAAAGCGTTATTAATCGTTGATAATAATAATATTCCACAACTATCGCACAACGCTATCTAGTCCCAAGCTAAGCAGAGCTTGCGTTATGGTTACTAGACAAGGAATAAACATACTTATATATTTTCTAAATACATAAATATTTTAGATAAATTACACCCAGACACTAAACAAATGATCGTGCTCATCACACAAACATTTTTCCCGGGTGGGAATTGAACCCACGACCTCCGGCATAGCAGTCAGAGTCACTAACCACTAGACCAACAGGCCTGCTGCCTATCATAATTCTGCCTAACTGTTCATGCCGCTCAGAAGAGACGAAAGAATCTATTCTGTTTAGAATATATCTTCAATGATTTTGTATAACTTTGTGGCATTGTGTACAATTACCTGAACAGTACATCGGGTTTGTAGGCAATTAGTGGTGGACGGTTCATTGACTTCTTGTAACATAGAAACACATCACTGCCCATTAGACCTGGAAATAAAAAAAATGTTGAAGGACAAACCATACAACTGGAACACCAGTTTGTTGACAAAACGAATTTGAACTTTACTGACTGTAGTATAAAGTTCAAATAGACAATCATATTAAGGGTGCTCCCACATCTATCGACGCGGAATCGGCTTTTTCCATCGCCCTTTCTCTTTCTGTCGCTTAGAACTGCCATTTGCTAGACCGAGACAGAAAGCATAATGCGATAGCACGCGGCGGAATCCTCGAAGCGGCCGCGTGCTATCGCATTGTCTCAGTCTAGCAAATGGCAGTTGTAAGCGACAGAAAGAGAACGGGCGACGGAAAAAGACGATTCCGCGTCGATAGATGTGGGAGCACCCTAAGAGACTTTCATTTTTAAAGATTTAGATTTCAAAAATTTAAAAAAAATTATGTATGAGATAAGTCGATACTACGATATTCAGAGATAATGTATGAATGAATACCTAAAAGAACATTGAATTTAGTATCTATTACTATAAATTATCATGAGATTATGTCATTATTGGTCCATTAGGTAATAGGATATCATTTTAGATAAGGCTTTATAATGAATACAAGTTTCCTTTGGATATACATAAGCCGATATTTAGGTAATAATTTTGATATTGTTAGTAATCAATGAAGATGGTTGGCGCCCAAGGAGGGCCGAACAAGAAAGAGATTGCAGTCTGCGAAAGGTTGGAACAAAATGACTGCCAGGGTCGCGGGACAGTCTTAAAACCGCGACACTGGAACGCAAAAGGCAACCAAAGGTGGTGGTATTCATCCAGAGCGGGGGATTCTTTTGATGATATTTCGCCCAGTAAAGGGGTAAAATAGGTCTTTTTTTTAAAGAATTTTAGCAAGATTATTTTCCAACCATGTAAGCCAGCCACTTTTAAATTGTCAAAAACAAAAATGCATCTAAAGTCCCAGTCAGAAGGCAATAACTGTTAAAATTATGTACTTCCCACATCCATACAACATACTAAATTAGTCCAAACAGTTTTTCTTGTTTTTCATGTTAAGATGTTGACCCATAATTTTGTCTACAGGGTCTCAATAGTAAATTTAATTGGATTTGAATATTTTAAGAAGTCTCCAAACTAAAACTTATCAAATAAAAGTTATCTCTCAGTTTCTAACAACAAAACAGTATATAAAGTCGCTTACCTTTATTTAAATTCTTAGGAATCATACAAAAGGCATGGGGTGGACATTCCCCTTTGCTGGTCACTATGACACACACATCGACCACAACGAGGGCGTTACAAGGGGCCCCCGAGTGGGCCCTTCGGTACGTAATGAAGGTTTTGGCTGTGGAGTTGTTGACGTTGGCCACGCGACCGCCAGCTGACTTCAGGACCATCTCTGCATCAGCCATGAGACGCTCCTTGCCGTCGTACATGACACCTGAAGAAGATTATAATAATATGTTGAACTGTGGAATATAATTCTTACGGGAGTGAAACTGTGAAATGTCCAGGATATTTTTTATGAGGAATAAACAGAAGTGTTAAATCAACACACACAAAGACCAATACAAGAATTTGAAATGCAATGTTTATCCTGACCAACTCAAGATACAAATACTAAACACAATATAATATTTTGTGTTGATTTCTTATGATATTTTTTCGCCAATTTTAATCAACCTTATGGTGGTTAGAATGTTGGATCTATTTTTCATTATGACCTGTCACAAATTTTTGGCTATTGGAAAACATCGTGAGGTAAAACGCTGAAATCGCAAAACAAATACGTGATGCCCTGAAGAATAACCATTTAAAGTTGGTATTTAATGCAGTTTGTTTTCGGTTATCAATCACTCATCAGATTCAGAACAAAAAAAACTCCATTTACGTATATTGCAAAATGCAAGATGAGTACAATAATCTAAAAAATATTTTGCGCTATCGCTCGTGCACAAGAAGCAGAATTATAATTCTACAAATATCATTTCTGTGACTTAGTTTTCGGGAACTCCCATATTTGTTGCCGGATTAAACTTATCAGTTAGAACGACGATGTTGTGGAGTTCCTGCCATATATAGAAAACTAACTGTAGAAAGAATATATATTTCCGGACGTTAATATTTTTATATAGCGACCAAAACTGCTTATTTCTTTTGGTTATTGTGGATGGAACGCTAGATTGGCTTCTCGTGAAACAGGGAATTATATTCTATGGGCTTTTTATGATTTAGTAAAACGTTAAACGGGATGCATTAAACGACCAAATAATTTAACTAGAGACACGTTTTCGGTTAAACATTTATGTCCTCGGAATAATTCATTCAATGTCGGCCAGCGACAGAATAGGTCAAATTAAAATATTTCCTACAAAATTATCAAGGACGGAAGTTTAACTTAGAAACAGAGATACATACAATAGAAAACCACTAACAAAAGCATCGATATAGTTCACAAGTTGAACAAAAACTGCACCGTAAAAAATATAAGGAAATCGGGCGTGTTAATGATAAAATACTACGAGTCTACAACTGATAACAATGCATCGCTCCCATCGTAATCAACGATATAATATGACCTATCTATGTTAAAGACTTAACCTACTTATTCGATGGATTTACTGCGCTATGTGAAAGTGACGTCACCAGTGTGTGTTGTGATTATTTTCATTCGTTAGATAACGATGGTTTATCTGTGTTTTTTTTAGGACGAGTATTATAGTAAGCTACTATGTTTCAGCTACTTTATGGCCAAGTATATCGTATGAATATATCTTTATTTCTCGATAGAGCAGTTTCGCATTTTCGTTGGAACCAGTGACCCGATTTTGATGGTGTTGTTTACATACGAACTTATTCTGGGAAAGTCAAAGCTATAAAACTTGTGGGGGTATCTTATCGAGCAGAAAAGTAACAAGGGCTGAGGGCTATCACATAAAAATAAATGCCTTCGGCCAAAATGAAAGCAGGTAGTCTGGATAATTGATACTTAATTTCTTTAACGACACGAGAAGATAATCTTGGTGATAGTGAAGTAAATACTTATATGTGCTAACTAATTCTTGTACAGTTACCCATTTAGTTGAATGTCCAACCTTCTAAACATAATGTTTTGTATGCAGCGCTAATCCCTATTTATAGAATCGGGTAATTTAAGTGTTATCGAGGTGCCCACGTTTCCGCTGCTAATGAATTATTTAGTAGGTTTGAAGGACCTGCAACATACTGTTTGAAACTAAGCTGTTTTATCGCCTGTTGATAGTGTTGCTAATAAGGATCAAATTCTGGGAAGTAATCATATATCGAAAACTTAAGGAAAACGTCTAATTATAAAAAAAACGCCGTGTAACGGTGTAAATTAGGGAAAGGCCGAACTTACGACAGGCGATATGACGTTTTAGGACTGTGTTATGTAACTGTCGCTACTCATATACGTTTTGTCTGTCTCCGTCTGGTAGTTGTGCCTCAAATATTCAAGCTTGCCAATCCTCTAGTTCTGATTTCTAGCACAACTATGCAAAATTGAACTGGATGTAAGGATAAGGCTTGGGTGTAAGGCTTCCATATCTATGAATGCGTGGTTGATTTTTTCAAGATACTGACTATCAGAACCAGAACAAACTTCGGATTGACAGCATTTTTATGGAGAGAAAAAATCGACTGCGAACAGGATGAAAAAGACGAGATAAACACTGGTAACAGAGACAGAGAGGCACACTTTGTTTACTATAGCGAGTTTGTCACAGAGTTTGTGTCTCTTATTTATTGTAAAGGCAAAGATGTGGCGATCACATCATGACTCTGTGTATTAAAATGAATTATAAGTAACAGATATACGTATGCCACTCAAGCTTCAGTGGGTACAACATATATCTGTTCATGTCATACAACATAGCAACGCATCACAATAACGCACACTAGTTCTTACTCCGTGATTCTAGTTGCTCGTTTATTGTTAGAGTGATTGGTCTGATTAGTCGAGTGTAGGCGGTTAACTGTTGTAGATGAATATCTTAATAACATTCCTTATTTTGAAGAGGCGAACTACGCTTTGTACAGTTTTATATTTTGTTACGATCATTGGTCCTTGAAGAGTTACTAACATGGCCCTTATTTGGCAGTGATAATTTCTTGATGGGTTTACATTTATAGATAGGATTGGTTTGTGTTAGTCGATTTGGTAGTAGAAGGCTTTTTGTCTATCGTATCGATGACAGGTGCGGCTTATTAGATTTCCTGCCCCCCTAGACAACCGCAAACGATAATCGTTAACGCTCGGTTTTCCCCAATAGATTTTCAACCTTATTCCTTCGAGTCTTTAGTTGAAAATCTATTGAAGATTTCATGGCGTTGTCGTTCGTTCCAGTCGCTAACGCTTAGAAATCCTAAATAGATTTTCAACTAAAGACTCGAAGGAATTAGGTTGAAAATCTATTGGGGAGAACCGAGCGTTAACGATTATCGTTTGCGACTTGTCTAGGGGGGCTGGGTAGATGACAAGACCACAGTACAAGAGAGGATAGAGTAAAGCCTCACTTAGGCGATGCAATAACTGGCACGCGACTTGCGTTACATTGCTGATTTTATAGGTACAACGAATTTAGTTGATCAAAAAAAAAATACCGCAATGTAGTGAAACTTGCATACGAATTTTTGCTCCATAAGCTTTAAATAAGCTTTAATAAGCTTCCATAAGCTTTAATAAGCTTTAAATTATCCAGATTTAGAGGATAAGGTTCCATAATAGTCTTGTGTAGTTCGCGAACGAACTAGTTCGAAAGAACTGCTCCCACAGATGAACTAGTGATCTAGCTCCCACATTTTCCGCTCCCTAATTCACTAGTTCGGACAGAATGAAACAGATCGACTGATCTAAGATCGTTTCACAGGAGCGGGACAGCACTACTCTATAATACTCCCGTTCGCTCACCGATCATGCGCGCATCCCGTTTCGTACATTTTACGCAAATTGTCGCATGCAGCAGGAACCGTATTAAAACGAGCGAACAAAGACAAACTAAATCTGACATCTCTTTGCGAGCGAACGATTTGATCGCTCTTGATCGGTCGGTCTCTATTACGAGCTAGGAACTAACGAACTAGAAGAGCGAACTAGTTCGTTTAAGA
The DNA here is from genome assembly GCA_036375495.1 of Agrotis segetum. Classification (NCBI taxonomy): domain Eukaryota; kingdom Metazoa; phylum Arthropoda; class Insecta; order Lepidoptera; family Noctuidae; genus Agrotis; species Agrotis segetum. The sequence continues at coordinate 944,335 of JAQSVV010000247.1, read as the reverse complement.
GAGCCGAACTAGATTGAGCGCTCTCAGTAGTGAACTAGAATGCCCAAGACTATTCCATAATCTGCCTGACTTCAAACAAGCTACGATCTACATTTTTATACGTCGGCGTCGAATTAAAATAACTTTATTCATTGGAACATGTTCGTGTTTTTCACATCTTAAACAAAATGAACTTTATTATTTTCACTAGTGAGTCAGGCAATATAATAGAGGCGACATTTCACATTTGGTTCTATAGTTTATTTTTACATCCAGACTACTTACCATATAATTCGAAGAGCTTTTACCATTCGGGGAGAATATTCTTATTTGAAACCATTTAAGGAATTCGAATAGACAAAAATGGTTTTATCGTTTTTCTAAAGCAATTATTTCTATGCATTTGCCAGACAGATGTGGCTGAGTATCAGCATCGTAAACTACAGATAGTATACATCAGTTGTTTTGTTTGTAAATATTTGTAAAATTAACGAAGTGCATTCAAAGAGCCTTCAAGACTTACGATGCTCAGGTACCTGCGTCTGACTCACCCTGAGACGTCAGGCCCACTACCTAGTTTATTTATACCTCACAGCAAACTCTTTCCATATAAAGAAGGCACAAGCGTAGATCACTGTGATTGCTCATTGCGTGTTGGCGAATTCAGACCAGCGGTTCTAATACGACTGCTTAAGAAATATTTATAATGATTCACTTTCTGTATTTCTAGCAACGTCTTTGGCTATTCTTCTATTATTCATTCACTAAAGGAATCATTTCTGAGTCCCCGTTTTAAGCTGGGTATCCATTACGTTCGCGAACCTCTTGCGGTCCGCGCTCCCGTAACCGCTCTGATGGAGACGGTACGCGCATCTCCATCGCATCTCCCTCTCGCGCGTCCTTGAATTGAACAGACTGAGCTCCCCTTTGCGTTCGCCCAATTTACCGCCACCGCGCGGAGCGCGCACCGTTCGCGATCCAAGTTAGCAAACGTATCCACTATGCGGAGCTGTTGCAAGAGCGCGGAGCCCAAGAGGTTCGCGAACATAGTGGATACCCAGCTTTAGACTCGCTGCATATAACTGGTGCAGGAATGATAATCATATCTATAAGCCTCTACAGAGCAAATCCACGGCCTCCGGATTTACCCGTTGGGTTCCGTGAATAGGCCATAACACAAAGACAACAAGAGTTGTCACCGAGTTTAGCGCCCTTAGAAGAGTCTATCAACTCCTATAACGAAGAATTGACAGGGCATGTAGGGCAAGATTAAGCGCCTCATAGTTTGTGGAGCACTTTGCCTATATCCAAGTATAGAATCTGTTTAAAGGCTTTCAGGTCGGCCATGGCTGCACGTGTGCAGGAAGAAGATCTATAGTAGGTGGGACAATTAATGGCTTTAAGTCTTGTTGTAAAATAAATAAAGTAAACTCACCGATATCGACAAGAGGTGGTCGATCCCTGCCTCTTCGTATGCAGAGGTAACATTCTGGTGATCGCATGGAGCCATGGTTCAAGTCTGCTGGTAACCCTGTGGGTGTTAATTCTAGGACCTCGAAACCACTTGGGACAGTTTCTTCTAGGCCTGGGAATATTACTCCTGTAACAAAAAGATGATTGAATGAAATAATTATGTAGTTGAAAAAACTTGGATCGTCCTAATACGGGTTGGGTTGACGATTTACGAAAGTCACGGATAAAAAATGGGTAAGGGTCACATGAAGCGGAGAAGTGATCGAATAACTAGTTATAGTAATTTGAAACTTGAGCATTAGTTGATCGGCTTAACAGTTGAGTGATTGATTTTTAGGATATAGGTCGCGAATTTACTGACGGGGTCATATAGGGCCAAATGCCTGTCGTAGTCGCGGGATCATCTTAACAGGTTGCAACTCTGCAACTCAAGAGCAAGGAACACGTTGGTTTTTAGTCCAGTTCCTTTCGCTCCATCCAGGCCCTTGGGACTCATTTGATACTTTTTAACCGACTTCATCAATTCAACAAAAAAAAGGGTGTCGAGTATCTGGGATCTATACAATGCCAGATTTGTGTATGTACTACCGAATTCATGTACTCCCACACTGCAAAACACAACATTTTTCTGAGACAATACTCCACGTGGACGCTGAATCATTGAACCAAAATTCCTATTGCGTAATACCGGAAGGACATACGTTTATCAGAGGAATAAAAACTAAACTAGTTATAGTTAGGTTTCAGAGACATGGAGGTCGAATTAGAAACAAACAAAGTAGCGTGCAAGCGAGCTGGTTAATTTATCAAAAACAAAAATGTGACTGCTTACCATGGAATTACTCACAAGAATCTCAATGCTATACTAAAGTTTTTTTATTCTTTACAAGAATTCAACAGCTAAAAGGTCTTTGTGATCCAAATTAAATACAATAACCTTGACCATGGCAGTACTTCTTTCTTTATAGATGTTTTTATTAAACTTTTAGCTCCACTTCCTTCAAATTGGCCTTCATTTATTTGGTGTAACATATTATTACTATAATTGGCAAGTAAGTACATTGCTTTAACCACGTTTTTTTTTTATATTTATGTTGTTAGACGTGCGTCAATGTTAAAGGCGAATGGGCGGCAGCATCAACGTATAACTTGATTACTTTTAGCTTTGAAAAACCTGATTTTCGCAAGGAGCGTAGGAGCATCTTGTTAAACTAGACCCCGCTAATACTTATTAGAAAATCTTGGATTACTGAGCGTGGCTTCGATAATTATTATCTGTTACTTAACAGTCAACCTTTGCTAAAGAGAGCCTCATTATCGTAATTAGATCTAAATATTTAGGCGGTAATCCTACGTACTTTATACACCGTGACTTTTTAGTCGTCTTACAAAAGCAGCCCAGTTCATGTACCCAATGACTAGAACACGTTTATAATAAAAAAATAGGTATTTAAGAGATTTGAAAATTTTTAAAATAAAATTTTAATTCGTTATTATGACGCAAGGTGTAGTTAGAAACACCCTTGTCTCATAGAAAATGGAGATAGAATGATCTGCCCGACTATTGCGCTGGGTAGGTATACTTTACAGCTAGATACGTAAACATTTAACAGGGTGTTTCATATTTCTAATGCACCTATTTATTAAAAATAAAAATTATTATTAACGATTAAAAAAAAATAACTTGCCTAGAGGTATTTTAGGTCGGATACATTAAGTGGACCCTTTTTGTAAGACGACTAAAAAGTCACGGTGTATATTTTCTTAGCGAATTCATCCATGTTTAGAATGTTAGTTTTGTCCCCAAACTAATATGTGCCCAAACCTCTTGAAGACGAGGGGTCATTGTACTCATCAATTTGCAAACCTTTTTACAATGAGACAAATCTTGAATTCTCTCAGATTTCGAATGTAAACAAAAACTAAGCGTGCGTATAGCTCCAAGGTGTAACATAACAGTAACGTTACAATTTTAACACCGCTGCGTAGGTATAAGTAATGTAAACATTCATTATCTATGACTGGCAGACTAATTAACAATTCATATCCAAAAGAATGCGCGCATGCTCCTTCCTTACGTCACAGAGACAATGCTGCTTTGTTGACCTGAGTATATCTAGAGGTTTAAGTGGCATTGAACCCAACTTGTTCAATGTATCAATGGTGTCAATATATCTGAGAACGAGTACAGACAGGGGGGTCAAATGAACGCGGCCCTTTGTTAAACAATCAAGACGTGTTGAGTTATGGGAGGCGGTTAACAAAGAGGATATGTATTGAGATCGATTCTATCTAGATACAATGTTGCAATGGGGGGTCATTACGGTTGTATGTTTGTAATAGATGCAACTTTGTAACATTATAGACATAATTTATTGCTTTATATCGCTGATATTCAGCTATACTACGAGTATCCACTTAAGACTGAAAGCCTAGTCTAAACAAATGTTAGGCAGATGATAACACTAAGAAGAGCATTATGGATTAAAACTTGCGTCTCAAAAACTTCAGTCTTCTGAGCTTTAAAGTTTATTTTTTGGCATGAAATGGCTTTTGCTTGGTATTCCTGCGTCCAAATGCTGACAACGTTGACCACACCCAAAGTAATTTGACTTGGATACTAAAGACTGGTTTATACTGAGCAGTGGGTGCTCGCAGGAACATAGTAGGGACATTTATTGGCTGATGATGACCAAGGATGTCGGAAATGCGATTTTCGATTCAGCCACTTTGCTGTGTTAGTAGTTTCTAAACCTTAACACCTGGTAGGGGTCGGACAGTAGAAGATACTAATAAGTATGAAAAATAATAATTTAGTCCCTAATTTTTAATTTCTGACCTTTTAAAAATTAACATGGTAAGATTTCGTTTACTTATGTGTGTTTTCTGTATAATCTGTACCAAGTCCAAAATAAACAGATCTGTCTCATACTACGATCTTCAAATAATTGTTTTGTTCAGTATTATTTTCTGTAATTTAGGGCCTGTTTCACAATCGCTAAGTAAAGTTATAAGTAAGCTACTTTGAACATGACTGCTCAGTAAACAAGTAATTTGCGTTTCACAATCCCTCAGTAAAGTTAATCACCACAAAATCTGCTTAGTAAATTAATCATCGGATGGACTGCCAAGTAGTCGTTTACTCGACAAGTAAATTTGCCAAATGTCATAAACCCAAGCGCCTATCAATATTTTTTCGTTTTAAAATGGATATTATTGAGTTTGATGAATTTTTTGATCGCGTGACGGGACCGCGTAGGGAACCAATATTTCGAAATCGTTCGAATAATATGAGGAATATGACGATACTGAGTTTTTTATTCAAGTTTACTATGTACCTATTTTTATGGTTAAAAAAGGGTTTTTTACCATTTTCTGGTATTTGGTCAGAGTCAAATACGCTGTCCATTCCATCCACTGTTAGTAAAATCATGTCTTTTACTTTTTCTTCACTTGGTGATAATGTTAGAGCGGTACTTGGACCGCCTCCCGTACGATACATTTCTGCCAGGATCGCCGCAGACTTCTTCCTCGTTTCCCGCTTTATTCCATCGTATTTTATCTTTCATGCTTTCGCACTACGAAATCGAACACTACTTTCAGTAAATTTCAACAAAGTTTTCGTAAAAACTCATATCGCGGTATGACATTTGAATGGGGATGGCAACTCAAAGCTAATCGTAGATGGCGCTGCGATAGTTGGTCCCCACGTCTACCTTGTACAAAAAAACAAACAAGATTATTTGTTATAAAAATTGAGTATAAATACAAAACAAATATGGAAAATTATTCGTCCATGCAAGTACTATATACTAAAAGAAGAATTAAGACGCCGCGGCGCATCTACAAGAGGAAAAAAGTGATTTAATTGAGTGGTAATACATTTGATTTTACCGTAATAAATCCACAATTACTTGTAGTTGAGGTTTCAATTTTTGAGTTTAGGTATGTTTTACCTGTCCTCTCCTTTATCAAGAATATAATGCTGGTTTTGACTTTCTATTTTGATAAAATATCATAATGTTTTAAGTCAGTAATTTTAACCTTTTTTTCTATTTAGATTCGAGAAATATCACAATATATTTAATTTCTTAACACCACAACTATTACAAAACTTGTTCCAGGTGATAATTCTTCGATTTTCGAGCGATGCAATACTGGTACTTAACCTCCAAAAGAAAAGTAGATATTATTTTGAAAAGTGTATTCCATCATTTTTACAGCTTATTACACAACATCTAGTCATTTTACATCAATAAATGGTTTTTTTTCTGAAAATTCCTTTGATTTTACAGTTCTTTGGGGACCAAACTGTCATTTTCACTTTGACACTTGCCTTCCCCATTTAACCGACTGAAACTTGACATTGACAAGACAATTCGCTGCGTTCCATTCCTACAGAAACATTGATTCATAAATATTGATAAAAAATAAAATGTCATATTATACGCCAATCTACTATTTTTACATCAAAATTATCTTATTTAATACTCGGTAAGTATAACGAGAAACATTTTTAATGATTATTCTGCGATTATTACACATTTATAAGATACTTAAATTTTGTCGTTCATTGAAACGAAACGTTAAACTCTAATGTTGCCAGCACACCCTTGAGTTAGTATTAATTAGCTACTCTTTACTTTAATTTACTGATTGGGTGATTGTGAAACGCAAAAAAAGTTAACGAAAGGATTTAACCTATAAGTAGTTTACTCGTTGAGTAACTACTTAAACCTTTACTTATTGATTGTGAAACAGACCCTTAATATTATTCACAGTACAGATTACCAGTTTGCCAACAAAAACTCTTTGTTTGTCGCAAATAATATGTAGTTTCTTATAGTAATTTAATTATTATTATTCACATAAAAACAGTATTTATAGGCAGGTTGTTTTTATGATACATAAGAGCTTATCCGAACATTAAGAGCAAGCTAATTTAGATTTTTAAACATTTTTTTAAAGTCGGTTAAAAATTAATAACGAAAATAGGTGACCTAAGGGAAAATACTCTAATGATTCAATGTTTACTTGATCGCTTATATTAATCGCACACCTGTTCGGTATTGTGTAATATGTATAATAACAAAACATATGGATTATTTAGTGTCGTATAGTCAACAAAAATGATGAGTATCCAAGTTCCAGGCGATCGTTAAAAAGGAGAGAACTCGACATTGTGTCAAGTGACAAGCATAAGCGAAGACGGCGAGATAAGTTGGAACTACTGGAGCTTGTCGCGGCCAAGGGCAGCTGCTACGAGTGGAAGGACTGGAGAGAAAGCCTTTGCCTTTTTACCCGACTGCGCCAGGAGGGTTATTAAAGTTATTTATCACATGTTTCAATTGGCAGGACGCAGGACATGAAGATTGTAAGTAAAAGATACAGAAATAAAAATAATAAAAAATCTTTGCTTCAATTTGTTTGACAACTCAGTTTGTTCACCAAACCCTTTTGTGGATTGTACCTTAATTATTATAGTATTGTTTATGATAGTATGTATAATGAGGTTGATTTATAAGGATGAATGTACGGACGCCAGCAGGTCAACCTTTCCTAATACCAATAGAATATTATCCTTCCACTATTTTGTGATAAGGTTGAAAATCTATTAAATTTAAGGTCTGATTGAGGTAGGTGAAGGTGTTGGCTTACCTATAATATGACCTATATCGCTCATGCCTCATCTTAACAAACGAGATGTAAAAAAGTTCTATAATATTTTAAGTCATAACATTAAGCCTTATCAAGGTTGACGTTTTCAACAGGCTTTTTTTTTTCTTGCGTTTTATTAATGTTCATAAATTTATTTTATTAAATAATTATTATGAAGATGCAATGTATGTTTGAATGGTGAATACTGTGAATTTATCAGTAGTTACATAGTTTTATGGAGTTATATTTATCTTATTATCTAATCGGTTAACTTATCTGAGGATTAGAAAGTAAAGGCAAGAATATAAAAATATTACACTAGTTAGTGCAAAAGAATTACAGCACTAATATTTAGTTCTTGAATAAAATAATATTTGGTACGTGAGGGCTTTATTTTAGAGTGCGAAATTCAAGCAGTGAAAAAAATAAAATAACTCATAAAATATGAAAAAAACTCAGGCTAAAAAAAAACACAGCTTTTATCATAGAATAGGTATAATAAATCAGGTTGATGTCCAGTTACTAGATAAGGGAAATGTCCTAGATGCAATATAATGGAGATAAAACCAGTTCACTCATTAGATGGCAAATCAACACATGACTGCTGTCTCTTGAACTTGTAATATACTTTCACAAAATATTGAAACTTGTTTTCTTACTGTTTAAGTTTATTTTGGCATATCTTGCAATTCCCTTGAGTGGATTGGTTTAGTCATATGCAAGTATTTGGTAGGTCAAGGTAGGTTGGTTTTATACTTTTATTTAATTCCGTTAAACCAAGTGCGTGTCAATAACATGTTGTAGTGCACAGACCTTATCAGTGTACTGAAAAATTAAATAAATAGAAAAAATATTAGGGCACAGGCATGTGTGATAAGGATACCAGTTATGTTTGATTTGCTGGATAAAAGTCGAGATTATTGGGTTTTCTAGGAAAACATAATATTTTTGAACATTCAAGATGTTTTTAGCTGAGCCATTGAGATTTAATTTAAGATTATAAATAAAAGTAGTGTCGCTTTTAGAAATAAAAATTAAATGAAAAACCCACTATCCCATCATTTTCTTGCAACTTATGCATTCTAGATGGCTTATTGTTTTAACTCAGTTTTTTTTCCTATAATATGCACACTTGTTTCTCCAGATCACTCTAGTTATTCACAGACTAGTTAACATCAAATTCAGTTGTATTTGCCAAAATATAGAACATGCTCCTATTTTGTATATTTATAATATCTAGTCTGCAAGAAATCAAGAACCTGTGAAAGGCATCTTAAAAAGAACATTTATCGTATAATAAAAATTACAGCTAATTGGAATGCTTCATAACAGGCATGATTACTAACTTCATCTAACTCATTGTGTAAACATGAACTTTTGGACCTACATTGCACAAGTCCAAAAGTCATAATTATGTATTTTTTCTTACATTGTCATTCTAGTTAATTTTAATATATTCCTTGTTTTTCTGAAACATGTACAAGTAATAAGTAACCATATGTAATCGCATGACAATACCAGATATTAATAATACAGTTACGAGACAGTTACACATAAACTTCGAAACCAAGTATCTGTTTCGCGGAGCAACCATGCAACTTGATAACTTGATGCCTGACCACAAACCCTACGACGATGACAAGGCATTCAGGCATTTACTATAACTGGAGTATGCAAAGATATTGATGCAAAGTAATAAAATTACAACAGTGCCACAGCATTGTTGTTATAATTGATTCAAGTGATTCATCACTAAAACACATGATTTAACTGTAGGAAATGGGGTAATAGAACCACTGATAAAACTAATAAAACAGTAAAAAAAAAAGCTGCATATAGAAATGAGCTAAAAGAATCATTCACAGAACTTGTCAAACACTGAAGAACTGCAAACAAATATAGGCTGAAAGAACTGAAGAAAACGGGACAGAACTGACGCAATAATAAATTAAAAAGCTATAGACAGAAATGGGCAAAAAAGTACTATTGACGAAATTGAAATGCTAACAGAAATGAGTTTAAAAACTATTGATGTAAATCGTCAGACACAGAACTACAAACAAAAATGGGCTGAAAGAACCACTGCCAGAACTCATCCAATAGACATAAACAGGCCAAGATACTTCTGATGGAGAAAAATCAGCACTAAATTAAAATGCAGGTGATACATGAGGGAAATGGGCTAAAAGAACTGTGTGCTAACCGCGATAATAATAGTAGAAAGAACTGGAGTTCTACTAGAGAAACTGGCACGGATAAGACAGATTCAAGTGAGTAAAGGTGCCAGTTTGCGCCGTAGACCACAACAGTACTTAACGTTAGACAATTTATGAGCGGCAGTTTGTGAGCCAGACACAGGCAGGAGACAGATAGAGTAGCCACCAGTGCGAACTGCCAACTTAAAAGAGAAGGGGCCTTTGAGTTGCAGTTGAAAAACACAAGCTAGTTAATTTTGTATTTTAATTTGATGCATTATGTGTATGCTAAAATACTTGTAGCTTGTATCTTAAGAATACTAATTCTTCAACTAGTATATGTTCCATATAAGACTGGCGTTATGCTCAGGATGTCCGCTAGATAAATCTTAATAATTATGCAGGAATGTATGAAACATGACCAAAATGACAATACTTTGGTGACCTAGAGAATCTATTAAGTATGTTGGGCTTCAATAATAATTAATCATTTCCTCATTGACCTTTACACATTACACATACTATATTTGGTGCAAATTGTTAGGCAAGTGTCAAAAGTTTGTAAATAAATAGTATATGATTGTTTGTTGTGCATAACTATGTTTTTTTTAAGCATTTTAATTCTTATTTGAATTGAATTGACAGTTTTAAACTGTTTATCAAAAACAGTTTTTTTTATCATTATGTTTAGTGGTAAAGATAACAACTTTTACTGGTAACAGGATTGTGTTTACCCCAAATAGTATGACATTGATATAACATAAATTATTCATTGTTTATTTATAAACCTACCACTCATGGACTGATTTAAAATAAAAATGTAATAATATTACAAAGTTAAATACATTGTTTGAAAGATAAACAAGTTTTATATTTAGGAAAACTGTTTATCATTTTGTTTTGCATAGCTACCTACCTACTTAATGTTTGCATAAACATTTTCACAGAAAGACAGTACTTGTCTTTTACTACCAAAGGCAAAATATTAAACCATCATAACAGAGATGTAATTTTAAATTTCAATTTCCTGGGTTTATCTTAATATCCTAATGTTTACAATATGGAACACCCACTTAAAAAAAAAACCACCGAAGATCTATTTTAGGTATACTATTCAAACTTATGTGCAAATTTAAATAAAAACACACGAATACCAGCATGAGGAATATTAGAATCCGTGATCTGAACATTTTAGACATGATAGAATAATCACAAATAACAACTTACCAATGTCAGTGATTGGTGGTTTTGTACTGTATCCCTTAAGATGTCCCGAGTCGCAATCATCAAGTAATTCCGGTTTCTCCGGTAAACCAGCGATCACAAAGTAATCAGCGACTTTCCGCTCATCCATGTTTTACAATTTTACATACGAGTACCTACGATAAAAGAAAACTCGTGGTCACTCTAATGTCAGCATTACAAGAAAATAAATACAAACTAAACTTTTAAGGTTAACGAACATGTATCACACCAATTCATGTAGTCATGTAAACAGACCAGTTTATATAACACAGAGATACGTAAAATAAAAATAAAAAATGTACCAATAACATGAAACCCTTGAAGTGAACTTACAGTTTATTGCTACAGTTAACAATTTGAGCATGAACGCGTCACACATCGTTTTACGTAAATATTTTTATTTATAGATTTATTGCGTTGCCATTTAAAATCACTTCATAATCTAACACAGGGGTGCACTTGAAAATTATTCGTTTTTATTGAGACTTTTGCAAAACGTCATTTTGTCAGACATTTTTTTTTTTTTTTTTTTTTTTTTTTTTACCCTGATGGGAAGGCTATGGTCTTTCAACCTTATTGCCTAGTCTTTCGTCTCAATATTTTCTTCCGTGATATATTTATATAATATTGTCTTTCGTAGTGTTTGCTCATAGTTTTTTAGTATTTTTTTTAAAATCGTCTTTCGTAATAAGTCAATTTATTGTAATAATATTCAAGTCCGTTTTAATCTTTAGTTTTTGTCAAATCCGAGTTAAGTGTACGTTTTGTTGTCAAGTCAAACATGACTTGAACTTTATGTCAACTTGACATTGTCAAGTGATTTAGCTATTTTTCAAAATAACCTACAAAACCAATACAGAACTATGTACATATTTTATACAATTTAGAAAGTTTTAAATAAAATATAATATAAATGCTTAAAATATATAAAAGTATAACCTAAATTTCATTTACAGTTTCTAATATAAATTTGTACAAATATATATAGGTTGAGGCATTCTTCAGTAGCTCCTGAATGCATTGCGGGACCCTATCAGGTTTTTTATAAATTTTCAAAAGTTCATCTGACAACACAAGGCGCTGAATGTTGAAAGACGAACACTCAAAGAAGATATGATGTAAAGATTGGACTTTTTCCAATTGACAATACTCACAATAAGGCGAGTTAACCATTTTAAGACGATGAAGATGATAATTTAGACGACAGTGACCAAAACGCATACGACAAATAAATGAATAAAATTTTCTATTTATAAACTTGTTACTCTTGCAAAACCAAGGTAAGGAGTTTATTTGTACATCCAGAGCAGCAAACCACATGCCTTTATTTTCTACCTGTGTGGACTGATATGAGTGTCTCCCCCACGCATGATACATACGCTGTCTTAAAAGACTAACTGCGTCTGTATGCGGTATGGAAACACTCATATCAGTATTTGGAATCAATTCATCTAGATCAACAATCTTTTTGGCCAGATAATCTGCTTTTTCATTTCCTGTAACACCAATGTGTGAAGGTACCCAAACAAAACCAACTTCAATATTAGAATAAGACAGTTCTATCCATAAATCTTTTATCAGGTAAATGATGTAATTAGTGTTAGCATGTAGTTTGTTATTTGCCAGATTTTTTAATACGCTCATGCTATCACTTACTACAAACCACCTGCTGTGACCTGAATTGCAATTTTTAATATGTTTTAAAGTGCTCAGAATAGCAACAGCTTCAGCTGTAAAAATACTAGCATTTTTGTCAATTTTTCGACCTATTCCTATGTTTGAGATTGGCTCATAAATAGCGAAAGACACTGCTTTATCATTTTTCGAGCCATCGGTGTATACGAATTTATAATCTTGCAACTTTGACAATACTGCATTAACTTCCTCCTTTGAAGAGAGATCCTTTTTGTTTTTTATAATTATATTTATTTCTGGAAATTTTGCAGCAAATGACCCTTGATAACAAGGCAGAATGTGTTGTGATTGATATATATTTGTATTTTTAATAAAATTTATAAAATTATGAAGATCTTCTAACATATAAAATGGTTTTATACCCAAACTGGGGTTCGAATGCAACAGATTGACTAAAAGACTATTATTGGATACGCTATAAAGTTTTAATATAAATCTTTCTTTCAGGTAATGAAAACGAATTTTTAATGGTGGAACATTACATTCAATCTGCATTGCATTTATAGGAGTACTTCTGAATGCCCCAGTGATAACACGCAAACATTTATTTTGCAGAACATCTAGACTATTTACAATTTTAGTATCTGCAGCAAAACAATAAAAACCATATTCAAAATGACTACGAACTAAAGATTTGTACAGCAAAAGCAAAATTTTTGGGTCTGCACCCCAGTATGAACCGGCTAACGACTTCAATATATTGTAAGCTTTATTTGCTTTACTGATAATATGTTTAATATAATTGTTCCATGTTAAATTATGGGAAAATAGAACTCCTAAAAATTTGACTTCTTTTGAAGTAGACAATGCACAGTTGTTATATTGCACGAGGGGCATATTATGACACTGTTTACCAAATACAACCACTTTAGACTTGGATGGATTGACATTAAGGTCAAGATAAGAGAAAAATTTGTACAGATTTGAAAGGGCATCATTGACTATTTGAACAATCTGCGATAAATTGGTTCCAGAAGCATAAATTACTAAATCATCTGCAAATTGTAAATTTTTAACCTGAGACCCTAAAATTAAATTTAATCTACGAATATACAATATAAATAATAATGGTGATAATATACCTCCTTGACAAACTCCTTTTGATGAAACTCTAGGACCATAAAGATGTCTATTAAATTTGACGAATACTTCTCTATTGCACAAAAGTTTCTGACCCAATTTATAAATTTTTCACAGATCCCTATTTGTAATAATTCATGACATAAAATATCTACATTTACGCTATTAAATGCCCCAGCGACATCAAAGAAAACTCCGACCAAATTCTCATTGGCCAATAGAGCATAATGTATATCAAGCTGCAATTGACAGACACTTTCTCTAGCTGACCGATTTCTACGGAAACCAAATTGATTAGAAGGTAGAATATGATGTTTTTCAACATAAAACTCTAAACGCTGCTTCAACAAAGGACTTTCAGGAATATTTTTAAACCAGTGATGCTAAGTTTTTAAATAGAATGTATGGCATGCGCCAAAATTGTCAATTGTTTTGTGTGACATTTTTGTCGCTTTTTTTTTGCAATATCTTATGGTAAAAATATCCAATAAATTGTGGAGAATATCTGAATTAAATATAAACCGACGAAAAGTTGGATGATAGTACCTTGCTAAAATAATAACATTGTAGCGAAAATCCTTAAACTGACTTATTTTATCGATAGTTTAAAATAAAACAATGACTTTTGCTTTTGTGTTACGATTTATTTGTGTGACGAATTTTTAACCCAAAACTACTATTTAAAGAGCCATAGTAGAAAACGCAGTTTTATTATGGCAACACTATTATCTACAAAATTAAAAAAAAAAGACGGCCATGTTGTTTCGTCAGCAAAGGAGCTTAAAGTGCGTCTCGATTCATTGCTCGTGTGATAAAAAATATATTTAATGTGATTTCTGAGGTAAGAAACTGATATTTTAATGCTAAAGTATAATATTTGTTGGCGATGAGGCCCAAAGTATACTTAAGATCGCACATTAGTGTCAAATCGTAATAAATAATCGAAATATAACCTAAAATTGTTGTAAAAGTTTAGCTTTTGTGTTGCTTTTGTGATACGCCTGTGTTACTTTTGTGTCACTTTTGTGTTACATTTGTGTTATTGTAACACAAAAGTATGTGTTACGTAACACAGTAGATCTATAAAGCCGCATCCATAACGGTATTTGAACTGATTTTTTAAAATAACGTATCTGAGTGTGATTTTGTCTGTATGATTTTTTATACTGTAAACCTGCTTGGTGCAAGTAGCTTACTTAACCTAATTTATTACGTTTTATTTAATGTCATTTTAGACATTTGAAATAAAAAAAATCCTACAGAGCCAAATTTTTGTGGAGAGTTTGGGTTCACCATTAGAAATAAATATTTAGAAGTACCCGTCGATCCCACTAGTGCTAAAAAACTTATTCAGGGTCAAAGGAAAAAAAAAATTGCGATTTTTGGCACGGTAAGTTTTATCAAAAAAATAGCTCCGATCAAGAAAACAACAACAAAAATGCCCAAACACTTTTTCTAAGAGTCACCGTTTTACTTTAAATCATCATCATCATCATCATCAACAGCCGGAGGACGTCCACTGCTGAACATAGGCCTCCCCCTTAGACCGCCACGCCGAACGACAATTCGCCACTTGCATCCATCGGCTGCCCGCGACCCTCACGATGTCGTCGGTCCACCTAGTGGGAGGCCTGCCTACGTTGCGTTTTCCGGTCCGTGGTCGCCACTCGAGAACTTTTCTTCCCCATCGGTTGTCAGTTCTACGAGCGATGTGGCCTGCCCATTGCCACTTCAACTTGCAAATTTTATGAGCTATGTCGGTGACTCTGGTTCTTCGCCGAATATCCATGTTCCGGATTTTATCCCGCAAAGAAACTCCGAGCATAGCTCTTTCCATTGCTCGTTGAGTGACTCTTAGTCTCTCTAAGAGGCCAGCAGTCAAGGACCACGTTTCAGAGCCATATATCATCACTGGCAACACACATTAGTCAAACACCCTTGTCTTGAGACACTGTGGGATTCTCGATGAGAAGATATCACGTAGCTTCCCAAACGCTGCCCATCCGAGTTGGATTCTTCGGGCGACCTCTTTCTCGAAGTTGGACCTACCTAACTGAACAATCTGTCCAAGGTAAGTATAATGGTCTACAACTTCGAGAGTATCGCTCCCAACAACAACCGGTACGGGTGCCACATGGTCATTCGACATGACTTTCGTCTTGTCCATGTTCATTTTAAGGCCGACCCGTTGGGAAACGATACTGAGGTCGCTGAGCATAGCATTGAGGTGCTCCAACGATTCTGCCATGATGACTATATCATCGGCAAAACGAAGGTGAGTGATGTATTCACCATTGATGTTGATGCCGAATCCGTTCCATTCTAAGAGTTTGAAAACGTCCTCCAACGCGTTCGTGAACAGTTTCGGAGAAATAACGTCTCCCTGTCTCACGCCTTTCTGCAATTGGATTGGTTTCGTGCTCTCTTCCTGAAGTCGGATGGACATGGTGGCGTTTCTATACAAACACTTCGATATTCCTATAGTCGATATGACATCGTTGGAGGGACTGCAATACTGCCCAGGTTTCGATTGAATCGAAGGCTTTTTCATGGTCCACAAACGCTAAACACAATGGCCGATTATACTCCTCTGTATAATCTGGTGGAGCGTGTGTATGTGGTCTATAGTACTAAAACTTTTTCGGAAACCGGCTTGTTCGGGAGGCTGGAAGTCATCAAACCTGCGTTCGAGACGGTTCGTAATGACTCTTGAGAACAGCTTGTATACATGGCTCAGAAGTGAGATTGGCCTGTAGTTCCTCAACAAGGTGTTGTCACCCTTTTTGAAGAAATGAACAACCACACTCCTGTGCCATGCTTCTGGCGTAGAACCTTCGAGTATGACGGAATTAAATAACTTCTGGAGGACTAGAAGTACCGGTTTTCCACCCGCTCTCAGAAGTTCTGTTGTGATTCCGTCCTCACCCGGCGCCTTGTTATTCTTGAGCTGTTTAAGAGCCATTCTAATCTCGTACAGGCTGATGTCCGGGATATCCTCAGTGTAGTGTCGAGTCAGTTTAGCTCTTGCGTCTCGAGCTGTACCGACACTGGGTTGTCGTGTTGATGTGTATATCTGTCCGTAAAACCTCTCAAGCTCCCTTAGGATCTCCGGTTTCGTCGAAATGATGCTGCCATCGTTAATCTTCAGCTTTGTTATTTGGCTCTGCCCAATAGACGAAATCTTTGCGAAGACTTTTGAGCCCTGGTTCCGCTCGATTGCCTCTTTGATCCGTGCCGCACTAAAGGAGCGCAGGTCACGTCGCATTGATTTAGAGATTCGTCTATTGAGTTTGCCATATTCCGGCATACCAGCTGAAGATTGCAGCCTCATCTCGGTCCGGTCCTGCATCAACCTGATGGTTCCGTTCGAGAGCTTTTGAGGTTTATTGCGGCGCGGGGTCTTCTTTACTTTAAATATTGATTCAAAATGTTGAAAGAGGCCATCGTCATAGTATGCACACGTTTTCACGCCAACTTTGAGGCAGTATACTAGTAGCAAGTATTTAACGTACCTACCATACCCAATTATATTTTAGTAAACAGATATGTTATGAGCGCGCAAAACGAGAAGCCCAGAAAATGTCCCACGTGGGACAATTTGCTAATCTATGATGCCGACGTGTGGGGGCATTGATGACGCGTGGCGCTGAACAATTTCTTGTGTTGTTTTGTAAGTGTATAACATATCTGTATATTATTACTGACTATCATTGACCGTACCTACCTCAAAACATAAAACGGAACCATATAAAAAAACCGGTGGCTCTTAGAAAAAAACATCGTTGGGACATTTTTGTAGATAATTCTGATCTAAAATTTTGTTAAAAATTACGAAAAACTCATTTTTTTACCTTTGATTCTGAATCAGTTTTTTAGCACTAATGGGATCGATGGGCAGTTTTAAATATATATTTCTGATGGAAGACCGAAGCTCTCCACAAAAATTTGGCGCTCTCGGAATTTTCGTTATTTGACCAATGATTTATGTTTTTAAAATAATCGGACTACAGTCAATTATTTTATTATGTTGAAATATTTATAATCTATTCATGTGGGTATAGTATTTGTGCATTTTTTTAGACAATGCCGTTAACTGCTGCAGAACGACAGAGAAGATATCGTGAAAAGTTAAAAAACACGAATCCTGAAAAATTTCAAGAACAAAAGAAAAAAAACAGTGAAAGAACATTACGTGAGTATAAAAATAAAACAGCCAATTATACCGAAGAACAGAAAGAAGAATTAAGAAAAAAATGGAGAGAGAACCGAAAAGAAAAAGAAAATGTGCCGTCAACATCCCACCAACACCCCCCTATGGACAACCCCAATCAAATTATTACAGACATTTCACTATTGTATAAACTACAACGCCGTAATACACAAAAATTTCAAAAAGAAAACATACTTTTGAATACAAAAATTACTTCTATGATGAATGGATTTAAAAATCTCCAAAGAAAAGTTCAACGACAGCAAAAAATAATTGAAAATTTGAATGAAAAATACGAAAATATTATGTTAGAGTTAAAAACCAATAAAGCCAAAGATACAGTTTTGAGAGAGGAAGAGAGTATTGATTATTGTAGAAATACAAACGAAGTGGAAAATACACCAAACAAAAGAGTAACTGACTATATAAACCAAACAATACCTAATATCGAAACCCCAGCAAAAGAAGAAATTAAAAAAAAATTACTTGAGCATGATTTATTGCAAGAATCTTTTAAAAATGAATACAAGGCTTCTAAAAGGTCAGAAAAAGAAGTTTTAAAAAGAGTAGTAAGCAGTGATATTATGAAAAAGTACAAAAAAACAACAAAGTTCAAGGAAAAGTTAGGCATGCAAACCTCTGCTTATAGAAAACTAGAAGAAGATCGCAAGAAAAAAGTGGAGTTACAAAAACAAATCACATCGTTTTATAAAAGAGATGACGTCAGTCGAGCGACAGCGGGGAAGAAACAATACAAAACGTTTAAAAAAAACAAAATGCAAAAGAGATATTTGTTAGATAAACTAAAGAACTTACATAGAAAATATGTTGAAGAAGTAGGAAGAGTAAGTTTCAGTACCTTCAAAAAATACCGCCCTTTCTACGTGTTACCTCCTAATATCAAAGACTGTGAGAGTTGTGCGTGCACAAAACACTCGAATATGCAATTCTTAATAGACAGTTTACACTCGTTTGGTTTGCTTAAGAGCAATAATTTAAATGACGTAGTACAGGAATTTGTTTGTGATTCAAAATCAAAATGTTGCATGTACGATGACTGTTCTGATTGTTTTGTAAGAGAAATAGATAATGGCGATTTAGATCCAAATACTGAAGTGAAATGGTTTAAGTGGGCTTTAACAGATTATGAATATGGCAAAGAAGGCAATATGAAAAAATCTAAAAAAATGATGAAGACTTTAAAGGAGGGGACACTCAAAGATTTATTAGAGACTTTTAACAAAGAAATCAAGCCATTTAAGAAACACGTTTTTAATTTCTATTACCAGTACAACCAATACAAACAATGTGCAGAAAATTTACAAGAGCATGAGGTATTGATACACATAGATTTCTCAGAAAATTATGTTTGTAAATATCACGAGGAAGTACAAGCTAAACATTTTGTAAAAGACCAAATTACTTTGCATACAGGTGTATTGTACCTTAAAAACCAAAAGCCTATATCGTTTTGTTCCATATCTCCTGATAACACACACAACCCAGAGTCCATATGGGCACATCTAGATCCGATCCTTAATTATGTCAAAAATAATCACCCAAATATAAACACCATTCATTTTTTCTCTGACGGCCCCGCGACCCAGTATAAACAAAAGAAAAATTTTTTTCTCCTCAGTCGAAACATTTATGATTACGGGTTCAGAACTAGTTCATGGTCATTTTTTGAAGCAGCGCACGGTAAAGGTGCTGCTGACGGCATTGGAGGTACAATTAAACGAACCCTCGATATGAAAACAGCTCAGGGACTAGATATACCCGACGCCAAGGCAGCATATGAAGCATTGTTATCTACAGAAACTAAATTAAGATTTTTTACGTGCCAGCTGAAAATATTAGACCCCTTGATCCTTTGATTGTTGAGAATCTGATGCCTATACCTGGGACTATGAAAATTCACCAACTAATAACCTGTGGACAATACAAAATCATGTATAGAGATCTGAGCTGTTTTTGCAAAGATATACGTGAAGCTTGTACGTGTCATTCACCTAAATTCCATGATTTTTCTACTTTAAATAAAATAATTGTTAAAAGCAATCGCAATAGGAAGCGATGTAATAATCCTGAAAACAATAGAAATATTGCACAAAAATCGAAAAAGAAAGTCAAACGACACTACAAGCAATCCAGCTCATCCTCAGAAGATGACACAAGTATGGAAATCGAATTTGCTGAAAGTGATTGTGATAACGATTTTATGTCTGATGGTTCTTTGGTTTCTGACCAGAATTCACATATCGACGAAAATGTATCAAGCGAAAACCTCGACAGAATCCCTAGCATAACTCAAAAGAGCGTTAATCCTAATAAAAAAATCCATATTTTGTCCATTGTAATTATAAAGAAACCATTTCAAAGTAGTATGAATAAAGACGAAGAAACTATTATAACAGAAGATAATTGTAGTGGCTGTATACTAGAGAAAACTGTAGAGCAAAAAATTAAAAAGAGAGATGAAAATAATGAGACTGAAACGAAAAAAGATAGCAAGACTGAATTGAATGCAAACCAAGAATTAAAACAGCCACAATCTTTGATAAAAATGAGTTTGAAGTTTGTGAATCAATTCTTGTTACATGAAGGCAAAATTGTAAAAACGAACCTTATAAATTTGTCACAAAAAAAGAAGTTGATTAAGAAAGCAGTGGCATCAAACGTCCGTTTTCTGCATGTAGTGTCTAAAACTGACGATGAAAATTTACCATTTGTGGCTGTTTGTGAAAATGATTTACCAAAAAGTCTGCAAACGTCGAAATCACCTGATGAAAGTGGTAATTTAATAAAGTTTTCAAAAAAGGCCCATACAAACGTTTTACCTACGAGTACTGTATTACTTAGGGCGGGACCATCTAACATGAGCGAGCATACTGATACTTGTGTAATGGACATTGAAATGGAAAAAGACACAGGAAACGCTCCACTTTGTTGTTTTGAACAGGCAAGACCATTAAATGTATATTATAATTATAATACGAGTAGTGTCCCAGATGACTATGACGACAAGATGATAAACGGTTTACCTACGAGTAATGTATTATTTAGGGCGGGACCATCTAACATGAGCGAACATACTGACTGTAGTTTAATGGACATTGAAATGGAAACCGACATAGGAAACGCTCCACTTTGGTGTTTCGAACAGGCAAGACCACTAAATGTATATAATTATAATAGTGTCCCAGATGACTTTGAGGACAAGATGTCATACGATATTACGAAATGGGACAACATAGACTTATGTGATTCTAAAATACAAAACCCTGATTTCTGCCAAGATCAAAGTAAAGTCTCGACACAAGATGAATGCCCGAAGTTCGACACATCAAAACCAGCTTTACTTCTGCCTGCTAGTGATCCCAGCCAACTTGTCAAAAATTCGAATTCACAGGTGTCACGTTCGTCAATGTTCGAACACTCAGTGATCAAAATTACAAACGAGAATGATGCTGTGCTATCAGATAAAACACCAAGTCCATCAAACAATGAAACTGAAACATCTTACGATTATTCTGTGAATGATAAAGTTCTGGTGCGTTATTATGCCAGAAATAAGACATGGAAGTACTATATTGGAGTAGTTACGGCTGTTAATGCTGACCAAACTTATGACGTCTCCTTTTATGCTATGACACGTAATAAAGGCGAGATAAAATTTAAAAAGCCTAAAAAAATTGACAGAGATACAGTCCCAGAAACATTGATGGTAAAGATAATTGAAATTGATAGAGTATCAGATAAACTAGAAGAGTATACATTACATGACCCAGCAGATGCAATTTATTTCTGATTGGAAGAGTCTACTTATCTAATTGTTTTTTGTTTGTGTTTATGCTAGTTTTTTTAATCATTTCCGATATTTTGAGCCTTTAATTTGTAACTCTTCATGAAAACTACTTGTTTTGATGTTTATTTTACTAATGTTTTAAATAACATTTCCTAAGATGTTTTGAGGCTATTCTTTGTTACGTACAAGACTTACGTTAACGGGTTTATATTTAAATCTTGCATCTAAAGACATTACGATATTTTCAATTTATATGTTAAAACTTTTTTTAAATATTTGTCACATTTTGGATTGCCTATAATTTGTAAGGATTATAAAACCACTCATTTTAACGTTTGTTTGAGTTGAGAAAATAAATGTTATGTTAAAGCAATTTGTAACCATGAGGCTTTAGTTATCGCCTTTTAGGTTGTACTTAGTGTTTTTTTTAAGTTATTTTGTAATTGTAATAAGGACTAAAAATTTAATATCATCAATCTATTATCATCATCTTCCAGCCCTTGTCTCGTTTTATTTGGGGTTGGCGCAATACGTTCTTTTCTTCCATTCTGTCATGTCACCCGTCGCTCTATCACTAACTAGTTTTTCTTTCATATCACTTCTCACACAGTCCATCCATCTTTTCTTTGGTCTCCCTGTTCCTCTCCATCCAGCCACATGTATAATCTACTCATAGATCTTTTACTTACATGCGTTTCATCCCTCCTCTTTACATAGCCATACCAAGACAAACGGTTCCCTTTCAACTTTAAGTTACTTGCGCCACTTTCAAACATTCTTTAATATGCTCATTTCTCACTTTATCTATTCTCGTCACGCCACTATTCCATCTCAGCTACATGCAATCTTTTTTCATCAGTCGTTTTCATAGCCCAACATTTATTAAGGGGCTAAATTTGCAGGCAGCTCAAAATAAAATCAGTTCCTTTCATACAAACAGTCAATAGGTACTTACTCGACGGAATTGTGTTACTTATACCTGATTTTTTTTGGCGAGTGACAAAGTTGGCTCTTTAGTAAAAGTTGTTCTTACCTATCAAGAACTATGTTATTCAAAATCATTCTTTAAAGAACTCAGGATTCTTTTTTTTTTAACTCGTGGTAGGTATGTGATTCTTGTTTATTTTTATTGTAATTTTTTAAATGTCATTATTAAAGGTACACAAGTACATCGCTTAAAAATCGTATTTCATTACTCCTATAGCACTGCATGTCCAATTTTTTTTGATATTTTATATAATTAGGATATATATTAAAACCATTATGAAACCACCTTTACCCAAAATATGTGTTACTTTTGGGTTACATTTGTGTAACGGTAACACAAAATCTGTTGTGATACTTTTGTGATATAATTGACAATTTTGGCGGCCTACATTTTTAAATATCGAATTTCTTGTTTGTACATGAAGCCATAACTTAGCCGTTACATTGTATCCCTATCATCAACAATTATGACCACTACAGAGTACAGACTTGGATTGGCTTGTACAGTTGTACCGGAAGTATATTACTTCGCGTGTAAAAAAAGGAGATATTTTGATTTCTTGTAACGAGTCCGCGCTCGAATATTCTCGCAGTCAGACGTAATACTAAAAGTAAAAATGCCTAATTGTGCCGTATTGAGTTGTAGAAACAATACACAAGAAGTAGGACGACTATGCCGAAGTTTTGATACTAAATTATAGTTGTATCATCAAAATATCTATGCAAAATATGAGACGCTCGTCTCAATACAAATCGAAGAACATATTGCTTCTATCCAGATATATAGGTACCTAGTTTTAATATCATTATCAATTCATCATCATCATTATAACAGCCGTAGAAAGTCCTCTACTGGACTAAGGCCTCATCCAAGGACTTTCCATTGGATTTTTATTGCCATACTCGCCACGCTTGGCAGGCGGATTGACGAGCGCATTTATTTCAGCTTAATAGTCTTCCAACGCTGCTGCCATCTCTTAGTAGTCTGTGGCTGCTGCCCATTGAAAGAGTTTTAAGCTGACGCTACGAAATGTAAGATCCATTACATTTTGCCCTATCCCTCGATCGACTTTTACCTACGGTCTGCCCGGGAAGAGAAATAGCTGGCACATTCTACGTTTTTCTTTTTCTCCCAGACCAGGATTATTAATTACTTACTAAAATATTTTATAAAAAAATATTTAGCCTTTGTTATTCCGAATTAATGTGGTCAACTTTAACACTTTATATCTCAGAAACCTGAAGCTTTACGAGGGTTGGTGTCTTAATATTTTTTGTTGTTATTGATGTCAGCTATTGATTTATAAAGGTTTCATGGCTGGCCGTGATTTTGAAAAAAAATCAAAATGGCGGCAGTAGGTATGCCACGCTCCATAGTAAAATCTTCAAACCCCTTTATATATGTTTCTTCTGATGGATTATTTTTAAAATCAATGTAAGCTGTTTTGAAATTTGATACAGCCTCTGTACATTTTTGATTCCACCAAGGAAGGGAAGGTCTTTTACTCCTATTTGTGGAACAAGAACGATTGCTGGTATTCATATTGACATTGCAATTTGGAATGGAATCTGCAGCAGCTGTGCGTAAAATTGTACAGAAGTTACAATATAAATCAAGAGGACAAATGTTATCTGTTTCAAAATCAACTAATAACTCATCCACCTTATTACAAAACATTTGCCAATCCACCATTTTGTAATTCGGATAGACAGGCAAATGTTCGGCATTAGAACAATCTCTACAAGAATCGTTTTGACTATTATTCATTATTACTTTTATTATTGCAGGAATGTGGTAACTACTACCAAGAGGACTATCATGGATGTGCCATTCACAATTAAGTGCCAATGAAGGAGAAACCAAAGACAAGTCTAATGCATTCGCACGCCATGTTAAAGAGCCAACTGTTGTTGCCTGGCCATTGTTAAGAAGAATTAAATTATTTTCGTCAATGACCTCTAAAATATTTCGACCGCGTGAAGAGTCTGAACCACAACCCCAAGATGTGTGATGAGCATTAAAGTCCCCAGCAAATATAAAAGGACCAGGAATAGACTTGACTAACAAATCAAAATTATCTTTATTGAAAGCTGGAATAGAAATTGAAGGACTGTAAAAGCTGACTATACTTATTTCCTTATTCAGTGGCGGCCTTAGGGGGGGGCGAACCGGGCACCCGCCCGGGGCCTCGCGCTTGCAGGGGGCCTCGCGCAACAAACCAAGCAAAAGAAAAAAGCTAGTAATTTTAATTAATAAATTAAAAACTTGTTTTTCATTAATTAATTAATTAGTTATGTAGTTAGGCTACTCATTAAGGCTATAACAATCATAACGGCAAAATTAAATAAGATTTCAGTTTTAGAAAAAATCAAACCATCTATTTTTTTTTATCATCTCAGAGTTGGTTAATTTTGTAAATATTTATTTAGTACAATAATTTTGTCGCCTGAACGTACGGCTAGTTTAGGTTAAATCCGGTAGTTCAGACTTGCTTATGATGTTGGCCCAATCAGTGACGTAACGAGACCGAATCTTGGAGGGGGCAAGACGCATCTGCGAGGCCCTTTTCTTTGATGGAAATTGAAAAATATCGCGCGTATTTGTGATTTTTTTAAGACCGTCGTGTGGGTCACCGCGTGCGAGGTCTCTTTTTTTTGATGACTTGATGATAAGATCGCTTTGCGAGGCCTCTTTGCCTCTTTCTGTTCACAGCTAGAAATAAAAAATAAACAAGTTATCATGCAACTACGGGGCCTCGCGCGAGAAGCGGAATTGCTAAACCTAAATATGATCGTCGACGCCGTCAGCTTTGGCTCTATCAGTTCTCAGTTAGAAACAGTAGTAGAAGTTAAACAAAGTGGTAAAAGTGGTAACAAAGTTGAGATTGCCGTTGTCAATTTTTTTTTTTTTAATAAATCTCTAAACGCGAGGCCCCATCATGTGCGAGGCTAGTTCGGGTCCGCTAAGCCCGCGCCTGGCTACGCCACTAGGCCCAATGAATAATCAAAGTTTGAGACCTCAAACACCGAACGCTACTTTGTAAAAAAAATAAAAAAACCTCGAAAAGGACAATGGGCAAAAATGTATGGAACTTGGTCCAAGATCCTCCACTGATGACACTTATGGGAAATGAAAGTATATGGTTGTGACATCATTCCGGCAAGAGATTATCAAAATCCGTCCGGGGGTTCTTTTTTTATGTCTATTAAGTGACTCCTAACCTAACCTAACTTTACCTATCCAAACCTAACCTAACCTAACGTGTTTTGTTAAGCTGTAAATGATGCCCGACGTATATTGAAGCATCTGGGAAGGCGCTTAGCTTATACGTGCCTTAGACCCACTAAAATACCAACAAGACCTAAAATAGCTAACCTAACCTAACTTTTTTTGTTCAGCTAAAAATGATCCCCGAAGTATACTGAACCATCTGGGAAAGCGGTTGGCTTACGTGTGACTTCGAGCCACTAAAAATACCAACAAAACCTTAAATAGCTAAGCTAACCTAACTTTTTTTGTTCAGCTAAAAATGATGCCCGAAGTATATACTGAACCATCTGGGAAAGCGGTTGGCTTATGTGTGACTTCGAGCCACTAAAAATACCAATGAGACCATAATAGCTAACCTAACTAACTTTTTTTGTTCAGCTAAAAATGGTGCCCTACGTTTAATAGACCATCTGGGAAGGTGGTTGGCTTATGTTTCTTACACCGACTAAAATACCAATGAGACCTTAAGGTCTGCTGAAGCTGAACAAATAAGTTAGGTTGGGTTAGCTATTTAAATATCTAATTAAGGTCTCGTTGGTATTTTTAGTAGGTGTAAGTGAAACATAAGGCAACCGCATTCCCAGATAGTTTATAGTGGCATCGTTTACAGCGGAACAAAAAAAGTTAGGTTAGGTTAGCTATTTAAGGTTTCGTTGGTATTTTTAGTGAGTCCAAGTCACACATAAGCCAACTGCCTTCCCAGATGGACCAGTATACGTCGGGCATCATTTTTAGCCGAACAAAAAATGTTCGGTTAGGTTAGCTATTTATGGTCTCATTGGTATTTTTAGTGGGTCGAAGTCACACATAAGCCAACCGCCTTCCCAGATGGTTCAGTATACGTCGGGCATCATTTTTAGCTGAACAAAAAAAGTTAGGTTACGTTAGCTATTTAAGGTTTTGATGGTATTTTTAATGGTTCGAAGTCACACATAAGCCAACCGCTTTCCCAGATGGTTCAGTTTACTTCGGGCATCATTCATAGCTGAACAAAAAAAGTTAGGTTAGGTTAGCTATTTAAGGTTTTGTTGGTATTTTTAGTGGGTCGAAGTCATACATAAGCCAACCGCCTGACCAGATGGTTCAGTATGCGTCGGGCATCATTTACAGCTTAATGAAAAAAGTCAGGTTAGGTTAGCTATTTAAGGTTTTGTTGGTATTTTTAGTGGCTCGAAGTCACACATAAGCCAACCGCCTTCCCAGATGTTTCAGTATACGTTGGGCGTCATTTTTAGTTGAACAAAAAACGTTAGGTTAGGTTAGCTATTTAAGGTTTTTTTTGGTATTTTTAGTGGGTCGAAGTCACACATAAGCCAACCGCCTTCCCAGATGGTTCAGTATACGTCGGGCATCATTTTTAGCTGAACAAAAAAAGTTAGGTTACGTTAGCTATTTAAGGTTTTGATGGTATTTTTAGTGGTTCGAAGTCACACATAAGCCAACCGCTTTCCCAGATGGTTCAGTTTACTTCGGGCATCATTCATAGCTGAACAAAAAAAGTTAGGTTAGGTTAGCTATTTAAGGTTTTTTTGGTATTTTTAGTGGGTCAAAGTCACACATAAGCCAACCGCTTTACCAGATGGTTCAGTATACTTCGGGCATCATTTTTAGCTGAACAAAAAAAGTTAGGTTAGGTTAGCTATTTAAGGTTTTGTTGATATTTTTAGAGGGTTGAAGTCACGCATAAGCCAACAGCCTTCCCAAATGGTTCAATGTACGTCAGGCATCATTTTTAGCTGAACAAAAAAAGTTAGGTTAGGTTAGCTATTTAAGGTTTTTTTGGTATTTTTAGTGGCTCGAAGTCACACATAAGCCAACCGCTTTCCCAGATGGTTCAGTATACTTCGGGGATCATTTTTAGCTGAACAAAAAAAGTTCGGTTACGTTAGCTATTTATGGTCTCATTGGTATTTTTAGTGGGTCGAAGTCACACATAAGCCAACCGCCTTCCCAGATGGTTCAGTATACGTCGGGCATCATTTTTAGCTGAACAAAAAAAGTTAGGTTACGTTAGCTATTTAAGGTCTCGTTGGTATTTTTAGTGAGTCCAAGTCACACATAAGCCAACTGCCTTCCCAGATGGACCAGTATACGTCGGGCATCATTTTTAGCCGAACAAAAAATGTTCGGTTAGGTTAGCTATTTATGGTCTCATTGGTATTTTTAGTGGGTCGAAGTCACACATAAGCCAACCGCCTTCCCAGATGGTTCAGTATACGTCGGGCATCATTTTTAGCTGAACAAAAAAAGTTAGGTTACGTTAGCTATTTAAGGTTTTGATGGTATTTTTAGTGGTTCGAAGTTACACATAAGCCAACCGCTTTCCCAGATGGTTCAGTTTACTTCGGGCATCATTCATAGCTGAACAAAAAAAGTTAGGTTAGGTTAGCTATTTAAGGTTTTTTTGGTATTTTTAGTGGGTCGAAGTCACACATAAGCCAACCGCTTTACCAGATGGTTCAGTATACTTCGGGCATCATTTTTAGCTGAACAAAAAAAGTTAGGTTAGGTTAGCTATTTAAGGTTTTGTTGATATTTTTAGAGGGTTGAAGTCACGCATAAGCCAACAGCCTTCCCAAATGGTTCAATGTACGTCAGGCATCATTTTTAGCTGAACAAAAAAAGTTAGGTTAGGTTAGCTATTTAAGGTTTTTTTGGTATTTTTAGTGGCTCGAAGTCACACATAAGCCAACCGCTTTCCCAGATGGTTCAGTATACTTCGGGGATCATTTTTAGCTGAACAAAAAAAGTTCGGTTACGTTAGCTATTTAAGGTTTTGATGGTATTTTTAGTGGTTCGAAGTCACACATAAGCCAACCGCTTTCCCAGATGGTTCAGTATACTTCGGGCATCATTCTTAGCTGTACAAAAAAAGTTAGGTTAGGTTAGCTATTTAAGGTTTTTTTGGTATTTTTAGTGGGTCGAAGTCACACATAAGCCAACCGCCTTCCCAGAGGTTTCAGTATACGTTGGGCGTCATTTTTAGTTGAACAAAAAAAGTTAGGTTAGGTTAGCTATTTAAGGTTTTGTTGGTATTTTTAGTGGCTCGAAGTCACACATAAGCCATCCGCTTTCCCAGATGGTTCAATATACGTCGGGCATCATTTACAGCTTAATGAAAAGTTGGGTTAGGTTAGATTAGGTAGTCACTTTTAAACGGAAATAAAAAAAGAACCCCAGGACAGATTTCGATAATTTTTTGCCAGAATGATGTCACAACTATGTTCTTTCATTTCCCATAAGTGTCATAAGTGGAGGATCTTGGACCGCTTTTGCCCATTGTCATTTTGTTCTTTTTTAAAAAAAAATGCGTTTATGACCGTAAAGGACTAGTTGTTGATAATAACTTCTCAGAACGTGGTTTCAAAGATGCCTTTTGCTACAATATGGGAACTGATTTATATCTGTAGACCCAGTAGTTTCAGCGTTGAACTCGACGGAAGTTTCGGGAGGTTCCTGTGTCTGATAGGGAAGGAAGAAACGCCCGGGTGTCACCACTGCGAAGATCGCCGGGAGGACACAGCAGAGCATACGGTGCAAGACTGCCCCGCTTGGGCAGACCACCGACGTGTCCTCACGTCGGCGATAGGCGGAGACCTCTCGCGCCCGGCATTCGTTGCGGCCATGCTGCGGGGCGAGAAGGAGTGGGAAGCGGTCGCCTCCTTCTGCTGCGAAGCAGTAATGCTCGTGAAGGAGGAAGCGGGCCGCGAGAGAGAGAGGACAGCGTCCTCCCTCCGCCCCATCCGCAGTGGTGGACACCCGCGGCGTCAGACGTCGGCAGACGATCTCCGGCCACAGTAGGCGCGGTCATGCGGACAGCGAGTAAAGGGCAACTCGCTGTCCGACTATGGACCATGCCCGGGTCGACGGCGCGCCGTATTCCACGCGCGCCTCAAAGAGTCAGCCCCCTCTCAGAGGGCCAAAGCCTGCCGGGGTCGCGGGATTTATTTCCTCACCGTGACCCCGGAACATAAAGGGCTATTGAAGGACACCGTGGATTTTAGTTAATACAAGTCTGACAGTCCATCCCACCCTGCCTGGGGTGGGAGGACTCATTTGATGAATTACCAGCCTAAAAAAAAAAAGGGGCGCGAATTCACGCCATTAAAAACCACACCGGTTTAACCTTAGTGCGGCCACGTGCGGCCTAAACCCCTTTAAAGTTTTTCATGTGCATGTAGCAGTGCATGATATCAGATGCCTCTTGCACATTTGTTGTAAAAAAACGTTGATTTGAGATACTTTTGAAAAGCGCTAACTCGGAAGCTTAAGGCTACG
The DNA here is from genome assembly GCA_036375495.1 of Agrotis segetum. NCBI lineage: Eukaryota > Metazoa > Arthropoda > Insecta > Lepidoptera > Noctuidae > Agrotis > Agrotis segetum. The sequence goes on along the minus strand of JAQSVV010000247.1, from coordinate 914,456 downwards.
TCCGCACAGACAGGCGGCTTGCTTAGCGCCTAGAGCCTAGCGAGTCACCTAGCGAGTAGCTTAGTAAAACGAACGTTCTAGAATGTTCGCGACCGGCCGCACTGCGCGCTCGGCGCCTAGCTAGTCGCTTAGCGTGTATCGAAGTAAACAAACGTGTTGGTTTTTTGTCACGAGGCGCGAGGCATTTTAACAGAATAAAATGGATGAATTATTAATTGCATCAGTTTTTAAAAGAGAACCTCTGTGGAATCCGGGTAGTGAACTCCATAAAAATGCTGTTATCTTAAAAAAAACAACACAACATTAAACTCCCCATGACTTGACCGTGACTTATTTATGTCTTGAACCCAACATGATGGATAAGGCCGTGAAATGGTATATTTTAAATGTGAATTTTCTGTAAGTAGCAGTTTTAGAGCTATTTTTGACAGACAGGGAGTGACATCTCGTAAACGTGCCGACAAGCGAATGAACAAGGCACTTAGCGACCCACCTCGCAAACCGCCTGTAGTGCGGCCAGCGTGTATCCTAGCAAGTAGCCAGAGCGCAAGCTACTAGGCTCTAGTCGCTAAGCAAGGCGCTTGTCTGTCCGGACGTAGCCTTAGGGTTTACAGAAACCAGTTTAGTCTCATATTGTAGTAAATTTATTCTACTTCAAAAAAACTTCGTGCTTAAGTTTCATCAATGTGGTAAAATAAGACTTTAAGGTTATAATCGCCAAAAAGGCAAACAAAGTCTGCAAAAATCAGAACGACTCTATTTTACGCAAACACGGATGTTCAAAGTTCCTGTATGAACTGTAGAATGTTTTAAAACTCAAATTGCATTTATTTAATTGTATAACTTTATCGTTTGTCCTCAAACATGACAACCAAACCTACTTTCGCATCACATACTTTTTATAAAGGGCAAGGGGCCTCGCAAAAACTTGCCGCCCGGGGCCTCGCAATGGGTAAGGCCGCCTCTGTCCTTATTATTAATTAGAACTTTTACACAAATATTTTGTAAAGAATTGTCAAAATAAGTGTTAATTTTAGTGTAATTAATACTTCTATGAATAATAATGGCAACTCCATTGTGTTTGTTGCCACAATCATTTCTTTCAATATTGTAGTTTTTAATTTTAAAGTTTTGTTCAGGTTTGAACCATGTTTCACTAATTATTGCGATATGAATATTGTGTGTATAGAGGAAATTGATAAATATATGTTTGTTGCTATTGAGGCTTTGTGCATTCCATTGCATTATATTTAATTTTGATAAATCCATTATGTAGATGAAGGAATTTTGTTACTTAGAGTTTTTTTTAAGACCTCTTTAATTGAAGACGAGTTTATAGGGGCATCTTTATTACTAACAATTTTGGTTATTGTTTCTACTAAAATATTTATAAATTTATCAGATTTCATTAAGTTATTTATTTGTACGTCTAAATTTTTTGCAGTTAGAGCTGGAAAAGCATTTGCGTTGAAAAGATCAGAGTATGTGGCGTTTCTTGACTTTATTTTATTTTCTTCAATTTTTTGCTTCTTTATTGGACAAACTGAGGAAATGGCAATGTGGTCACCCTTGCAATTTGCACACTTAGCATCCTTTGGTTCAACTTGACACTGCTTAAAATTGTGATTTAATGTACAGATTGAACAGACCTCAATATTGCGACAAAATTTTGCAATGTGTCCATAGCGCAGACACTTGAGGCATTGCTTAACAGGTGGAATATAAGTTTTCACCTCGTGGCGCCATGAGTCCAAGTATATATAATCTGGGAGAATAGTGGAAGCGAAAGTGACAGCAACCGCTTGTGTAGGTGCGAATTCTACACTGCCAGTACTCTTTACCCTGCGCATGAAGCGCCTGACCTGTACAACATTTTTAGAGCTGCCTATTAGCGAAAATATATCTGCGTTGGACATATCAATAGGCACTGAAGTGAGGACTCCAGTTACCTCTGTATCAGCAGCAGGAATGGAAGCCTTAAGACCCAACTGATCTAAAATTTTATTATTATTTAAAAACATATTGGCATTATTTGGCAAGTCGAAGGTGATGCCAACCTTATATTTATTTATGGATCGCATGTGTAAGACGCCTGAAACGCCGTGTTCGCGTATGCCTTTCGACAACGCCATGCGATCCCTGTCGGTGAAAAAACGGTTTTGTTCGACGTGATTTAGAAAAACAACCAGCTCCTTTTTGGTTGTTTCCTCTGGGTACTTCCGACTGTAACCCTTTACCTTATAAATAGTGTACTTCTCCTTAGGGTCCCTATTTCTATTTACATCCCTGTGAGATGAACACGTTACAACCGATTCCGCTGAGTCGGAATCGGTTGATACCTGATGAGGATCCGGTGGCGGCTCCCCGTCCTTCCTTTTTCTCTTTTTCGCCATTCTAAACCACTTGAATATATATTTACACTTAAGTTACTACTACTATTTACTTAAAACTAACTATTGAAATAGAATTTTACAAAGAAATTGTACAAAATTAACAAATAAAAATTTTAAAACTGAAAAGCGCGCCTTTCTATTGAAACGATTTCCCGCCAAAAAAAACTTTGTCAGACAACTATCTAGCATAGACAACTTTTATAACTTTTTCTCGTGGCGACTGTATTTTGAACAAAGCGGACAGACTTCAGCCTAGAAATTACGAATGGTTTTAATTTACTGTCAGAATTGAATTAAACCGATTATTATAAGTCTACTCTTGAACTAAGTGTGATTAAATTTTTATTAAACTTTCCTATCATAAAATTGCATGATCATTGTTTTTGAGCATAAACTACGGCGTTTATAAAGCCTGTTGTACACCATCTTCTTGTAACTTGTGGCAACTTGATTGTAAGGCGCTGTGCGCTGCGTTAGCCGGGCGCCCGCGTGGCTTACTGTTTTCATGTAATCCCATCGACCACCGCTGCACGGAGCGCTGGTCTATGAGATTACACGAAACAGCGAGGCTACGCGGGCGCCCGCCTAACGCAGCGCACGGCCTAAAACAACACCACTTCCGCACTGGCAATTTTATTTACCAAGATCGACTATAAAACTTGGATTTGAATGGCTCCTTGTTATGTCTAGGCAAACACCGTTACTGTACGGATCGTTTTGCCATTTTTATTTTCCCCCAAGGAATAGAGATATTTAGACCAAAGAAATTCACTAAAGATCATTCATTGGAGTGGTCATATCATAAACTATTGTATGTAAAAACATTGGAAATTAGCTCTCCATGCCTCTATTCCATGTGATCTCTGATCCATTCTTCTAGGGGCACCCTGTATAAAGTGTCGATAACAAATTTTTCACCTCACACGCTCGGAAAGATTCTATTTCTCATTTAAAATCTGAGCGCAAAACTACATTTTGTGCTCGCCTTGTATTCAATTATTTTCCACACTTCGCATCGCTCAGGATTTTAAATTTTAACCACTCGTTTCTCTCGCAGTTCAATCTTAGAATCCTTCGCTAGCTCAGTTTTCAAGTAGGTACTCGCGCCAAAAATCAACTTTGCAGCCTTGTATAATAACATATAACTATTTCACCTCACACGCTCGAAAAGATTCTATTTCTCATTCAAAATTTGAGCGCAAAAATTGCAACAGCTCCGCATAGTGGATACGTTTGCGAACTTGGAGCGCGAGCGGAGCGAGCGGTGAGCGCTCCGCGCGGTGGCGATAAATTGGGCGAACACAAAGGGGAGCTCAGTCTGTTCGTGGACGCGCGAGAGGGAGATGCGATGGAGATGCGCGTACCGTCTCCATCAGAGCGGTTACGGGAGCGCGGAGCGCAGGAGGTTCGCGAACGTAATGGATACCCAGCTTTAGGAAGCCCATACATCACTATAAGAAATGAAAAATCAAGAATGGTGTACATACATACATTTATTTTAATAGCACTTAAACATCAATAACAATTTCTTTCATTGCTCTAACTGAAGGAGCTATGCTTTCATTTAATTCAATTGTATCTGTGCTATTGCTTATTTGTGCTCCAGCCATTAAAAGATTAATAGCACCTTCTAACTCACTCACTCTCTTACAAACTTCTATTTCTTCCTCTAATTCTTTCATGAATGTAGTGTATATCCACAAATTGAGTTCTGAAAAGAACTTTACTTGACTTTCAAAGACATCCACAAAAACATTAGCTGAATCCACTATTACTCTGGTAAATCTTGTCTCTCCTAGATTTTTTCTAAAATATTTGAGTAATGCCCCTATGTCTTTTTCATTTAATCCAATCATTGCAACATGAAGAACCTGTCTTCGTAACATTTCTTGCAATAAAGCAGCAGTTTTTTCAGGAAACTTGGTAGCCACATAAGTTTTTAGCACAGCTGACAGGGCTTTAGTGAACTCCATTTTTCTGAGGAACTTATCAGATTCTGGGTCCTTTGCTGATTGGGACTGGTGTCCTTTCTTGTTACTTTTTTCTGGAACTGCTTCCACAACTGACGATTGTACATGATCTGGTGCAAATTTGAATAATCCTTTTTTCTCATCTGACTGTTTGGCAGGCTTCTCTCTTTTTCTTATAGATATAATGCCATCAATCATACCAACTGCCAGAGTATCATCATGTTTAGATATAGCCATACTCAATACTGCATTAGGGAAATCAATGTTGTGAACTACTTTGAAAGTGGATATGTCATAGATTTTAACATGTCTGTCCAAGGAGGCCGACATTAGTCTGCTGTTGTTACTGGCTAGTCTTAAAGTAGTGACAGTTTTATGATGTTGAGAAATATTTGCTAATTGTTTTCCTCCATTGAATATGTCCCAAACTTTAATTTCTGTGCCTCCAGCACTTATGAATATACCACCTGATGGTAAGAAGAGTGTTGATTCTACAGGACTACCATGGTTTACAGAAAGTACTACCTCATTGGACCTACAGTCATAAAGTTTGACTGCATGATCATAACCTCCAGATAGAATGATATCTGGGGAGATGGGACTGGCAGCTCCTGCTCTAACATAGTCTGTGTGTTCAGAAAAAGTGGCAATCTTCTCTTCTGTTGCTATGTCCCATAGACAAACAGATTTATCATCTGAGTAGCTGAGGATTTTTACTTGATCCTTTGTAAATAAGGTTCTGTGTACCTGAAATCACATTAAACTGAATTAGTTTCATGATGTAATTAGCTAAAAAAATCAGTGGGTAGATATTGAGATGGTTGCAGAACTTATGCAAGTTACTGTGACCTTGGAACCTAAAGGGCTATTGAAGGACACTGTGGATTTTAGTCAGTATGTATCTGACAGTCCCTCCTGCCCTGCCCTGGGTGGGAGGACTCATTTGACGATTTTACCATGATAAAGAAAATAAGAAAAGGTATAATAGATAATGAGATTCGAAATAAACCTCTTTAGTTAGAGAGAACAATCTTGCAGGTTTATAGAAAGGGTTTGACAATCTTGCATCAATCAATCAATTTTTTTTGTTCATCAGGAACTACTCAGTAAAATATATAAATGTTTTAAAGCTAATAGGAATTTCATTTTTTGAGTTAGATCCATAGGTACAAATTATAAACTTACAGGGCCAGAATGTCCAGTAAATACTCTGAGCACATTCTTCGACTGAACATCAAAGAGTTTGACTGCAGCCTCTTCACTGCCAGACACCAAAAGTCTTCCATCACCTCTGAAAGAAGCACCATAAGCTGCTTCTCTGAACTTTGAGATGTTCTTTGTAACAACTTTAGTGATGGGATCATAAATCTGAAAGAAAAGTCCACATGAATCAATATTTAAAAAAAAAAAATCTGAATTAGCTGTAATAAAAGTCTCTCTATTGGTCCAAAGCTCAACTAGTAGGCATGAGGTCCTCAGTTTCGATCCCAGCTACAGCTCTAAAGTAATTGAGTTATTTCAGTAAGATTTTTTCTCACAGTATTTAGTATTTATGTGACAGTGCTAGGCCCAAAAACTATCAAAAGAGACTTCAACATATTTGAAAATAAATGTGAGTCTATACAAGTACAACAGCTAGTTCTCACAAGTAGCTTGCCTAAATAAGGTGCAAGTTTGTGTTCTGCGTTCATATAATAATGCAATCAATAGCATTACTTGCACTCAACTATCTTGAAGACTGTTACATAAAACATGGTTAATGCAAGATTTTAAGATTCGTGATTTACTAAACATTAACAAATATGCTAGAGAAATAATAAAGTGTAAAAACTGACCTGCACTCTGACCGAGCATGTTGCCGCAAAATAATAAGGTTCTACAGGGCTAAAGTCCAAATAGTCTATAGCACCAAACTCCTTTACAAGCACTGGCGACTGAAAACATAATATTTATTAGTACAGGTGCATACTGAGTTAAGATTAACCAGAAAACCATTAAAAACAAGTGGATTTACCCCTAATTTCTTCCAGTAAATAGTATCCTCTGTTACAATAGAAGCCGGCTTTTGATACACAGCCTTACTCGTTTTCTTGAAAGGATATGAAATATGTGCCATGTTTCTGGTAGGTTTATCACTTAGAGATATAATTTTACTACTTATTTTACGATTTTAACACAGAACTCTCCGTAAAAACATTCCCACGTTGTTTTGAAACTTTTGACAGTTTTGACAGCAATAGAATTTGACACTAGGGATGTCGATCTGATAACGATAAATATCAGTTTCTAATAATTATGTATTCAGTGAATCGAAACTTCACTCTTGAAAATCGGCATTCGATATTATTCTATTTATTTTTTGGTGTAAACCAAAAAAGTATTAGGTAACAATTAATTGAGAGTGCTGCCGATGGCTGCATGTTGGGATTCCTTCGCTTCTCTTTATTATATTAAGAATTAAGTACCTGATTTATTCGTACAATGAGATCGTTAATTAGAGTACAGCTTGGCCAGAACGGATTGAAACGGAACTAAATTTTTTATTTCTGACAGTGTTTTAAAATCTTTGATAATTGATGTAAACAAAGAGCGCAGGTTTGTTAGATTTATTATTGTGCCTAACTAACGCAATAAGCAGGGCCCCCGTAAGGTCAACCGGCGCCTGTGTGCAAAAAAAGATTTTGGCGCCCCTTAAGGCATTTTTTATGGTAGGTCGGTCAGTGGCGTCAAGAAAAGAGAATGTTAACCTCATACAAGCGCGAGCGAAGCGAGCGCGAAATTTTCTAGCATTTTGGATTAAGACAAGGCAATTCTTTATAGAAACGCAGTGAGCTTTAATCTAAAAGTGAGATCAAACATTTTGAAGTCTCTTAATGAATCTTAAAGTTATCAACTTCAATTTAAAAAAATATTTTCTTTCACTTTAAAAAAAAAAAAACTGGGCCCTTGGTTTTGGCGCCCCTAAAGGATGGCGCCCGTGTGCATTGCACACATTGCACATATGGTAGCGGGGGCTCTGGCAATAAGTGAAAAAAGAAAAAAAACATTTAAAGTGCTGGTAGCGAGAAGACAGTAGCGACTTCCGGTTTTCTACAGTTTTTGATCGGTATACATATATTAGATCACGATACGGAACGATTTAAAAATCGATCTTTTTCGGAAAGACTCGACATCCCTATTTGACACAACAGGAAACAACACGTGCAACCGTGCAACTGACATAATTATTTGATATAAGTAATAATAGTATTTAATTTTAATGGCAAATGTTTTTTCATTATGTTAATCACATGTTTATCAGCAATTTTTTGTAATTTACTATTCTTGACTTGAAGCACGTACCATAAATAATTATCTATAGTTAACCATAGAGGAAAGAGGAACAGATGTCTATCCATAGACGACCGTTTCTGAATGTCAGAAATGTGCCGTAACAAAAATACAAATAATTTTTAACAATTTATTTACACGTTTATAATCGGATTGTGTAAAGAAGGCCAGCTAAAATGTTCAAATTACTCAGCCGCCATGGCCGCCCTCGAAGTGCTCTAATAAATTTCTTTTCTGAAAAATGTTTTGAGGTTAGAAAAGCTAAGGTTTATTACGTATATTCCTCAGCAGGATCTGTAAGATTCGCTTCTACTGGCAGCGATGCAGGTAAAACAGCAACTATATTGGACAGTATACCAGAAGCACCGCCTGTACCAGATCCCTCGACCCTTGTCGACTTCACTGAAACTGTACAAACCATAGCTGCAAATGGAGAGCCTACCTTTGCCAGTCTAGGTCTTGGAGGCTGGTCTCCTGTGGGAATGGTGCAAAACTGCTTAGAATATCTACATATCTCCCTGGACGTACCCTGGTGGGGAGCAATCCTCATTGGAACTGTTTGTGTTCGTTTGGTCATGTTCCCGCTAGTTATAATGTCACAAAGAAATACAGCGGTCATGAACAACAACTTGCCTGAAATTCAACTCCTTCAAATGAAGATGACAGAAGCTAGACAAACGGGTAACCAGCTTGAAGCTGCCCGCTATGCTCAAGAGATGATGGCATTTATGAAACAAAAAGGATTAAATCCATTGAAGAATATGTTGGTTCCATTAGCTCAAGCTCCTCTGTTCATTTCCTTTTTCATGGGGTTAAGAGGTATGGCAAACTGTCCTGTGGAGAGTATGACTTATGGTGGTATGGCATGGTTTACAGATTTGACAGTTCCTGATCAGTTTTTCTTGCTGCCACTTATAACTAGTGCCACAATGTGGGCAACAATAGAACTGGGTGTAGATGGAGGCCGTCTTGAAGCACAAAATATGGTTCTGATGAGGTACTTTCTAAGAGCAGTCCCACTTATCATGATTCCATTCACAATCAACTTCCCAGGTGCCATCTTAGTGTACTGGTGTTCCAGTAACTTCATATCTCTAATACAAGTTGGTTTACTTAAAGTACCAGCAGTAAGAGATTATTTCAAGATTCCTAAGTTGATTAAACATGCACCTGACAATCTACCAATGAAGAAAAAAGGTTTTATTGATGGAGCTAAAGATTCCTGGACAAACATGAAAATTTCCAAAGAATTAGCAGAGAGACAAAGGATAGATGAAATGATTTTCACAAGAGCAGGCAAAGGGCCTCTACAGAAAACATACAAGTTTGACCCGACAAAGATAACAAATGTACAGGCAAAGTCTAAGTAGGGTTTAATATTGTTATATATTCATTTAGTGTAGATTATTGTGTATTAAATATTATCTAAAGAAATAAGTAGCAGTTTTGTAATTAATTATTTGTATTGATGACTTCAACTTTAGTTTGCCCTAAAGGTTTTGAATGGAAGTAATACTAAATATTGTCTACCCTGCATTTAGGGGCTGGTTTAAAAGATACACAGTTATTAAACTCTTTATTATTATTATTATTATTAGCCTAAATTGTCCCACTGCTGGGCAAAGGCCAGAAAGACCATTAAACTCTTTAAAAAATATAATTTTGTTTGCCATGATTCCACATTTTGATTTGACCCTAAATATCCTATAAATCAATGAAACATTCACTTTGGTGATAAAGTAATGAAACAATCATTACTTGCACTGGTATGCCTTTGTCCTCTGTGCCAACTCAAATGAATGCAGTATTGTTTTAATTTGACATACTATTCCTCAATATGTTGCCTCATCTATGGTCATGGCAGGCTGCATAGCGCTATAATAGCAGAGGTATAAAGATTATGTTAATGACCTTGGTGTAAAAGACCATTAGGTACCACCAATCCAAATTTTGGAAGGGAATGTGATCATGCATGGTCTATATTAGCTACAGTGCTGCCCCATTCGGTGAAAACTAGAATCGCTTTGTGAGTTTCGTTTGTTGTAGTTAGTCACTTCAATGGTAAGATGGCAGCACTTGTTACGAATTTGATTTACTCAGCATGCGATTCCCGGGAACGAGAGTAATAAATAAATGGCGAGGACCAAAGATAATATCTGATTCAGTTGCCTAACCTGTTTTGTTAACTTTGTTGGTTTTGATTTTGGAGCCTTAACTAGCACCAATACCTAATAGGCACCTACAATATTATTAATCATGGAAAAATATAATTATCATCCGATTGCGGAAATTCATTAGGTATTATGAGTTAATTATGGAGGTCAAAATGATAAGCATTTCCAAATCTTAATTTCGAAGCCACATAAAATATAATAAATTAGTTGCTCCACAATAATAGGTATAATTAAAAGAATATTGAAATAGTAAATGAAAGTTCTCGAAAAATAATTCGCACCATTCCTGTAAGAAAGCGGTAAGTGAATTCGGACAACTTTTCAGGAGGTAAAAAAAACGTGTTCAACATTGTAAAAAAAATCCCACGAAAACCTTGTAAATAGCAAAAGATTGCATTTTGCAGCGGCGAAATGATAGAGTTTCCGATTTTTCATTTTGCTATGTATACTGGGAGATATGGTTGAATTATACGGTTACTTAAATAATCCCCGAAACTGTTACAAAAGAAGCCGGTGTAAAAATGGATACTGCTTTGTTGCCATCTTTGGTGTACCGCATTGGCTGCGTTAAGTGTAGTTATTCCATTATTCATGCTCCAATTTTAGGCCAGTCCGAAAGTGTAAGTACCACTTACGTAGTTTTTACACGAAGAATTAAGTAAGTAAGTGAACTTGCAAGACTCGCCTTCGTAATAGTATCCAAGAACAAATGCCTATGTTTATTTACGTTTATTAAGTTATTTTAAGTCTTCGTGTTAGATATGGGTACGTGTTGTTTACGGCTTTATACCTAGGGAAAGTTGTAAAATAAAGAAATGTATGTATGTATACATCTTTATAAGAATGGAAAATTATTTTATTTTTTGTCGCAAAAATACACATTTTTTGTGACAGTAACCTTATTTTTGGCGCTAGCTTCATGAAAATTTGTGAGAAGGTGTATTAGATTACGGCCGATTTTTTGCATTAATAAAAAAAAATTGACGCAAGTCGAGTTACGCGTTTCTTCCAGGAATGGTGCGAATTATGTACCTACCTATTGAGCTCGTCGTTGGGGCCTGTCGGAATGTTTTCGACGGAAATAATAATAAAGAGAGGAACCATTGCCGTTTGAACAAAGCAAAGGCTCAAAGGCTGAATACTTAGAACGCAATTACCGATGTCGAGACGAGAGCCGCCAGTGTGGAGACTGCAGGGCCCCCGTAAGGTCTACTGGCGCCCGTGTGCAAAAAAGGATTTTGGCGCCCCTTATGAATTATCTTTTTTTATGGTAGGTTGGTCAGTGGCGCCCTGGGGATGTAAAGCTTGCCGCGGAACTTAAACCCAAAAAAAAAATCATCAAGTGCTACTCAAACTTCACACCCAGAGTTCCATATCATCTAAGAATTTTTGTATACCAATAATAAAAATGTAACTTACATAAGAAGCATTTGCTATTGAAAAATGAGAATGAATTTCAAAAGCGAGGGCAAGAAAAGTGAACATCAACCTTACTTGAAGCGCGAGCGAAGCGAGCGCGAAATTTTTTAGCTTTTTGGAATAGAACAAGGCAATTTTTCATATAAGAACGCAGTGAGCTCTAAAAGTTTAACGTTTCCATACTTCAAGTTTTAATCTAAAAGTGAGATCAAATATTTGATGTCTTTAGTAGGTATTTAAACTTAATCCTATTTAATTAAGTTCTAAACTTTTATTTAAAAAATATTTTTGTTTTTTTTTTCTGTTCCCTTGGCTTTGGCGCCCGTAAAGGATGGCTTTGGCGCCCCTAAAGGATGGCGCCCGTGTGCATTGCACACATTGCACATATGGTAGCGGGGGCCCAGCTGGTGGAGAGGCAACTTTATTAACTAGGTATACTTTTTTTAGCGTGGTAAAATCATCAAATGAGTCCTCACACCCCGGGCAGGGCGGAGGGACTGTCAGACTTGTACTGACTAAAATCCACGGTGTCCTTCAATAGCCCTTTATGTTCCGGGGTCACGGTAAGGATATAAGTACCGTGACCCCGGCAGGCTTTGGCCCTCTGAGAGGGGGCCCCGTAATTTTGTTGACGCTCTTTGAGGCGCGCGTGGGACACAACGCGCCGTCGACCCGGGCATGGGCAATTACAAATTCTTTAGAGAACTCGTAGAAAAACTGCATTTTCAGAAAATCTATTCTATATCATAGCAAATATCTTAACATTATGATTAAACAATAACGGAATAATGAAGCAAAAGTTTTGTTTCGGACTATACCGTAAAAAGTTTCTCAGCATAACGGGCAATTATCCTGAACTTACAACCAAGTAATGAGGTCTTTATTTGAAAAGGAAATGTAAAAACGTTGCCTTCGGATTTCCTTCTTTTTTATTTAGTGTATTTTTATCTCATTATTTTCCGTTGCGAATTCTTTACAAGATTTTATTATGTTTGTTCTTAGAAATACAGATGAGATACAATAAATGTACGGACTACCGGTTATTATAATCTGGTTGTCAATTTATTATTGGATAAGACAGTAAGTACTTTTTTATCGTGGTAAAATCATCAAATGAGTCTTCCCACCCAGTGAAGGGCATAGGAGGGACTGTCAGACTCGTACTGACTAAAATCCAGAGTGTCCTTCAAGAGCCCTTTACATTCCAGGGTCACGGTAATTTGGTGACCCCGGCAGGTTTTGGCCCTCTAAAAGCCCGCCAGTACTTAGATAATTATTATTTTCCTATCTATACCTACGCTCTTTTATTTTTTTTAGCGTGGTAAAATCATCAAATGAGTCCCCCCACCCCGGGCAGGGCGGGAGGGACACTCAGACTTCTATAATACTGACTAAAATCGACGGTGTCCTTCAATAGCCCTTTCTGTTCCGGGGTCACGGTAAGGAAATAATCCTGCGACCATCTATACCTACGCTGATGAAATGATTTGAAATTAGAGAGCTCTATAAAACGATTCATGTCATATGACTTTAAAAGAGTAATTATTAGCCTGTATTGTAAAGTTTTTAGCATAATCGATACATAATAGTGGAGACACGATTTAAATACAGTAAATAGTAGATATTATTTATACAACCGATGTCATTCACGAATGGTTTAATAATACATTTGTTTTGACAGTAATAAAATACGCAATAATTATAAACTGTCATGAACTACGAAGGCTACGTAAGCTCTCGTAACCGTAGCATCTAATTACACGCTGCTACGAACGGCTACGGCTGTGGCTACGCGCAATTGAAAAGTACCCAAGGAGGTGGCTTAATAGAATTTAAACTCAAGAGCACAGTTGAAAAATAAACTGCTATTCTTATCTAACTCACCAAGTAGGTATCCACTATCATCTTTCCTTCGATGGTCTATACAAAACCACAAGTACCTACATAGTTAAAAGATCAACGTATATACAGTTTCTTTACCGGGGCACGGTACAGTTTATTGTTGGTGAAAGTCCGTGCTTAAATAGTAATGGAGAACCCCTTTGAAGTTGAAACTTCCGAATTTTGAAGTGGACTCGGACTCACTCGCGAACTTGGTCTCGGGGACTTTGTTATACTTAGTTCGCTTGAGAGAACAGGTAATAAGAACAGGGTAAACCACAGCAAAGAAAGAAAAGGTAAAGGAACAAAGAAAATATTTAATGAGGAAAAGTTCATCGTTTTGTCTGCTCATAAACACCCCACATTAGCTTTACTATACCTACTCGTGTTCTTGGTCCTTGCAACAGTGCCACAATAATTTATATTGGAACCACAGTAATGGGAAATGGCGGTGAATTGTCTTCGTCGCGATGATGGACGTTTTTACGAATAAATGGCGTTTTAAGTTGGTTTGTCTCCCAAATTAAAGACATAATTCTAGGTTGTAAGCTGTCCACAGGACGATCACCGGCCACAATAGGCGCGACCATGCGGACGGCAAGTTACGGGTCGACGGCACGTCGTGTTCCACGCCCGCTTCAAAGAGCTGTCAGCATAATGTCGGGGCCTCCTTAGAAGGCCAAAGGCTGCCGGGTCGCGGGACTAATGAATAACCGTGGCCCCGGAACGTAAAGGGCTATTGAAGAATACCGTGGGTATTCCCTCCTGCCCTGCCCTGGGTGGGAGGACGAATTTGAGGATTTACCACCTAAAAATAGGTTATAAGTTGCGACGAGCTCGGAGTTGGGATAGATATTGTTGTTAATCACGCTTTACAGTAAGGAATAAAACATTATTCTATGGAAATTTAATAATCACTTTACACTAGATACACACACACTACTCTTTTCCTAATCAAGTAATTGAACTCAGGGCTTCACGCTCAGCAGTTTACGAGACTACAGAGTTAGTTCAGTCATACGTGGTATAAAATAGATTTTTCGCTTCAACAGCGCTTTTATGAATACTTCAGTTTCGCAAAGCTAAACCTTCATATCGGATAAGCACTTCAACAAAATAGTTCAGTAGAGGTCATAACCGAACCTAAATAGGTCAGGTTGGTATGTAAAACGAGTGCGCTTATTGGTTTAGCATTTAATTTCCAAATGAATTGGTTATCTAATAATGAAGCTGGTTTAATATAGAACTATATTAGGAAAAAGTTTATGTGGGCAAACTAAAGGCCGAGACTCCACCTCCTGCGTTGCGGAGTGGAGCTGTGTCAATAACGCAATTCTATTGGTTGTTCAAAACACGTCTCGACTCCGCACAGCTCGACACAGCTTTGGTGGAGTCTCGGCCTAAAAGATCTTTTTTTTTGGGCTGGAAAATCAGAAAGACCTGTGAGTCTCGTAATGACTAAAACCTGTCCAGTTATCTCAATAGGGGTCCCATCCATTTGCTGGCAGCTCCAAATCTAGCTTGGTTATTGATATACGACGGCAAGTTACCCATTACTCGGCGTCCGTAATTCCACGATCGGAGTCTGGCTTCGTGTTTAGGGACGGTAGAGAGCTCTCTACCCGTTCCAAGTTCAACATTTATTTCAATTGATTTTAACCACACCTCTCAATTCACAATACGCCACCAAAACAACTTCTCCCATTATCCTCCTACATAAAGTATATACACCCATTTACTCACTGTCATGTGCAATACATATCCCTAACGGAACACTGCAATAAAAATAAAAACCCCGAACGTTACCGGCCACCCTTTTAGACATCTACAAAGAAATCGTAACATAAAACACTCGTAGATAACTTAGTTCGGACAGCGCTAGTTTTCTGCCGCCTCCCGAAGATTTATAAGCCAAATCTGGAACAAAAGAATATTACTATTCTACTGATATATGTTACACCTGTGCTGAGTGACGTATACCTTTGGGAATTAAATGTATGACTATTTATCTTAGCGCGGTTGAAGGTTCTTCGGGTAGGCTTTCGATGAAAGATCTAAGGATTCGGGTACTCTATTATGTTTATCATTAATCTGATTGAATTGTCTGAAGTTTAAAGTATAAACTCCTGTGTTTTTACCATTTTCATTGGATGTATTGTAACGTTACTGCTGATTTTTTTTCGAGATTTTTATTAACTTAAGTTACTTGAAAGTAAAGTTTGCCTTTTCTCTTGCCACAATCTAGTCCAGATGCAAAGATTTGTATTATTATGAGTATTTGAAACTCCTGCGCATCGACGGAATACAGTAAGCACTGTTTGATGCCAGATTCCAACAGGATTGAGGTCGCGAGCCATGCAGTCCTGATGAGGCCTATAGTATGTACCATTTAACATGGCAAAAGAGGTCATTCACTCCCTCCTACCAAGTTTTTTATCACTAAGCGATAATGACACTTATTGTTACCTAAAACCACTAATAATTGACAGTTGCTTCTATCGCTACAGTATCGTGGTACCAGCCTGCTTGACATATAGGGGTTGTGAATCTTGTGTTGCTCTAATTAAAAAATATTATTTTGTATTTCTAGAAATCAAATTGTGTGCTTATAAATTTACGCGGGACGTAAAAAATGTTCCACAGTGTGTGACGGAGTGATAGGCAACGGCCCTTTTTCCGTCATATGTATTTTCGTCCGCGCGCGGATCATAGTAGATTTTCAAAGTCGATTGTATGTTTGTTCTTGATTATCTCGCGTTTGTCTGAACCGATTTTCATGCGGTTTACGGAAAAATGTTTATTACAGTCTAGGGAAGGTTTTAATATATAATAATAATGGATGTCTTGTGACGTTGCCCGCATAGATCCGTTTTTGTTGCTCGCTTGGATATAAATTTCTTAAGTTGCCGATTGTACGAAGACTTTTGTTGAATGTCTGAACTAAAAAGGGTAAAATAAATACGTTTTTTTTTTAAAAAGTACCGACTTCAAAAACAAATACAAAAAAGTGGAAATAACTTTTCTTTCGGAAGTCGCTGGCATTAGTCAATGACATAAAAATCAAAAGCCACCGATTTCCGAAAGAAAAGTTAATTTACACTTTTTTGTATTTGTTTTTGAAGTCGGTACTTTTTAAAAAAAGTTTTTATTAATACTAAGGGTACAACGGCGGTCTTATCGCTAATAGCGATATCTACCAGACAATTATGATGGACTTAAAGAACCTTAAAAAAAATGAGGGTAGACAGTGATGCACATCAAATTATAGATAACCGATAATATAAATTACAATACACACAAACATTAATAATAAAATAAAATACACAAATATAAATATGTATTATTAGAGAAAAAGGAAATGATTTAAGACTAAGCTTTTAAAAGAAACCAGTGACTTGGCTTGTCTTACTGATACAAGCAATGCATTCCACAAACGACAGCCTGGACTGTGAAAGAATCATCATAAAAAAATGTGGAATGCACAGGCATCAAAAGAATCAAATGTATATAATTATGTATATACAACGTGTATCGTTAATAGCGCAAAACCTCTCGTGGAGTAACTCAGCCCATGTTTCTAAACAATGTTTGTTAAAAACTAGTTTTAGTAATTGCCGATTTATCAAAATCATCAACGTTTTTGAGAAAGTTTGGTCTACTCCTTTTACCTTCAGGTTGCGTTATTTTATGAGTATTTCTGTATTCACGTAATACCCGATAATTATATAGATCTCTCACTCACCCCACATATTTCTGACGTACGTTTGACAAGATCATGGTTAGTTAAATATTTATCCTCGGGCTTTGTGTTTTGGACATATTTAAAAATATTAATAATCATGAAGACGTTCTCCGCTGGTGAGAATCGTCTTCTGTCTTTTTGCTGGCGGCGATGTGAGCGGTATCGATTCCGAACCTTCTTGAGGTTGGAATACCTATGTTTGGACGACGACGGCGTTTACTGGTTTCACCAGTAGATGTTCCGGCTTCTGGTTCCATGCTTCTTTACAAGCAACAAATGAAGTAACAATAACAACACAGAACACAAAAACAAAAAACCTATAGAGCGGGCATTGGGAAAATTTTCATACAAAATTCGCACCATTCCTGGAAAAAACGCGTAACTCGACTTGCGTCAATTTTTTTTTATTAATGCAAAAAATCGGCCGTAATCTAATACACCTTCTCACAAACCATTTATGTGCCGCACTCATCGAAATTCGAGGGCAACATATTTGACGTTTTGTGTCGCTCCCTCGAAATTCAATGGCTTGCTCCGTTCATAGATTTTCGCGGTATTTCTTCGAGTGACAGGTGCCTATCTCGTTCGTACTTATGCAATTCGTAGGGAGATAGACAAGGATGGTTAATAAATACTCAGAATGTCATTAAACCGGTGAACGAGGCAATAAAACAGAGTGAACTAAATAGTCAGTGCGCGGTGCGCGACGCGACGGCTCGCGTATTTTGTTGTTGGTTTTGTGCAACTAAATCGTTAAATAAAGTGTGTTAAAGTGTAATAATAAAATGGTTTGTTATGTACTTAACTGTTTAAAATAAGTTAATTGGGTAATCAGCATAAATTTCGGCAGAAATACCATATTTCATCGAACATTATTAAACTTGGTGCTCGCCGTCCGAACTGATTTACCGTTTTTTTTTCAAGTGATAATGCCTGATGTAAGTAAACTATTGTTATTATCAATGCTATGTTAATTAAGTATGTGTTCATTGCATTTAATTAAGGTAATAACATCAAAAATTCAAATCGCCGTTAAAACAAAAACGCGCGACGCGAAACCTCGAATTTCGAGGGGCCGACACACAGGGGATTGTGACGTCATAACGGTCATTTGTGTGATTCAAACTAGACGAACGTAGATGTCCGGTACGAATAGATATGGCCTTTGTTGATTTTTTGTGCGTTTTTTTTTTATTTTTATTTTTTTTCTATACATCTTTAAATCCTTTTTTTTTTACTTTTTCGGAGCAAATAGTGACACTACTGTGTTATTTAGTAATTCATCTTCTCACATTTTTATTACATATTTATTTTAAAAAAATCGCGTTTATTGTAATGTTTCATTTTCTCAGTTTTAATTTAGAGTCAATTAGATTATTATTTTTTATTAACTTCATAGTCTTCATAATTCAATTTCAAATGTGACAACAGGCCGCTTCTAGAAATTAGCACATCTATGTACATAATTTTGCGTGTTTTGTCATGAAATTGTAAATTTTGCTGGTTCATTTCGGAAATGTTTTTGTTAAGTAACATACCCTTGTGTTATGTTTTTCTATTAGTAAATATTGTCATCTTCTGAATTGTGAAAAAATATTTCAAATAAGAACAATAGTAATTGCTCCGTGGCCTAAACAATGAACGGGTCTATTTTATTACTTTGTTTTAAGTGTTTACAATCTGAGCCATTGTTTATTAACCAAGCAATTCTAACCGGTACCACTCCGTCAGCGATAAGATTAAGAACCATTCTTTGTAATAAGATATGAAAGTAAACCGCCGGGCGTTCTCAAGTGCCGAACTCGAAGCGTAAACATACCCATTTTTTTTGTCACCGTGCGGGGTCCTTGACTTTAACCAGATGTTTGTAATGCTTGTAGAGTGAAAAAAATGTATGGGGCGGTGTGATATTTTAGTGGATTTTTGTAAATTAAGGTTTATTAATGAAAACAGAATAAAGACTTTGTAAAAAAATGTTTATTTGTTATATTTATAAATACTTTTATACAATAAACTGGGAAAATTTTGCTTACACTGATTTCAAACTTGAATTAACAATATATAACAATGCAATAACGAACTGAAACATTTTAAATCTGATAGCTTATTTCATAACAATTCCAACAACATAAATTGCTTACGGCTGCTATGCTAAACAAAGGAGGTACAGATGTTTTTCTAGGACGCGCCGATAGCGCATGACGTCACCCGAACGGCCCGCGGCATCAAGTGTCAGGGGCGCGTTAATGGTTTTGGCATACAACGTGTATCGTTAATAGCGCAAAACCTCTCGTGGAGTAACTCAGCCCATGTTTCTAAACAATGTTTGTTAAAAACTAGTTTTAGTAATTGCCGATTTATCAAAATCATCAACGTTTTTGAGAAAGTTTGGTCTACTCCTTTTACCTTCAGGTTGCGTTATTTTATGAGTATTTCTGTATTCACGTAATACCCGATAATTATATAGATCTCTCACTCACCCCACATATTTCTGACGTACGTTTGACAAGATCATGGTTAGTTAAATATTTATCCTCGGGCTTTGTGTTTTGGACATATTTAAAAATATTAATAATCATGAAGACGTTCTCCGCTGGTGAGAATCGTCTTCTGTCTTTTTGCTGGCGGCGATGTGAGCGGTATCGATTCCGAACCTTCTTGAGGTTGGAATACCTATGTTTGGACGACGACGGCGTTTACTGGTTTCACCAGTAGATGTTCCGGCTTCTGGTTCCATGCTTCTTTACAAGCAACAAATGAAGTAACAATAACAACACAGAACACAAAAACAAAAAACCTATAGAGCGGGCATTGGGAAAATTTTCATACAAAATTCGCACCATTCCTGGAAAAAACGCGTAACTCGACTTGCGTCAATTTTTTTTTATTAATGCAAAAAATCGGCCGTAATCTAATACACCTTCTCACAAATTTTCATGAAGCTAGCGCCAAAAATAAGGTTACTGTCACAAAAAATGTGTATTTTTGCGATAAAAAATAAAATAATTTTCCATTCTTATAAAGATGTATACATACATACATTTCTTTATTTTAAAACTTTCCCTAGGTATAAAGCCGTAAACACACAATACCCATATCTAACACGAAGATTTAAAATAACTTTATAAACGTAAATAAACATAGGCATTTGTTCTTGGATACTATTACGAAGGCGAGTCTTGCAAGTTCACTTACTTACTTAATTCTTCGTGTAAAAACTACGTAAGTGGTACTTACACTTTCGGACTGGCCTAAAATTGGAGCATGAATAATGGAATAACTACACTTAACGCAGCCAATGCGGTACATCAAAGATGGCAACAAAGCAGTATCCATTTTTACACCGGCTTCTTTTGTAACAGTTTCGGGGATTATTTAAGTAACCGTATAATTCAACCATATCTCCCAGTATACATAGCAAAATGAAAAATCGGAAACTCTATCACTTAGCCGCTGCAAAATGCCATCTTTTGCTATTTACAAGGTTTTCGTGGGATTTTTTTTACAATTTTGAACACGTTTTTTTTACCTCCTGTAAAGTTGTCCGAATTCACTTACCGCTATCTTACAGGAAGGGTGCGAATTATTGATGCCGTGTGTCAGTAGCACAATCTACCGTTGCATAGCAACGCGACTACCAGACTGAGCGATTTTTACCTAGTGGTAAAAAGTTTTCATGATTACAACTTTCTTCGTGATGTCCTGTCTATTGCTCGCATTTAGTTTAATGTCTTTGCACAATCCGAACGCAAGCGAACTTCCACACGGAATGTCAAATCAAAATGGCGGCTGCTGCCGGGGATGCTGCACCCCTGACGCGATGACGTCATCGCGTCAGGGTAAAACAAAAACGACATAAGATCAAAATTTGCATTTTCTGTGATGAAATAGTTTTTGTAATTTATTTTAGGAAAAATAAGGTGTTTTTACCATCCTGATATCAAAAGAATATTAATACACTTATATCCATACAATATGCACTAACTTTATATTTACTCAGTATTGTATTATAGGTTAATGCAAAATTATATGATGCATAATAATTATGTTTACTTTTGTTAAATTGTCTCAGTGTGATAAACTTGTGTAAAAAGGAAAATACAATATTTAAAAAAAAATATTTCGTAGGGTACGTTTGCTAGATTTTCTATTATTTTGGGTTGTGCATTGTGTTATGTTTGTGGTAATTTTTTATGTATTATGAGACTAAAGCGATGTCAGTTTTGCGACAGTTTGTGACAGATTTGTACGGGTGAAGAGGAAGTATCGCTAATATTGAGATATCGGGATGAAAGTCGGAGCAATGACCTCTATTGTCATGTTAAATGGCACATACTATACCATCGCTAGTAGAATCGTTTAATCGTAACCGTAGGTGCGTGCGGTAGACCGAATGCTGGTGTGAAATTTTAAGAGGAATGCCTCCATAAACATTAATTTCATGAATCTTTTTTGTTTCGCAGCATAGGTATGTTGCCAGTGTCATAATAGTAGTAGTAGTAACATTGTTTTGTATGAAATTACTCACATCATCATCATCTTTATCTTTATCTTTATTATTATTACATATAATAAAATCGTAGAGCTGTCATTCCTGTACATTGAATATTTTTTTCTTATTGTATTTTTTTCGAGATAAGGGATCGATTCTGATGCCAAATCAACTTCTTTTTTCTTTCGAAATTTTTTATGTTTTTTTGATTTGATCTATCTCTTAAACTACTGTAAAGTTGTGGATCAAATTTTCCTCAAATATTCCTAATAATATGCTTCTGTTGATAGGCTATGTATCATTACGCTATTTTTCCCGGGAGATAAGCAATTTTAAATTTTGTTGTTTTTATCTGTTTGTTTTTAGTTGGAAGCTAAACCACTGGATATTATTTAGTAAATTTTTCCCCAAATATTCCTTAAACTGCTCTTCTATTAATAGGATATGTATAATTACGCTATTCCCTTTGGGGGATTAGCAATTTTATAATATGTTGATTTTCAGTCATTGTTGACTTTTGTATAAGAACCGCTATTTGAAAACACTGTCAGCGTACTAGCCAGCCCGGTCGGTAACCTGCTTGACTTTCGTGCAAGGGGTCTCTGGATCAAATCTCGCTGTTTCTTTTTTTCACTTTTTGAGTTTTCTTATATTTGTCCTGAGAGTTTCAAATAATTAAAAAAAATGTGTATACTTTTATTTCAATATTATTCGCAATTTTAAATTATTACTATTTTTTTTCAATAGTTTTCTAGGATATAAATATACACTGATTTAAATTGTAGGTAGTAAGTTGGATATTTTTTTAAATTGTAATTGTTTCGAGGTGTGGAATTTTAAAGATTAAAAAAAAATGTGTTTATTTATGTTTTGAATTGGTGTTCAAACCCGTGCATAGATTCTGTTTTATACGACGACAAGTTGTACTCATCGAGTCAGATAATTAGTTATTTTTTAGGTATCACGCGGAATGCAAGGGAGAAGAGCAATGCTATCGTACGTTCAATTTGCAGCGATACTGTAAATCAACCCAAAAATGATAGTCTAAAGTTTAAAATAAACACGGTTCTTTGAAATTAATGTCGCTCAAATAAGGACGTTTCCTATGCAAACTATGTACCTAGATATAACATTATTGATCTAAACTAATAATAAAAATACAAGTATGTTTGTTTTTTACCTTTTCACGCATTACTACCTACTGAATCGATCGTCCCAAAATTTAGCATATACGTTGTCAGGAGTATAGACACGGATATAAGGTATCTTACATCCCGAATAACAGAAGAGAGCTGTTGCCGAGAAAACAATGAGAGGTTTTCTTTTTGGAGTTTAAAAAAAAAAGTAGTTTCCAAGGACTCTATAGATGGCGTTGAACTGACGATGTTACTCTAGGAAAAAGATGTATGCCTTCATTTTTGCACAAATCTTTCTTTTTCTCTTGGGACATTTTCTTTCTGGCGTGGAAAACTCATAAATTAAAAAGACTGGTAAATGAATTTTTTTTTTCTTTTTCCTTATTTTCAAAATGCTATTTGTGTGATGTGATGTGACTGACAATGACATGACATGTACTTTTTGTTTTACGATCTCAAAATTACATCAATCAAGTGAAAAAAATAAAAAAATGACGTGACGTTCGTTCATTGCAGTAAGTAACATATCAAGTTCAGCGCCATCTATCCATTGACTAGGGAAACCATAAAAAGAAAATCCCACATTACGTTCATATTCCAGATGGCGCCACACGATCCGTATTGTTTCTCAAATTCTAAAATAACGCAAGCGAAGCCGCGGGCAAACACTAGTCATTATTATACCTAGACACAGAACAAATGATCGTGCCAGAGGCCAGTCTTAAAAGGTTAGAAAATTGAGTAGGAAGTCTCCACAAAATATATTAGCGAAGTTAATATTTAGAATTCGCGGCTCATTCATTTCGCACGCAGATCAAATATTTCCTACATTTGGTCACAGCTGCGACCATTTTTTATAGAAAGTAGGTCTGAAACGGACCGAGAATATGAGGAGAATTCAAATATGACGTTTTGGATATAGATTCAATTCTGTTCAATAGGAAAAATCGCTTTTTTGTAAAAACATAGGACGCTATATACTGTACTGTACCTAATTTCACGTCTGTTTATCTTGCTAGCTAGGTTTAGTAGTAATTGTTTTGTATTGCTTCGTTGGTCTAGTGGTCACCAGCGTGTTGTATCGAGTTTGATTTCTGGGTGGGGCAAAGTATTATTAAGTATTTGAATGTCTTAGTAGCAGCCACGGAGTCCGGATAATATTATGTAGGTACGTGATATTATTTTTCTGTTTAAGTCCTAATATATGAGTCGATTCTTTAGGAGAAATCAATTAAAGCCCCGGGATTATGTAAAGTTATCTCTTAAATACTTACTTTCTTCAATATCTAATTTCGATTAGATACATACCTTTGTCTAATTTCTACGTCTGACAAAGATAATCTTATTAAATCATGGATACAATCAATGTAAAAAAAAAGAAACAAATTAAGACGATTTCATTTATCTGTAGCTATCAGTTGCCATGCGAAATGTTTTTCCATTACGATTCGAAATATTAAATAACGTAGGTAATTAGATCTTTTCTGATCTAGTCATGTAATGAAAATTCTATACAGAAATAGCTACGTATTTCGTACTACGCGTAATTTTGCGAGTAATTAAATATTTATTACACTCCACACAACGAAATGCGAACTGGATTACAATACGTTCAATTACTTATTCTTACTGTACTATAACATCAAGCTATACAAATCCAGTGTTAGCTGATCGGTCATTACGCGGAAAGATCATATAAATTGTACGGTGCACGTACATGGATTTTAAAATATAATTATTTATTGCAATAAGTTAGCCAGTAGGCTCGCGTATCTGCACTTTGGACGCAACCTACATTTGGCAGTGCATTGACACTGACATATTGCATTGTTCTATGCATTTTATGTATATTACATTTTTAGTGTTCAATTAGACGTGGTTTGAGTCGGACAACTTGCATTTTCATTTAGATTCATCCCGTTGAGCATTCACTGACATTTTCTGCATTTAAGTTTAAAGTTGACATTTACATCTGCATTGACATTACTTATGTTAGGGAAGCACCTTGCATAGTGCACCCTACATAGTTTTTTTGGTCCTTCGTAACTATTGCAAGTACTATACAGTCCGATACGTCGGTCGATAAGACGTCGCGCGGGATCTGTGTCGTGTCGTGTCATACCGTGCCACGTGTGTTGCCGTGCAGGAGCATTCGGGGAGGTAGCAGCGGTCCAGGTTCCAGAGCGTCGCACTGCATTGCATTTGCATAACAGGGAGAGTTCCTGAATTTCAAGTAAGATCGTTCATTATTTATCTTACGACTTTACAATGGAGGGTTTAATCGTGCGTCAAGCAGAGATCCTCGAGGAGCTGAAGAGAATCCATTCTAATTTTAAGAAGGATTCAGCGAGCAGGAAGACCACCGATTACATTCGTAAAAGGCTTGAGAGGTTAGATGTACTATGGGCGGAATGTGAAGAGAAGAACCGGGAGCTGAGTGCAGTAGAAGAGAAAGGTCATCAATATTTCACTGGTAACATTTTCGAGGTCATTAAAGGCTGGTACCATGGAACGCGTCAGGAGATTGCAGCGTTCGAGATGAAGACTCTTGCTGGACCCAGTAACGCCGGCCATAGTAAGCTAAACATTGAATTCGACAACACCCTGTTCGAGACATCTGTAGGAGCAGAGGACAAGCTACTCGAGTTACAGCAGTTGCAACAAGCTAACTTCCGTGCATTCACTAGGTTAGTAAATCGAAGCCTAGACAAGGTTAAGGAGAAATGGGAAATAGAGGATATGCTTAAGACTGTAGAGTTTCGGTGGACTGCAATTGACAAATTACATTTACAAATTGATGGCATTTTAGAGGGGAATTCACAGGATTATTATGACGAGTTCTGTCATTACGAAGATGCATTTACAAATATGAAACGGGCGCTGAACACGAAACTAAACGCTTCTATACATCAACAGCAAACATTACCTAAAATTGACATACCTATCTTTAACGGCAACTATACCTTATGGCCTACTTTTATGGATCTCTACGTAGAAGCGATTCATAATAATCCAGCGATTGCAAAAACTCAGAAAATGCAACATTTAAAGGGTAGACTTCGCGGTGAAGCGGAAAAGCTCGTGCAACATTTACACATAGCACCCGAAAATTATGACACGTGTTGGGAAATTTTGAACCATAGATATAATAATAAGTTTCTGTTATTCACAAGAAATTTCCAAGTATTTATGCGTCAACCTAATTTACAAAAACAATCTGCATTCGACCTCAAGCGGCTATATGACACTACCAACGAAACAATAAACGCGATACACAACTTGGGCATTGATACAAGCTCATGGGACCCGATTCTAGTCTACGTGTTGTGCGAAAAATTAGACTCTGAAACGTATTCGGAATACATGCAATCCAGGTCGGATCCACGCGAGATACCAACATACAATCATTTTATGGATTTCGTCGAAAATAAGTTTATGGCATTAGAACCATTGCACAGGAAAAAGCCAGAAAGCAGTGATAAACCTACATCAAAACCACATTACAAGACGCAACATCCTTTCCACAAAAATACCAAGTCACAACCCAATAAAAGTTCAACAAACTACTCTCGCAACTTCCATGCGTCAAACGCTGGACAATTTAGCAAGATTATTTGTCCGTTGTGCAATATAAATCATGCATTATTTCAATGTACTAAGTTTGCTGACATGCTGAGTACGGAAAAAATGGCATTTATAGAAAATAATAAAATATGCAAAAATTGCCTATATGTGCATAATAAGGGTTACTGTGCATCACAGAAAAGATGCAGAGATTGCAACGAACAACATAATACACTTCTGCATAGCGATATTGCGAAATCAGTGCAAACGCCCTCAGCAACAGAAACAGCATCTAAACCGTCGTCATCGACTTCAACTAGGTCAAATAAAAATTTGCAAAACAACTTCGCATCAAATAATGATGATGAAATATTATTACCAACAGCATTATTGCAAGTAGCCACAGCTGAAGGTGACTACATTACACTAAGGGCTCTAGTTGACCAAGGCTCACAAATTACGTTGATAACGGAGAATGCAGCACAAAGATTGGGCATAAAACGTCAACAACTGAGTGCAAACATAAGCGGCATCGGTACTTTATCCAACAGGAGTAAAGGAAAGGTCCGTCTATCCTGCAAGTCCTTATATAACGACTTCCAGTTTACAACGGAAGCGTTAATCATGACACGGGTAGTAAACAATCTGCCTAACGTTACATTTGCAAAGAAACCTTGGGCTCATGTGACAGACATTACACTAGCCGACCCAGATTACAACTTGTCTAGGCCCATTGACATACTTCTGGATGCACACGTATTTTCCGAAATACTCATGAATGGCTTAGTCAAAGGGGAGGTTAATGAACCCATGGCTCAACAAACACGGTTGGGTTGGATATTGTCAGGCAATGTCACCAAAACATTTAATTGCAACGTCGTAGTTAATGAAGTCAACGACTTGTCAAAGTACTGGGAAGTGGAAGACATCAACGGAGATACATGCAATTCTATGACGTCAGAGGAACGATATTGTGAAGAGTTCTACATTGCAACAACCAAGAGATTAGGAGATGGCAGATATGCAGTTCGTTTGCCAATGAAGCCTAATTTTAATCAGCTGCTGGGCAAATCAAAGCCACGAGCTGTAGCACAATTTATTCAATTAGAAAGGAGATTAGGCAGGGATGAAAAATTATCAGACAGTTACATCAAATTTATGCAAGAGTACCTGGAAATGGGACACATGAAGGAGAGCAAACCTGAATGCAACACGGAATGCTACTTACCTCATCATGGAGTTCTAAAACAGGACTCAGTGACATCAAAATTGAGGGTGGTTTTTAACGCCTCCCAGAGAACTGACACAGGTTACAGCCTGAATGACTTGATGGAGTGTGGTCCTAAGCTTCATCAAGACCTATTGACATTGTTATTAGGATGGAGGTTATACAAGTACGTCTTTACTGCAGATTGTGAGAAGATGTACCGCATGATCCTTGTCCATGAAGAAGACCAACACTTGCAAAAGATCCTGTGGAGGGAATCCAACCAAGGTCCCTTAAAGGAATTCCAGTTGTGCACAGTGACGTATGGCACCAAGGCAGCACCATTTCTAGCTCTTCGAACGCTGAAACAGCTTGCAGACGATGATGCACAGAAATATCCGTTAGCAGCGGATGTCATTGCTAACGAAATGTACGTTGATGATGTCCTAAGTGGCAGCAACTCCATCGAACGAGCACAAGAAATTCAAAAGCAACTCATCAACATGCTAAGTGGAGCTGGCCTTACACTACGGAAGTGGTCAAGCAATGACCAGACCTTGATTGAAAGCTTATCTTCTTCAGATCTTAACCAAACGACAATGCACTTTACAAACGATGGAATGACAAAAGCCCTGGGGGTCCAGTGGAATCCTACAACTGACACATTTTTGTTTACAAACAAAATACAATTTGACAATAAAAACCAATTGACAAAAAGAAAACTGCTATCGGAAATCTCGAAAATTTTCGACCCTCTGGGCTGGCTGACACCTCTGACAGTAAAAGCAAAACTGCTATTCCAAAGCGTCTGGCTATCGGGATGCGAGTGGGACGAAACCTTACCTGACAGCGTGCAAGAAGAATGGAAGCAGTTTACTAGCGATTTACACAAAATAACCGAATACCAAATACCAAGGTGGCTGGGAGATATTACTAAACCATTCCAAGTACATGGATTCTGCGATGCGTCCGAAAAGGCCTACGCATGCGCCATATACCTGTTGACAACAAATGACAAAAACGAACCTGTGACTAGACTTATCGCTGCTGCAAAATCGAGGTTATCGCCAATCAACAAAAAATTGACCCTACCTCGACTTGAATTATGTGGAGCGCTACTACTTTCACGGCTCATGAAAAAGGTCTTGGCAGCCTTTAAATGGGACAATGTGCACAAAAATACATACGCCTGGACGGACTCTATGATTGTATTAGGCTGGCTGCATGGGGACGTCACAAAATGGAAGTCGTTCGTCAGCAACAGAGTACAGCAAGTGCATGACGTAATTCCAAAGCAACACTGGAGTTATGTCAAATCCGAGGAAAATGCTGCAGATTGTGCATCACGCGGAATCAGTTGTTCCCAACTATTGCAACATTCTTTGTGGTGGCAAGGTCCCTACTGGATGAAGAATTATAATGAAAATACTTTTGACAAAATTGCAATTACACCGATAACATGCGAATCAAAACAAAAACAAATGCAAACGTATGTTGTGAAATGTGAACCGTCTTCAATAGTAATTGAATTATTAGACAGACACAGCGATTTGACTCGTATTACAAGGGTCATTGCTTGGATGAAACGTTTCATAAACAGCTGTTCGAACACCGACACTCATCGTACTCATTATTTGACATCTAAGGAACTACAAAGCGCTGATAACCTAATAATGAAACAGGTTCAATTGCATGCCTTCAATGACGAGATTATGAGATTAAAGGAAAACAGAGGTTTGAGCACAAAAAGTAACCTCTTGAGTTTAAATCCATTCCTTGACAAACATGACATTCTGCGAGTGGGTGGAAGGTTACGTAACTCAAACTTACCGGAAGACACTAAACATCCAATTCTACTACCACATGACAATAAACTGACAGAGTTATTAATTTGGCAAGCTCACAAAGAACATTACACGGAGGTCCTAAGTTAACCTTGACACATCTACGACAAACGGTTTGGATCGTAGGAGGACATCGCGCCGTCAAAAAGGTCTTACACAAGTGCGTAACATGTCGCCGATTTAATGCTAAACAAACAAACCAGATTATGGCTGATCTACCAGAGCCGAGAGTGACAGTATCTCGCCCATTTACACATACAGGTGTCGATTTTACTGGACACATTGAAATCAAGGCAAGTAAAGGCCGAGGCGTCAGAACATTGCTGGCGTACGTTGCAGTATTTGTTTGTCTAGCAACAAAGGCCATTCATCTGGAACTGGTATCTGAACTATCCAGTACAGCATTCCTTGCGGCTTTCAAGCGCTTCTGCGCACGTCGAGGTACGCCACGAGACATGTACAGCGACAACGGCACGAATTTTGTGGGTGCAAATCGGTTCCTACTGCAACAATACAAATGCATTGTCGAAACTATAGACAACTTCTTCTTGGGGAAAATATCAGAGATGGGAGTTCAATGGCACTTCAATGCCCCTGTCTGGCCAAGTGCAGGCGGACTGTGGGAAGCCGCTGTGAAGAGCATGAAATATCATCTCAAACGGGTCATTGGAGAACAACGACTGACATATGAAGAATTTACAACTCTGCTATGTCAGATAGAAGCTTGCTTGAACTCACGACCACTGTGCACCGTTTCAGAGAACGCCGAAGAAATAAACTGTTTAACTCCAGGACATTTCTTAACCGGCACATCACTCATGACAATTCCAGAACCCGACATGGACAAGACTTACCGTTTAAACACAAGATGGCAAATTGTACAACAACTTAGTAAGGATTTCTGGAAGAAGTGGTCGCAAGAGTACCTCCAACAACTACAAGCAAGACTAAAGTGGAAACGACAGAACACTGACATAAAGAAAAATGACATTGTATGCATTAAAGATGAAAGGTTACCTGCAGGAAAATGGGCACTGGGTCGTGTAGCGAATTTACACCCTGGAAAGGACGGCCACACTAGAGTTGTGACATTACAAACTGCAAAAGGCGAAACTAAACGACCTATTACAAAACTGGTACCACTAGTGGAGGCTGAGGAACAAAACAACCCTGACACTGACAAACTACCTAAAAACAGGCGAAACCGAGCTAAAAGGCTCAACTGGAACAGCTTGGTATGTTATATGCTGATGCTAGTTATGACATTGATAACGCCTACTGTCCAGCAAGATATGAAACTTACTCAACTGACAAAAAATCAAACACTTTACTTTGACAAGATTGCAGACCTACAAGAAATTAGAGATGAATGGAAACTGGTATTCTATTACAATATGACAAATTATTGGCGCAATGTGGACACTTTGCAAGTATTCGTATCTCACTTAAAGCAAGCTCGTTGCGAAGAGTGGATGATGCAATTTCATGTTTTGATAAATCAACTTGAACAAAGCACGAGTGAACTAAATTATTACAACGAATTACTGAGGTCCCAGCGGATAATTCAACACAGGTTCAAAAGAGGATTAATCGACGGAGTAGGATATGTTGCAAATTCGTTATTTGGAGTGTTAGATCAACGTTTTGCAGAAAAATATGAACAGGATATTGACACAATCCAACATAATGATAATCACCTACTTCAGTTGCTTAAAAATCAAACAAG
The DNA here is from genome assembly GCA_036375495.1 of Agrotis segetum. NCBI lineage: Eukaryota > Metazoa > Arthropoda > Insecta > Lepidoptera > Noctuidae > Agrotis > Agrotis segetum. Next base: position 883,578 of record JAQSVV010000247.1, on the reverse strand, counting down.
TGTTCTGGAAACCGAGAACAACATCATACAGCGTAACGAAGCAACAATGGTGAAGCAGTTCACTTTAATTAACGACCACCTCACGTCCCTAGAAAATAAGACGCTCAAAGATAAACTTGAGAGTTCACATGCATTCTATATCATTACATCGGCCATAGCTGCAGAAAGAATGGTTCAAAACTTAAAAGATATTCAAGAATCGCTCATCAACACCCTGACAAATATGTACCAAGGACATATGGACGTGCATCTATTATCACCAACCCAATTGCAAAGCGAATTAGATAGAATAGCTCGACTACTACCTCGAGATTCTACACTACCTGAAGTTCATAATGACATAAGAGACATCTACAGGCTGTTCAGAATACATGCGCGCATAACACAGCACTACCTGTTGATGGAAATAAAAGTACCGATCTTGAGTGATGCCCTATACGAACTAAACAAACTTATCAGCATTCCTCAACGTATTGACGTAAATCGAGTAATGTATGTTATTCCTAACTCAGCATTAATAGCATTTAACGCCAACCAATATTCATTTATACCCCTAGAACAGTCTGACATTAATGAATGCCAAAAATTACATGACCAATATCTACTGTGCAAACTAAATCACCCTATATACAACACCGGTGATCGTCACAAATCTATTTGCGATATACAGCTGATTCGAGACAACGAAGAACACAGCGTTTATTGCCATACGGAAATAAAAATATGCGCCGACAAATGGGTCAAATTACATAAACAAAACACCTGGTTTTATTATTGTTGTGACGCGTGCGAAGTACAATTAGTGTGCGGTACTCAAATGACATCGGAGACGTTACGTCACTCGGGTCTGATAACGCTGAAACAAGGATGCAACTTGCAAGGCGACTCGTTCACACTGCACGCATACATGGAACATACAAGTGATATTTTAGTCAATGAACCATATGCGATGATCGTGCCCACGATCTCTCCAATCAACAACATAATCAATACCTCGATTCGTAACTCATCCTTGCATATTGAAACGCACGAAGAGACGTTCAAGAAAATTGACACGCAACTACGCTCTATAGAAGAACAGTCTAAGCTAGACACCTTATCCTCTCACGACGTTCATCACTACATTGCAATCTATGTGGTTGTTGCGATTAGCATTGCACTGTTTGTAACATCGGTGTACTTTTGGCGAAAGATGACCACCCAAAGACAGGGAGAGGGTCCGCAAGACGCAAGAAGCAGAAGCAGACGAGAAGAAGATCATGACATCGAGGATAGAATCAGCAAGATCGACAAAAAGGATTCAAAAGTGAACAAAGTGTCGTGTGCTAACCCTACCACAAGTGAAGTGAAATTTGACACTGAAAAACATAGTGAAGTGTGTTAATTTATTATCATGACATTCTATTTCTAGACTTTAGATATTCATAGTTTAGATCAATACTTATTTACATTGTAGTTCTACATTTTTACATTATTTTTACATTCTTATTTTATCATTTTACATTTCTTATGAGATTGTTTTATTTAGTTACTTTTGTGTTGTGGCAATATGTACGGTGCACGTACATGGATTTTAAAATATAATTATTTATTGCAATAAGTTAGCCAGTAGGCTCGCGTATCTGCACTTTGGACGCAACCTACATTTGGCAGTGCATTGACACTGACATATTGCATTGTTCTATGCATTTTATGTATATTACATTTTTAGTGTTCAATTAGACGTGGTTTGAGTCGGACAACTTGCATTTTCATTTAGATTCATCCCGTTGAGCATTCACTGACATTTTCTGCATTTAAGTTTAAAGTTGACATTTACATCTGCATTGACATTACTTATGTTAGGGAAGCACCTTGCATAGTGCACCCTACATAAATCGAGGCCAAGATAGACTGGTTATACATAATTTGATGTGTAGCTGAGTGTACACACTTAATTAAATTAATTTATGTAAAATCTTAATATAAACTTTCGGTTACATTTCGGGCAGTGAGTGTTGGATCAGCACAATTTGATTCTTGTTCCTTCCATTATTATCAGACCCTACAAGTATACGGCAATGCGTCATCTGTGCATGATGAACATTCCACCCTTTCATAAAAAGCGTTTCGACAGTTACAGTTCATTTCTTCAATAAAAAATCACATTGTGTCAGAATATTTTACAGTACATTGCGTGCACAGCTAAGGGCTCCCACACACGGGCCACAACTACAAAACACCTCAAATAAAATTCTCCTATAGTTTTCATACATTTTATATGGACTCGCCGCACACTGTTGACGCGGTGGCCGTCACACACTTTACTAATCGTTGGAAATCCCTTCTTGCGACCTAGTCTTTTTAGTTTCATCGAAAGTGGTAAAACGGGATGAAGCGGTTTTTTTTAAAGCAGCAAAATTAGAAACTATCACAATTCAATTATTGTTTTTTTTTATAGCTTTGATCCCAACCCCTTCGTACACAAAATGACGAAAGTCTCTGATACCTTACGACTTTCACATCCAGGCCACTATCGCAATACAAGTCCATAGAGGTTCGAACACAGGCATGCGTCAATGGATTATAAAGTCATCGGCTTTATTACAAAACGTGGTTTTAACTTAGACCAAGCTTTAAATTAAAAATGAATTTTTGAATTTCGAACTTTATTTCTACTGCCGTAAAGTTATTAATACAAAAACCGAGTTTAGATCCCGGTCTAAGTTGTTAATGTGCATTTTAGAATTTTATAGCAGTTGGAATAAAGTTCTAAATTCAAAAATTGATTTTTGATTTAAAGCTTGGTCTAAGTTAAACCACGTTTTGTAAAAAAGCCGAATAGGTTTCGGGGACTTGCGTCGTCGCCTAGTGTACGAAAGGGCTAAGGAGTAGTATTAGTGTCAAAAAAGTCTTTACCGTAGTGTCACTATTTCTACCTACAGAGAGACATAAAGCACTTCAGAGGGTTTTATTTCATAACGCTGGCACGCTGAAAGATTGAGTGCTGTACCACAGGCTGTGTAGACAAAACACCACTTTTTCAAAGTGAACAAACTTTATTAACCACACAAACAACAGGACGATTTTTGCAAACAGTTTTTTATAGCAACCTGTCTGTTGCCTATGCTTCAACTGTGTATCAGTTTTTTTGTTATTGTATGTACACAGTTTGGCACCCAGTTCTATAGAAACAAAACAATTTGGAAAAGTTATACCTATATGCACGCGAACGATATATTTGACTGAATTTTTACCCTGACTGCCAAAATCAAAATGATCTCTATCGATGTAGCAATAAGGCTGCTCCCTTTGTCACGACAAGTAAATTTAAGTGATCTTTATTTAACGAGCTAAGAAGTTGGAAAACATGGAAAAAAGTTTTTCGACATTCCGGTGAAAAGGAGTCCTCGTGGGAGACTTATCGACGTTACTAAAACTAAGGTTTATAATGATGCTTATGATAATGTAGGAGGAGTGACTATGTGAGACGCGCGTACGCGTAAATGATTATGTTACTACGCATTAAGGGTCTATAGTACTTAGTATAATCTTACTCGCTCGCACTTGCACGTACCGCGCACTATTGCTTGCTCTTTCTTTTAGCTATCTACAGACAAATCTATTTATTTTACGGCGAAAAAAAAGGAAATTCAAAAAAGTAAATAACATAAGACCTGCTTTATAGTTAGTTCAGTTAGTATAAAAAGTTTCATGATTTAATTTTAAGTATTTTCTGATTGCCAGCGTTTTATTGTTCAATTTAGAGGTAACTTTGGGAATTTTTTCTATCGAGAAAATTTTATGGAATCATGTTTTCGCCAAACATAAGACCTCATATTAGTCCTCAACTTTACCATATATTTATTTCAAAATTAATGCTGTAGTATTTTCGACGTATCACATGTTTCTGCTAAGCCATTTGAGGTAGTATAGGCTCTTAATAATTATGTTACTATGTGAAACAAGGGGACGCCGACGCAAGTCTCCGATACCTTATAACTTTGGCATCTTTGACGCATGCCTCTGTACGAAGCTCTATTTTGTTTTGCGATAGTCGCCTGGATATCGAAGTCGTAAGATATCAGAGATTTGTGTCGCGTTGTGTAAGAAGGACCTTAAATTTCTCTTACGCCGTAATATCGGTCACGCTTACGAACGACGCGCGACGTTGACGTTGATGCACATACGCGACTAACAAAAGCGTAGGTTTTTTTTTAGGGTTCCGTAGTCAATAAGGAACCCTTATAGTTTCGCCATGTCCGTCCGTCCGTCCGTCTGTCCGCAGTTTAGCTCAGAGACGCACAGTACTAGAGAGCTGTAATTTGGTGAAAATATACGGATTTGTTGTGCCAAGAAAGTGGTAAAATAAAATCTCGTAAAATATTTTTTTTTAGGGTACCTCCTGTACACGTAAAGTGGGGATGTTATTTTTTTTTCTCGCGTACCTCTTAGTGTGGGGTATCATTAAATAGGTCTTTAAAAAATATTGAGAGTTTCCATAAACAATTTTTTGATAAAAAAATTCGTATGTGAAATATTAAGCTTTAAAGTGCTAAATTTTGCTCGACTCGAGTGTCCCCCCTCTCTACCAGCTAAACGGTTGTGTTTAGGGGTGTGAAAAAATTCACAACAGTAGTATATATAACGAATTTTAAAAGAAAATTATCATGACTAAGTAGGCTTTACAACTTTACGAGTAATAGTCGACCAACTTATAAAATGTACTTGGATAACATTTTTCTCAAACAAAATGTATCGGAGAACATATTCTTCGACTGCAAATGTAAGTTTGTCAACTTTATTTTTACAGCTTTAATAGGTATGTTTTTACGGTATGTTTTTTGGGGATAGGTAGGTTTTTATCGTCAACTATTTTTAACTAACTTCAAAACAGGAGGAGGTTCTAAATTCGTCGTAATCTTATTATTTATGTATTTTCCCCGATTTCTCAAAGACTCCTGGACCAATTTTGAAAATCCTTCTTTTTAAAATTAAATTCAGCGAATCAGTTTAGTTAGTTCGCATAAGTATTTTGATGGGCAACTACGGAACCCTACACTGTGCGTGGCCCGACACGCACTTGGCCGGTTTTTTTGCTGCTGTCACATATAATAAAAGCGAAAAGACTGTATTAGTATGTAGAGAGTAATACACTTGTACAGTTGTTGCGTTGTTCGCTGTATAATCGGCCATTTCCGTTCGTGTTCGGATAATGAATTTCAATGAACTTTGGTTTATCATAATGGGATGAAAACATCCAGCTTCACCAAATTAATTCTGTGTTGTGCGACAATGTAAATTAATATTACATTATTTACCACACATTTCGTGAAAATATATTATACTCAGGTGAAACAAGAATAATAATTGACATAATTACTGGTGTATTTTTGCGGCTTCATTATCATGAGTAAACATATCTCATAATTACTAAAATAAACAACCTTATTTTTAAAGCTTTTTGCTCTCTCATACATTTTGTGGACTAAAATTAAAATACCTACCTAAGTAACAAATTCAAACTGAATTGGTTTTCAAAACGCGTGGCACATTGACTATTTATTTTCGCTGTAAACAGTGACATTTATGTTCGTAAAGTTCACTATCGAGACAACGACACTTGGGGCTTGTATAAACAGTAACTTAGAAGGAAGCATTGCGTGGCTGTCCTCAAAAATATTTGTGTATTTCACTGCTTCGCGCCTCAGTGTGTCTCTGCTGTCTCGAATTTTCGGGATTTGTCCACCCGGCCGCCTCAATCTGTGCCCGTCGGGGGCTGTTACAATGAAATATGAGTATTATTACCAACTTTATAGCCGTTTTATTTCATTTCTACACCAAGCACTTTCGTCTATTTGCATGTATATGTGAATATTTGTCGGTGCTAATGCTGATTAATTCTAAACTAAATCAGAATGCTCAAGAAAAAGATTTTATTGTTGGAAATAAAGTAAAACAAATGCTACATCTTGTGGAATACAATTTCCATTAGGTATTAATTTTATTACTACTTTTTATTTAACCCACATTGTTCCACAACTGGGAAAAGACCTGCCCATTCTTTCCAATTCTCTCGATATTCTATTTCTTTTTGCCAACTTTTAACATACCAGCAATAACTACTGTCTAATATCTTTTACGAGAAAGATTTTGAACCCCAATAACCTATCCATAACACACAAAACAATACATCAAACCCGTTTATTGATGATCACGGAACGCCACAAAACTAACGAATTCATATTTTATGCCACAGCCATCTATTATCATAACTATTCTGGGTTATCGGGGCACGTAGCACATGATTTGTTTCTAAAGTCTCCTAACGATCCTATTGGTTGAGATACCATCTTGCGGCACGAATATTAGCCAATACGGTAATAACAGAGATAGTGGCCATTCGTTGTAATAATTACTTGGTTAAAGCCTGATGCCTTTCTATTCGCGGAGATTTAGTACGTATGTTTATAAGGTTATGGGAGCTTTTAGTAACCAATAAAGATCGCAATCGGATCCCGTATCGAGCTTTTGGCGGTTTGTGTCGTTTCTTGGTCGCTTCGGAATTACTTAGCAGTTTTAGTGGTTATTGTATTTTGTTGACAAGTACTTCTTGAAGTGCTGTTTCCATTAACGGCGTATGGTCAAGCGAAAGCATCGTTTGATGAGTCGGAAAAGTTGCCACGCGCCGCCACCAGGAGGCGTTAGTATCGCAAAATTAACGCAATCCAAAGTTTTATGAATTTCATTTCGTCAACTTCGACATTTCATAAAGTGTTCCCCTTACGCAAAATACATGTATTACTCTAGAAGAAATATTTTGATATAAGGATATCGAAACATTTACTAAAACAAAATGATAGAAATCTTTATTGATGTGGATTAATATTTTGTGAATATTTTTATCATTCACAGTCTTAAATTTATTTTATAACATTTTGATGTCCCGAGATTACGAACAAAACTACTATTTTGGTAGAAAATGAATGATAATTGGCATACCTTACGAAAGTGACAATACCCATTATCGTTAAGCCCCAAACACACGCGCGCACGGGCAAGGGCATGTGTTTTGTGTTTCACACGCGCCTGAAAGAGTGTCAGCACAATGGCAATGACGGGGCTCTCTTTTAGAGGGCCTACCTGGGTCGCGGGCTAGCGAATACCATGACCCCAGAACGTAAAGGGCTATTGAAAGACATCGTAGATTTTAGTAAGTATTCCGAGTCTGACAGTCCCTCCCGCCGTGCCCTGGGTAGGAGGACTCATTCGATTATTTTAGCACTCTAAAAAAAGCCCCAAACACACGCTCCTTTTATTAACGTGCGGTCACAAAGCTGGTTGCGTGATATCTTTATATGTTCGAGAGTGGAAAGCTAAGGGTGCTTGACACCCTGTCCTCCATCATCTGGTGTTGGTACTAATTTTTGATGCATTTTGATGTAATGACAAACACTAGAACAATTTGATGTCACCTCTTTATAATTAAATCTTCATTCTATACTATCTTATCTACAGTATTTTTTTGGGACAATGTTGTAATAATCACTTTTCTGATAAATCGACGCTGTCCTTCAATAGCCCTTTCTGTTCCGGGGTCACGGTAAGGAAATAATGCCGCGACCCCGGCAGGATTTGGCCCTCTGAGAGGGGGGCCCCGTCATTATGCTGACGTTCTTTGAGGCGCGCGTGGGACACAACGCGCCGTCGACCGGGGCATGGTCCATGGTCAGGCAGCGAGTTGCCCTTTACTCGCTGCCCGCATACCCGCGCCTACGGTGGCCGGAGATCGTCTAGCGACGTCCGTCGCCGTGGGCTTCACCACCGCGGGTGGGGCGGAGGGAGGACACTGTCCTCTCTCGCTCGCGGCCCGCCTTCTCCTTCGCGAGCATTACTGCTTCGCAGAAGGAGGCCTGCTTCCTTCTTCTGTGCGCGAGAGGTCTCCGCCTATCGCAACCGTGAGGACACGTCGGTGCTCTGCCCAAGCTGGACAGTCTTGCACCGTATGCTCCACCGTGCCCTCCGGGCGATCTTCGCAGTGGTGACACCCAGGCGTTTCCTCCTTTCGCATCAGACACAGGTACCTCCCGAAACTTCCGTGTCCGATGAGTACCTGCGTCAAGCGGTGAGCGGAGGTCAGGACGCCATGACTTCTCTCCAGCCACTCCTCAAAGAGAGGTCTTACCGCCGCAATTGCGGCGTGCCCGTATAAATGAAACCCTTAGAGATATTATCTATCGACTGCAAAAGCATGAACCCAGTACTGATCTTTTTTTACTCCAAAGCAATAAATAGAGCGAGAAGCAACTTGTACCGAACACGCGGTGAGACAGCAATGACCACCGATTTTTCATCATAGGCGATATTTAACAGGGTGGTGGGTGCTATGCCTTATTTGTAGTTGACAAGTAATTTTGAAGTATTCAAAATGACAACAGCAGTTTTCATTTAATTTATTTTAATCCTGTTTCTTAGAAATTGTTATAAATCTGTGACGAAACTAAATAAATAATAATAAAAGTGAAGTGCTTCTTATCCTATATCGCAATTTGATACGATTAGAAGTTGTTTTCAGTTACATATTATCTCAAAATGTTGATTGTAAATCAGTTTTTATCATTAGTTCATGTGAAATAGTATTTAGATGCATAAACTTTAGATGGGAGGAGGATGGACACAGAAGAACCATCCGACAACAATAGTACGATATCACGATAGCATTGATATAATATCACTGTGAGTAATTTATTATATTGATAGGAACAATTTGTAATTTATAGAATCATACGTATTCTAACATTTCCCTTGTTTGCTCAGTAGGGGTCGTCAGGAATTTCCTGCGTTGATTTTCAGTAAGTTTGGTTTATTTTATTCTTTATTTATTCATCAAAATAATGTGTTATTTAAAATAGAAAGTTTACGTGACTTATTTACAGTCATGTCCGTTTAATCACGTCCCATTGAACACAGCGGAACATAGTTTTGAATAATCTATAAGCCTACGTATCATTCGTCTTTATTTTCTCGATCTTTTTATCCGTTCCAATTTTATTATTACGAAAATCTGACAGCCGCGATCTGAAAAAAAGTGTCGCAGGTCTAGCCTGTAAGAGCCACGCTGGCTGACTGATTCGTCAAGGAACGAAAGTGATGACACTACTTTTAAAAGGCAAAAGATGAGAGGACGATAGTGGATGTGTGCTCAGAATAAAACGGCGTATGTGCCCAAACATATCGGCGTCTTTTTATGAATTAAAATTGTTATTAATTGAAAAAATGTCTTTACAGAATTTTGACACTATTATTTTATACAATTTAAAACAACATCCTTTCAATAACTCATATTAGTTATTCCATAAAGTCCAAAAAATAAATTAGATAGACCGAACTTTGCATTTTTTTTGTATCGAGAAAATTTAATTGAATCGTGTTTTCAACTTTGTGAGAATTTAGATCATATAGTCAATAACTATATTCCAAGTTGTAAGATCTGTAGTCCAGATATGTACGAAGAAAAGTAAAAAATAAAAACCGTATTTTTACTGACCTATCCCCTTAAAAGTTTGTTGTAATAGTTTAAGTGCGTATCTTCATTTAGGTTTCTGTTTGTAGTGACCCAGTTTTTTTTGGAGTATGTGTGTGACAAACAGAAAATATTTGAAGTAGATAGTTTTGGAATGTATTTCTTTTTTTTTCTGTTTATATTTCTATGCGGTACGCATTTATATGCCTATAACGTGATTTAATTTTCGCAAGATTCGCAGTAGTTGAATAGAATTGCGTATTGAGCCCTTAGGCTAAGATTCTTAGAAAATATCGAAGAAATCAAATAAAAATACCGCACGATACACAAAATCCGAGGCGCCAAATAAAATAAATTGAATCTAGTCAGTTAGTCTAGACTTCTAAAGTATGTATCACGTTCCTCTCGTAAAAATTCTTATTAAGTTTTCGTTCCTTAATTAAATTCGTCGAATCAATTGAAAAAGCAATTTGGGATCCCTTCGAACCTGATTTTTTGTTACGGAGTTTATTATTTTTTGTTTGGAGATCGCTATTGTAGATTGCACGATACAAAATTCAATTTCGATCAAAGAATCCAAAAAGTCATATTAATAAATTGTCCCTTTAAAGAGACCGTAATTTGCCTCTAAAATAAATTCTCTTTTAGAGAGTTGTAAATAAATTATCGCTAGGAAGGGAAGGTAACTTCCCTAATAAAACGACAACCAATACAAAATAACTCATAAAAATGGGAATAATCAAATTGCCTCTATTGTGAATTTGGAGGGAAATTACAGGGAGAGACCGAGAAAAAGAGTCAGTCGCAAACGACATCATTTCAGTGGAACAGCCGTATCATTGAATAAATTATTTCCTGGGGAGTTATAAAAGGAAAGTGTCCCTATATAATAGGGCTTAGAGAGTTAAGCTGTCAATGCCAGGACAATCACGACGCGCTGTGTTCAACCACTGAGGTACGTGACCCCTGTGGTGGGTAGGTAGTCTTAATAAGTCATAAACAAATGTTTGCTGCATCTGACGTGGTGGTGGCCCGTTTCCGATGAAAATAAACTGTGTACAGTAACGGTTACGTGCAACGTTCCGGGTTTAGAAATGAGTACCTGCGTTGTAAACGTCGGGTCGGTGCTAGCCGCACGCGTACCTTCCAGCAGGTTTGCGAACCACGTACACACTATGTTTTTTCACATTTTTTGATTACAGTACATGCAACGGTTAAGCCGGATGTACATTATGAAACTAGTTGCATGAAAGTACTTTCAAAAAAAAAAATGCGCATAGCACGAAACTAATTCAGTGTCACGAAAGTAATGCATGCATTGTAAAGCTGAACGTTTACACGTGAAATTACTGGTGAAATTAGTGTCACGAAAGTACTTTCATGCAACTACTTTCGTAATGTAAATCCGGCTTTACAGTTACGGCTCGCTAGTGAGTACCCGCCTTTGGACGTCTTGCGCACCGCACCTCTCGCCATAACAATGAGTGCCGGAGACGCCCGAATAGTAATGAAAAAAAAACCATTGACAAGATAGCAACAGCACTAAATATTATTTAAAAATTATTAACACAAAGTATTTTTTTCGAAACATAATTTTCAAGAGGCAGTTGACAAACGCAGTTCATTGACATTTCCCTTCTTATCGTGGCCGCATAGCGGAATTAACTTTATTTGATTTTCCTTAATTACTTAAGAGGAAAGTTACTTACTTATTTCGTCTGTTTATTCGATTAAACTTACTCATTATTACTTTATACACAGTAATAAATAGCTTTCATAATGAGATTTGTACACGTGTAGCCTCTGGTTTGAACTTAATCCACTTAAGTTGTACTTAAGTAGATAAGTTGTTGTGTCTTTGATTTCGAAGCTACTTTAAGTGTAAGTGATCTTTGTTTCTAATTATTTATTTATTAAGTAGATAAGTATTAGGGAAAATCTTTCATGAATTTGACTTAGTTTCGCCTTCCAATATATCTAATTACTAGCCTACGGTATCGCCTCGTCTCGAGAAAATTTATGAGTTTCCATTCATCCTGTGTGACATCAGTTATCGGCCAGTGACAGCCCTATCAAAATCCATACAGCGTTTCGGATATAAGGTTAAACAAACAGACAGCTTATATAAATATTAAAGATTATTTAATATTTTGTCAGTAATCTCAAAAAAGAAGTAAGCAGTAAAATTACTGTTTTCTGATTAAACAGTACGAAAGATATGAAACCTGTGGAAAACAGAAAGCCAATTTTCATTATTATGAACTGTGTTTTAAATGAGCTTCATAGTTATTTAAATAACAGCCTGTTATTTTGTCCTTACAAACAGACACTTTTTCGTTTATTTGTTAAATGTAGTTGTAAAAATACTAGTAACTGCTAATGTTACTGAAAAGATTCAACATTAACGAACATTAATTTTCTTCTTTTTTCGTCAGTTACTAGGATTTTTATTTAATATTGTGTAGCCATCTCTCTCACTGAAAATTACAACCATTTTTAGAACTTATCTGTACTTCAATAACCCGAAAAGTAGCCATCAAATGGATAAAGTCGTCAGCACCTGATGCTGCACTGAAAAACTTAAAACAAACAAAACTTTTCTGAAAGAGTAATTTGTTAAAATTCTCGAGTTTTCTTGAAAAGCAAAGAATTCTTAAAGGAACATGAAAGGAAAGTTAAAATTCATTAGATCCCTACATACTAAGCAACTTTTCAGTTATTAAACCAAATTATAATAATTTTATAAGTATGTTGTTTCACTCCCTCTTCAAAGAGATTTTTAAACGACTTCTTAGCATCCCACATCCAGCATCCTAGCCTGGATTTTTGTCGCGCAATTAAATCTAGATATTTTTCAGAATAATATTTAATTTCATAGATTCTGCAAAGTAACACCTTATTCTATAATGTACAAAAAGATTTTTGTCTCACCATTCCTTTCAAATGTATATTATTTTTACAAAACGGAAGATGTCCGGTGTATCGTATCATTACACTCTACGAACAACCAACCGAAACAAACTCAGAGGTTCCAGGGAAGGTAGTTTCAGGGTGCAGTCCATAAAATGTTTTAGTCGGACCAAATAGATATGTACGATATGTACATACTCAGATCAAAGAAATAGGCAGATAGAGCTCTCAGAACACGCGAGTGTGTTCACCAAAGTTAATACAAAATCAAAAACCGGCCAAGTGCGTGTCGGGCCGTGGAAGGAGTTCCAATCGGCGTACAGGGGACGATGAAGTACCTGGGACTCGTTCTCGACAGCCGGTGGAACTTCAGGGAGCATTTCCTGAGTTTGGCCCCAAAGCTGAACCGTACAGCAGCCGCCCTCAGGCGACTGCTGCCCAATCTCAGCGGGCCAAACGCTTCCTGCCGTAGGCTGTACGCTGGCGTCGTGCGGTCCATGGCCCTCTACGGGGCCCCTGTGTGGGCCCTGAGCATCCGGACGCGACCACAGAAGCTGGTCGCATGCCAGAGGGTCATGGCTATCCGAATGATCCGGGGATACCGCACGATTGCAAGCGAATCGGCCAACCTGCTTGCCGGATTGCTGCCTTGGGATCTGGAGGCGACTGCCCTCCAGCGCGTCTATGAGTGGCGCGTGGAGGCGCAGCGCCGGGGCGTGAGCCCGCTGCCTCGCGAAGTCGAGGCGCGGCGCGAAGACCTCCGGCGCGATCTCAGGGCAGTATGGAAGGAACGACTGTCGCGACCGACGGCCGGGCACGCCGCAATTGCGGCGGTAAGACCCCTCTTTGAGGAGTGGCTGGAGAGAAGTCATGGCGTCCTGACCTACCGCTTGACGCAGGTCCTCACCGGACACGGAAGTTTCGGGAGGTACCTGTGTCTGATGCGAAAGGAGGAGACGCCTGGGTGCCACCACTGCGAAGATCGCCCGGAGGACACGGTGGAGCATACGGTGCAAGACTGCCCAGCTTGGGCGGAGCACCGACGTGTCCTCACGGCTGCGATAGGCGGAGACCTCTCGCGCCCGGCATTGGTTGCGGCCATGCTGCGGGGCGAGACGGAGTGGGAAGCGGTCAGCTCCTTCTGCGAGGCAGTAATGCTCGTCAAGGAGGAGGCAGGCCGCGAGCGAGAGAGGACAGCGTCCTCCCTCCGCCCCAGCCGCAGTGGTAGGCGCCCACGGCGACGGACGTCGCAAGATGATCTCCGGCCACCGTAGGCGCGGGCATGCGGGCAGCGAGTAAAGGGCAACTCGCTGCCCGACCAAGGACCATGCCCGGGTCGACGGCGCGTTGTGTCCCACGCGCGCCTCAAAGAGCGTCAGCATAATGACGGGGCCCCCCCTCTCAGAGGGCCAAAGCCTGCCGGGGTCGCGGGATTATTCCCTAACCGTAACCCCGGAACGTAACAGGCTATGAAGGACACCGTGGATTTTAGTCAGTAGAAGTCTGACAGTCCCTCCCGCCCTGCCCGGGGTTGGAGGACTCATTTGATGATTTTACCACGCTAAAAAAAAAAAAAAAAAAAAAAAAGTGCGTGTCGGGCCACGCACAATGTAGGGTTCCGTAGTTGCACATCAAAATACTTATGCAAACTAACTAAACTGATACGCTGAATTTAATTTTAAAAAGAAGAATTTTCAAAATCGGTCCAGGAGTCTTTGAGTAATCGGGGAAAATACATTAAAAAAAGATTACGACGAATTTAAAACCTCCTCCTTTTTTTGAAGTTAGTTAAAAATAGTTGACGATAAAATCCTACCTATCCCCAAAAAACATACTTATTAAAGCTGTAAAAATAAAGTTGACAAACTTACATTTGCAGTTGAAAAGCATGTTCCCCGATACATTTTGTTTAAGAAAAAATTTAATCAAGTACATTTTATAAGTTGGTCGACTATTACTCGTAAAGTTGTAAAGCCTACTTAGTCATGATAATTTGCCTATTTCATTTATCTGAGTGTACATACAAAACAATATACAGGAACCTCTAGACAGATGACGTGTATAGCAGAAACACATGTTCTAAGGCATGAGGAGTACTCGCAAGGGAATTTCTACGAGTATTATTAAATTTTATTTCCCCGTCTTCAACGTTGTGCTATGAATATCCACTTACTGTTTGAGCCAATTATTGTTGACATGGAATTTTTACTCGCGTACGAAATACTTGCATGATTTTAATGTCTGTAGAAATAGGTTAGGTAAAGGGAGGAAAATACGCGCATATGACGTGGGGTTACGGATACCAGCCCGTTATACAATACAAGGTAAAGGGAGGTTATTTTGTGAGACAGTTAACTCAGTGATAGAGTCTTAAAAGTCTCTCAAAACGTTACCTATGCATGCTGTTATGCAAAATGATGTGTCACTACATTTTGACCACTTTAGTGGTAAACTGGTTGCATCATTTCGCATTACAGCATGCATAGGTAACGTTTTGAGAGGATTTTAAGACTCTATCACTGAGTTGCCTGTTTCACCAAATAATCTCCTTTTACCCTACCTAAAGAAAGCTATTTTGCAATTAGGAACAATTTAATAACATCCTAAGCATATTATTTTTTTACTTTTTTGAGAATATAAACATGATATCCCTGTTAGACGGAGTGAGTCGTAATCCACATCTGTTGGTGGCCGGCAATCAGTACGTCATAATCTTAGATTTTTGTTTCTAGGACGCGGATTTCTTCGTAAAAAAATTATATTCCGTTCCGTGAGCTGTGGTGAGCTTAAAAATAAAATATTTTAGTACAGACGCCAGCACATCAAGCTAACATAATCTGCCTTACCAATAATCGAACATTAACCTTCAATTTCATTAGTGACAATAATTTCTGTAATTTTTTTTTCAACCTTTTCACAATAAATTATTGAGATCAATAAGTAAAGACATTTGACAGGTTGATGTAGTGATTGATGTGCTGGTGTACTGGTGTCTGTACATAAAATTAGACTACTCTTTAGAAACTTACTAGATACTAGTAAGCTACCTAGTAAGTTTCTGAATGTTCACAAAACTTGAGAACAAGGTGAGCTAGGATGTCAAGTACACGTCCAACGTCTTTGACAGTTCGTAACAGAATGATGTCGACCTCTCTCAGACGTGACGGACAGTTGACATACCATTTGACAGCTTGAATGTTGCCAATATTCAACACACTTCGTCTTTGAATGACGGGTGTTGTCTAGTTTCAGTCGTAGGAGTGAAGACGTGGAAACGTGTGAAATGTGAATTAATTAAATTAAAAGAAAATTTTGCATTTAAAATCACAGATTATGTTCACTTTCAGGCGCGGGGTTGCATTTGATCAGGGAAAATAATAACGCTTGAGGCTTCTTGAAAAACACACACTTTATTCTTCCTTTCCTCGGTTCACAAAGGCTTCTTATTCACTATACAGGGAGCTTGCTTGGAGGCTTGTTTTCTCGGCGGCGGACGACACTGGACTACAGCCGTGGCGCGCAACCGCCCCTCTTTTATTTACGCGAGCGCAGGTGGCTTGCGTGGGAGTACCGCGCCCACACATCTTTCTCGCTCTAGCCAATCGCCTGCGCCCCGTGCTCACACGCACACATAGACATTGCGCACCACGTCTGTCTCGTTCGTCCGCCGTTCACAGTACATTTTACTTATTTGAAAGCTTTATTAATTTACATATTGAACAATAATCATAAAAACTTAACTAAATACAGAGGACAATAGTCAAAAGAGGGTGTAAAAGTATATACTAGCTTAACCTGACTTAAAACTATACATAATACAATCAAATTATACTCTATTTACAGGATATTGTGGTAGGTTGTTGCACTCCTGACTGTGCTCCTCAACATCTCCACCCCCCGTATGAGGGTTCAACCGATCATACTACTATCGGTCGGGAGCACAACAACCTTTACAACGGGACGGCGTAGAGTCCCATGATTGGTCTTTACATCTACCACTCTTATAATACCGTCCGCGCCGGGAAAAACGTTTTCCACAATACCTTTCGACCACTGATTTCGCGTTTTATTATCGTCCACTATTAACACCACGTCACCAACTTTTACATTTGACACGTTCGCCGACCACTTATTCCGGCGCTGTAGCGTCGGCAGGTATTCTCGTAGCCACCGCTTCCAGAAGATGTCGGCCAGCGCATTCACCTTGCGCCACATACGGCGCGAGTCCTCGTCGAGCGCGTGGCCTCGTGTGCACGGAGCATCTCCCGCGGCTGTGCCCAGCAGGAGATGGTTGGGGGTCAGCACCACTGGCTGATCAACGTCGTTGCTCACGTAGGCGAGAGGCCGGCTGTTAATGACCAGCTCGGCTTCCAGGAGGAGAGTGTATAGTACCTCCTCGCGGGGGGCGCGCTCGCGCAGCGTCGCCTTAAGTGCGTTTTTGACTGAACGCACTAACCTCTCCCAGCACCCACCCATGTGTGGGGACGCCGGGGGATTGAAGTGCCAAGCAATGCCACGGCCAGTTGCTTCGCTCTCCACTTTCGAATGGTCCAGTTCACGAAGGGCGGCGCGGAGCTCTGAGTGAGCCCCGACGAAGTTCGTGCCTCGATCGGAGTATATGTCCGATGGTCGCCCGCGGCGCGCAATGAGGCGCCGCAGGGCTAAAATCGCAGAGTCAGCGCTGAGAGATGCTGCCAGCTCCAAGTGCACGGCGCGTGTGGTGAGGCATGTAAACAACACGCCCCATCGCTTCTCTCGTCGTCGCCCGATGGCCACCTCCATGGGGCCGAAGTAATCGACCCCGCAGTGTACAAAGGCCCTCCGCGTCACCTCCAGTCTAGCGGTAGGAAGGTCGCCCATCTTAGGTGTTCTGGGTTTCGCCTTTTCGTTTTTGCAGCGCTGACACGCCGCGGCGACTGCCTTTACAGACGACCGTAAATTCGTAACCCAGTATGACTCACGGATACGATTTACCACGGCCTCTTGGTTTGCGTGCATAGCCTCTTCGTGATAGTGTCGGATGAGACGGCGTGTGAGCTCGTGTTTGCCGTCTAGGATGATGGGGTGTCGCTCACCGAAGCTCAACTCATCGCAGGCTCTCAGTCGACCGCGCACCCGTAGTAAGCCGTCTTCAAATATCATCGGGTCCAGCGCGCGTAGCCTGCTGCTGGTGGGCAGCGGGCGAGCGTCCCGCAGCGCTGCGAGGTCCGTCGCGTAGCTCTCCGCCTGTATCAGACGCAGCAGGCGAAGTCTCGCCTCGTCGAGGTCGACAGCGGTCACGTCAGGGGACCGTCGTCGCTTGCGGCAGCGTTCTGCGAAAATTAATAGTCTAGCCACTACATATAGGGCTCGTGTCCACGTTGGCAACCGGGCGTATGTCAACACCGGCTCGGGGGAAGTGTTCGTCGCGTGCACCCGTTGTACCCGCTCCAGGTCAGCTTCCACCACTCCGTCAGGGTCGTCGCTCGCCGGCCACTGCTCCTGCGGACAACGAAGAAACGAAGGGCCCTCCAGCCACTCGCTACAGTTACCAGGCCAGTCTGACCGGGTGGCCTTGTCAGCCGGGTTCATCGTCGACGGAACCCAGCGCCAGTGTGACCTCTTTGACCTTGTATCTATCTCGGCTAATCGATGAGAAACATACCGTTGGAACTCAGTTGCCTCTGAGTTGATCCATTTTAAAACGGTCTTACTATCTGTCCATAAATATTTTTCTTGTATGGTAGCTCCTAGCTCTCTTTGCACGGTGTCGGCTAATCTGCAAGCTAATACGGCCGCTTGTAATTCTAACCGTGGGATGGATACTACCTTTTGGGGGGCTACCCTAGCCTTTCCTATTATCATCGCGACGTCTCTGTCCCCGGAGGTGTTTGTACCTACTATGTATACCACTGCCGCGTAGGCAGATTCGCTTGCGTCACCGAAAGCATGTAACTCCAAGTGGTCTGTGTTCAACCCGTACCACCTGGTGACGGAGATGTCCGCGAGGTATTGCAGATTGCTCAACCACTGGAACCAACAGTGGGCTTCTGCTTCCTTTAGAGGCTCGTCCCAGCCTATGTTGGTCTGCCATATCTTCCTCATCAGGACCCGGGACTGAATAACGCACGGGTACAAAAAACCCAATGGGTCGAAGATAGACATGATAAACCTTAAGAATTCGCGTTTCGTGGGTACCACCCGCCCCTCAGTGATCTCTTTCGGCAAACGTTTGAAAGAGAGGTCGAAGGCCAATCTATCAGCTGCGGGTGACCACGTTAGACCGAGCGTCCGTTCAATGCCGTCTTCACCTTTGTCTAATGACACCTTATCTGGAATTTCAGCGCACAGTCTGTCGCGTAGCTCTTGAGAGTTCGTGACCCACCCCCGTATTACGAATCCGCCCTTAGCGTGGATTTGGGTCACATCTTCAATTAGTTGACTGGCTTGTGCGACTGACCATGCGCTGTCCAGATAGTCGTCCATATAGTGTTTATCGTGTATCGCCGCGACTGCACTCGGGTGCGTATCTATGTATTTGTCAGCGTTCTTATTTAATACATAGATCGCTGAGGTCGGCGATGACACTGCTCCGAAAATCATCGAATTCATTCGATAGGTACTCGGTTCCTCGTCGCCTTTCTGTGCCCACAGAAATAGCTGAGCGCCGCGGTCCTGCTCTCGAATTTTAACTCGCAGGAACATATCGGCTATGTCTGCTGTAAAGGCGACGGGACCTAACCTAAATTTAAACAAGACCCCTAACAGCGGGTTCAGTAGGTCGGGTCCTGTGAGGAGTTGGTCATTTAATGACGTCCCGTTATATTTCGCGGCGGCGTCAAAGACCAAGCGTAATTTGCCCGGTTTATTGGGGTTAGTGACCCCGAAGTGTGGCAGGTACCATACTGGCTCGGTACTAACTCCGCCCTCTACTCGACTCGCGTATCCCTCCGAGAGTAATCTATTTATTTGCGACGCGTATGCCTCTGCGTAGGCACTATCTTTTTCAAAGCGGCGCAATATGCCCGCCAAGCGATGGCGTGCGTTTATATAGTTGTCGGGTAATTGAGGGTTGTCCCTCCGCCACAACAGGCCCACCTCCCATGCTCCGTCCTCCGATTGACGGCTGGTGGTGTCTAGGATACGCTTGGCGCGTTCTACGTCCTCGTGCTTGCGCGGCGTTTCTGTTATGCCTATAGCTTCTAGTTCAAATTGTTTTTTCACTAGATTGTGTAAGTCTACGTCTGAAGTTACAACACAATTTACAGAATGATTAGCGCGACTAACTGTACCTAAGGGCCCGTGCACGACCCAACCTAACGAGGTCAAAGAGGCTACTGGCTTACCGGATTTCCCTCGACGAGTCTCCCTGCCGATCAGCAGCTCCCAGTTGTCCTGACCCAGCAGCAGCAAGGGCCTAGCTCCCTCCATCGCCTCGAAGCCCAAGTCACGTAGGTGGGCGTGCTCCGACAAGACGGCGGCGGGCACTGACTGGGCGGGTAAGTCCATATTCACTAAGGTGCGACACTTAACTTGGTGTGTTTGTCCGTTAGGTCCACGCACTTCTACGCACAGCACTCGCGACGTACTATCAGTAATTTCTTGTCCTCGCGCACTACGTATGGTTATGGGCACTCGCTTGCCCTTCGCGTTCCCGGCCAGAGAGCTGTCGATAAGGGACACGGTGGCGCCGTCGTCCAGTAGCGCGTAGCAGGGTTGCTCTCTTCCCTCGATGATGACGTGTACAGGGAGTATCTTGAGTAGCGCCTTTCCATTGTAGTCCCTCACGTTTGTGACTATCTCTGGCTTTTGTTGGTGGAGTAACACGTGGTGCGCGTAGTTGCATTTGGTGCATCTCTTACGGCGGCAGGTCCTTTTTGAGTGCCTCGCACTTAGGCAGTTGAAGCACAGTCTCTTTTCCTTGACGATTGCCCACCGGTCGTTCACCTCGAGGTCATTAAACTTCTTGCAGGTCACGATGGTGTGTTTCTCTTGGCACAGGTGACACTGCTCGTCAGCGGTCTGGGGGCACGCGTCGTTCTCTCTGTTCGCGTGGACGTGCAAGCGCTGAACGTTTTTCATTGTCTTTGCAGGTGGCGCACTGACCCGAGGTTTGCTCGTTGTGACTGTCTGGCCGAGGTCCATTTGGGTGTAAAATGAAGAGGCGCGTGCCAGGTGACCGAGGAATTCTGACAACATTTCCAAGCTCGGAGACACTCTCATGTCTAGGCCCCGGCTGGTTGCCACTCCCATGGCAAAGTCACCGTATTGTGCGCGCTGGACGGGTGTAAGTTTGTTCAATAACTCACTTACCAGTTGTGGATTGTTCAAGTATCCGTTTGCTTGCACACTTTTCAACAGCGAAACACAATTTCTCACCGTACTGGAGAAATTTCGCAACTCGCGGCCACTATCCGTCACTCTTGGCAATCCTCGAACTTTCTTGAGCGCGCACTCGAGTATTAAGTTGGGGTGCCCGAACTCTTCGTCCAAAGTTTTAATAATGTCCAACGGGCTAGCTGATGCGCGTAACAAATCTTCGACCACCAGTCTTGCATCTCCTTGCAAAGACGTCTTGAGTCGAGCGAGGTTTTCATGTGGCTTGAACTCATATAATGTTGTGGTGTCAAAGTACATATTCTTGTACGAAAGCCACTCTGCCGGGTCGCCTCTGAACACCGGCAACTCGTACGCTTGTCTGGGTATCGGTCGCGGACGCGCAATGTTTGCGATTGCTTCTGCCAACTGGTCAATCTTCCTGTCCCGCGTTGTCCTTGTTCTGTCCGCTTCTTCAACACCCGTATCCCACTCAATCGGGTCACGAGTTGGCGCGCGCGCGGTGCCAACGTGAACAGCCGTGTTTGCTGCGTGTGCGGTATTACGAAACGGAACGGACGCGGGCGCACAAATAGGAGGCGCAGGTACTTGTTCGAGCGGCGGCAGTGGCACATTCGCGGGCACGTTCGCGGGCACACTCGTGGTCACGTTCGCAGGCACTTCACTTAACACTTGTGGCTGTTGTTGACGGTGCGGCGACATGTCTTGACTTTCTCGGACTTGATCTCTACTGGTAGCGGCGGGTGTGGTATGTGTCACCCATTCTTCAACACGGTGGGCAGTGTCGTCCGCCTCCGAGTACAATTCCTCTTCGGCGACGGCATCTATCTCTGCCAAGTCCGCTTCCAGTTTCTTCTGCACCAATTTTTCTTTCATGCGGACCAACTCCTTTTCGGCCTCGTACTCGGCCCGTCGTCGCAGGTACTCGGCGCTCTTCTGGCCGCTCCTCGATGACGCAACGCTTGTACCGGATCTTCCTTTCCTCGCAGGCACCGAACGCACTGGCGTCGACATGTCCCGGTAGTCTATAACTCTACCGGGCCCCGTCAGTGGGATGACTTGCGTTTGATCCGCCGTTTGTAGAGTTGGCGCGATGGATGGTGAACCCGGAGCCCTGTCCGACGGTACTCCGGAGTCCGCTTCTAACGCCCGCCTTCTTAAAGCATCTTCTTTCCGCCTCATCTGGCTCCTTGTTGTGATGGTGCTTTTCTCACTCATGGTGCGCTGTTCTTGCTTGTTCCCTGATCCGGCTGACGAAGGACCAACACTTGTTCACTTTCAGGCGCGGGGTTGCATTTGATCAGGGAAAATAATAACGCTTGAGGCTTCTTGAAAAACACACACTTTATTCTTCCTTTCCTCGGTTCACAAAGGCTTCTTATTCACTATACAGGGAGCTTGCTTGGAGGCTTGTTTTCTCGGCGGCGGACGACACTGGACTACAGCCGTGGCGCGCAACCGCCCCTCTTTTATTTACGCGAGCGCAGGTGGCTTGCGTGGGAGTACCGCGCCCACACATCTTTCTCGCTCTAGCCAATCGCCTGCGCCCCGTGCTCACACGCACACATAGGCATTGCGCACCACGTCTGCTTCGTTCGTCCGCCGTTCACAGTACATTTTACTTATTTGAAAGCTTTATTAATTTACATATTGAACAATAATCATAAAAACTTAACTAAATACAGAGGACAATAGTCAAAAGAGGGTGTAAAAGTATATACTAGCTTAACCTGACTTAAAACTATACATAATACAATCAAATTATACTCTATTTACAGGATATTGTGGTAGGTTGTTGCACTCCTGACTGTGCTCCTCAACAGATTATATTAAAGTGTCGTTAGGACTAAAACTTTGATTCATAAATTAAGCATTACTACTCGTATATCTTATACTGGTTCTGTTAAAATTGGAATGCGAGATATTGTGTTTAAGTTGTTTGCTTATAGGAAGTGATAGTCTAATTTGCATAATTATTATGTTAATTTAGTTTAATGTATTTCTGATTAATGCTTCTTTACTTTTTTATTATTATAATTATGCTATTTGAAATTAATGGACTATAAGTCTGAAAAAAATAAACTTATTATTATTATTATAACTGAAAGATAATAATAATGTTAACCAGGACACACTTAGAAGGGCATGTAGACTTTGGTCTTTACACTGTGTCCTTTTTAGTCTCAAGTTTTCGACTAGATTCTGCCCTATTTTCGTCAAAATCCCAGTAGTCAGTTCAAATCACATCTAAAATTAAACTTATCTCACAGAAAAATCACAAATTCCTCTTTGTTTTGTTCAACATGGACGTTGAAAAAACCATTGCACTATAGCTGGAAAACAGGATTGAATGCCTGGATACGTGCCGTAGGTCAGACAAAGCGTTCCACTACCGCACTATAAGACTCACAAATCCTATTGCTAACGAATTCGGAATGATCCTGTTACCTTTGTAACCGGAAAACTTTGGTCTTCCACCCAGACCACTCCATTTGATTAATACACTTTTTTTCCGGTAGGCTGAGTATTAACAACTTCATCACTTATTTTCTTCCCAAAGGATCGAGTGGTTTTTGTTTGGGGGTAAATAGCTTTGTGCAGAACCCGGCTGTAAATGTTTAGCTTTTAGGAACTGTTCGGTTTTGTAGAGCGTTGCCTCCTAAGTTCCTAATTCTTTGGGTTCGGAACTTCGGAGAGGCGCCAGAAAAATAAATGTTTGGTTGTTAATTACATAAGTATTTTAATAACTGGGACTGCTCGATTCTTTGATTTATTAAAAATATTTTTAAGCTAATTTTTTTTTTAATTTACCCCGCCATTATCGGGAACAGTGTCCAAGCTACCAGTGGCGGCGGACGTGGGTTCAGAGAAAGGAACCTCCTAACATGCGCGCCGTGTCCAGAAAAACTGTTTTTTGAATCACGTCTTTGTTTCAACTGCCTTATGACAGCCTCCTTAGATATTCGAGGCCCCCTAGCAATTAGCCATGTTTTTTTTTTGTGTTTTGATATTTTTAAGATGTTTTAAGTACGTCATATCGATAAGTGTGTAAGCTAGGGTATTTTTTTTGGATCGCTCGCATGATATTTTTGTATTTCATTTGTTCTGTATAATGCAATAAAATACTCAATAAAATGATGACAATATCTTGTTTGAGTCGAAAGTACGAGTAAGTACGCTGAACACAATTAACGTCTGAAAACAAATAAGTTTCAAACTTTTATTTCATGAATAAACCATTTAGTCCCATTCCGGAGATCGTGCATAAACTTTAAAGAAGTTAATAAATGCTGAGAGGGTAATATTAGAAGATAGTTAGCAAGTGTGTAGGGCTTCTGCTTCCCAGAAAAATACTAAGTAGTCACCTCGTTGTTCTTAAGGAATTAATTGTTACGTTAATTGATTTTGGATATTATGTCAATGAGGGTAAAGTCAATAATAGTTTGACAGTGAAAACTGTGTTCTTTAGATTAATGTATTCTTTGATTTACAATGGTGCTACTAAGGCGGACCATGCCGCATGGCATTATCTATCAGTCAACCTTCGTATCAAAAGGAGAAGTTCATGGTATACATTTGTGGTGCTGCCATTTGTACATGGTATATATGTATATATGGTGTATAGGTAGTCAGGTACATTTAGCAGTCTCATAACCTGATACCAAATTCCAAAAAGCCGAAATGCAAAACCCCGCTTGGTCCAGCCTGTTAAAGACATTGATTTGTAGAAATCCCGCTCCGTTTCTTCATCCAGTGATCATTTAAACATCAGACGGAACAACGGAACCCACGGAAACAGCCCGCATCTTATGAACAAATAACACTTGAGGACGAATGTTCTAGAATACAAATTAGAGGCGAGCTGCAATTTCACCGAGTGATGTGACGGTTTGAACAGCTTCCAACAATTTAGACGCAGGAATTTCCAATAGGAAATTATTATTTTTCAGTATTAACTTTGACTAGCTGTGTTCTGCGGTTTCTCATGACGTTTCTCGGCTCCCATGAAAGAGACGAAGTGAGATGTTAAATATTCTTTAATCTTCTCGAACTCGATTTTCTAACAATAACATCACGGCTACAATCCCCGATGGATAAGGCAGGGGCAGGTTCCTACTGGGTGGGGTTGCTCTGCACAAGCACGGGTTATTGCCGTTCAAAACCTTTCAAAAATTGTTTCTGGAGACCTACTACGACAACTTAAAGCGAAAGTATCCACTGAGGGAAAGAGACAAAGCTATACAAGTCGTCTAGCGCCATCTCGTTCCCACACTGGATTTACTTTAGCTTTAAGACGACGACATTCGTTTTTTTCTAAATATACTTGACGGCGCGCGATGATTTAGTTGATTTATTGTAACATTTTTTTATAAGTTGTAATCGATTATTTTTACTCTGTGGTGTAAGAATTATTTCTTTATTGGTACTTTTAATTTAGAGCGGGTAACACCGAATGGAGTTGTAAGTGTCATGGCGGCGGTGACGAGCACTTTTGAGGCGACCGTCAGCCGAGCGACATGCACAAACCCATTGGCTCTAGAGTAAAGTTTAATTATTCTCCAACCGTTATTTAAATCAGTAATTATCATTGTAATCATAAGTTATTTTGGTGAAGTTTTGTTGAAATATTAAAAGTTAAATTCAGTGAGATATTTTGTGAATATCATTTTTCATGTACCTGCAACAACACGCCCATAATGGAAGACGAACTGATGACGGAGAAACAGCGACACGTGGTGTCTCAGCCGCTCGAAACTCCGTTATACTTATTAAATCAACCCATATTCACAAGAATAATTTTCGAAAAATAGGTTTTAAAATATTTTCATTGAAACAAACAAACTCTTGATCTCGATTATTACAGCTTATATTCCAGTCGGCTCTCGTTTAGTATTCGTGCAATAACGACGACACTTCGGCGTTCGCTTTTTAAATGTAATATTTCTAGAATATTCTGCTGGTTCCTTGTCGTCGGTGCACGTTCTCGATCTTATAGTTTGGACGTGAGTAATCGTAGTTTTTTGAGAACGAGGAAGGAAAAATAAAAGAAAATGCTGCTTGATATTATTTATTTCTGTTCCAAAAAAACGCGTTTGTGTAGGTATTTTTTCAGAAACTACTCAAATGGATGATGGTATCATTCAAAAATAAAACACAATTTTATTGTAAGATTTTTTTTTGTTTGTATCATGTCAGCGATTTTTATGACTTAGACTTAATTGCCTAAAAATCAACCTCTTCCTTAAGTTACCCTTTTTGTTCCAGAGCCGCTATAATCTGTTAGAGTAGATCAGTGACCCAGCTGATTAACCCCTAAAGAGAATAAAAACTAAGGTTGTAATGTCCAATATTTTCGAAAAAAAGCTGGGTATTTCTAATGTTGACGACATTATCATAATAAAAATTTTAGCAGCTTCAAATCATAAACTAAACGTAAAGTTAGGAAATTCAACTCACCCAATAAAGAAAAAGTGCTAAACCATTTCACTAAAAACTTTTCCCATCAATCATTCATTGGACACGATATCGCTTTTGTTTGTTAGTGGCGTTACTGGCTGGTGATAGATGAAAGTGTCATAGACTAAGCCAGTGGGTTAGTGTTCTCATTTCGTCTGGCTGTATGTTCTATAGTCTATGGTCAATACAGGCATCCGTCATCTTGTAATGCTGCCTTTATTTAGTGCTTGTATGGATAAAATCATTTCTATTACTTTTGATTGATAAAAGTCTCTTAAACACTTCGAAAGATAATATAGAGAGAAATATGTTTTCAGTTTCTGCCTTATAGTATATTGATTTATGTGAGATTAGCCGGATAAACTCTACGGAGGAAAATAGTGGAAGACTATGTGAATGTGGCCTACAGATGGGGCCATAAAGATTACAAAAAATCCCACTATTCTGGAAGACATGCCACTATGAGAAGAATTGGGGTGCACAGAGGCCTAGACTAGTAGATGTTGAGACATCTACTTCTTTATTCTTATCTTCTTGACTTATTGAAAAAATCTTTCGATTTCTTCAAGATGTTTTTCTTTAATTTAAGGCAAAGGTGATGGAATTAACAAAAAATAATGCACTTGCCTTGCCTTCGACAAAAAGACTGAGTCATAATGTCTTCTAATAACAAAATTGAAGTATCTATGATGTTCTATTATACTACCTGAGCTGAGTAGTTATTCACCCCAAGAAGGTTCGTGATTAAAAATACTGACAATACATGCTCAATAAAGTTTAAGTTGTTTTTAACGCATTCAATAAATATTGTAATTAAATTAAATTTTACTCTTTTAAAAACTCAAAAATGTCTTTAACTTTAAAGTTAAACAAAACACAGAGCCATTTCATTATTGGAACATCTAAACGCTTCTATTAAACTTAGCAGACAAGAGACTCTTAACAAGCACGAAAGAAAAAAAACGAAAACTTCAGACGGACGTACAATCATTTAATGAATTCGCAATTTGCATACCGACAACGACCCAAGAAAAAAGTAAAGAAACATCTAGAGAGGACAGTACGCAAATAGTGAAAAGCGTAGAATTTACGCTCACTTGTTCCACGCACACAATATGATTGATATTCGTTGATCAAATTATTTGTTCGAAATAGTCACAGAGCAAATACGTGATGAACTTTTTGACTTTTGAATTTGTTAGTTTCGTTATTTTGTTTGGTTAACCTTTATTTACTTGATATTTAAAAAAATATCAAAAGAGAGACCGAAATGGTACAGGCACACCCCGACTATAAATACAACAGCTCTATGATATCTAAAGTTGGTGCTACTTCGTCGTTCTGTAATCGTGCTCTTGTCTCTCCTATTATTGGTGTCCCTTTTGTTCCGTCTTTAAATTAAAGACTATTGACCTTAACTTTTTCCTTTGCCATTCCCCGGTCCTGTACTATTAGTAACTGAAGTAGATCGGACTAATTACAGGAAACACTTCAGTGGCAAAGTATCATCTGTTCCCGTCTGTACCTAATCTAAAAAATTCAAAGAGGATATTTACATTGAGTTAAAAGCGTCGTCTAGGTATATGTTGAAACGTGTACAGTCGATTCGAAAAGTTAGAACGAACGTTCGGAAAGAGTTACCGAATTCATGAAGAGTGCAATTCCACTTAGCTTTGGGTCGGTAAAACGCTGATGCGGGCGTGGTAATTTGGGTAATTTTTCGTCGAGAAGAGTCAGTTCGGCGGTCAAAAGGAATGATTCCATTTCAGTCGATGTGCTCTCACGTAGTTCTAGTAGTTGTATTAATTAAATGCAAGCCCCTGAGTCCATTTTACGAGCCCCGGTAGAGTGGAACTCGTTTCGTTTATCCGCTTCCACTCATAAGCAATTACTTTGCCGAAACGACTTTCCGAGGGACCACGAACGTGCAAAGAAATTAAGCTTTGCGGATTTTAGGACATTAATAGTGGTTAGAGATTTGAGTGTGGTGTGTCAGGTATAATACAGATGTGGAGGAATCTGTTGAATGTGGCGCTGTGTGTATAAAACAGAATATTTATTAGGTGAGCAACATAATTATGTTGGCTGTTTACTTCTTTTTAATGTTACGTTTATATGGATAGTTTTGACTATTACCTTATCATAGTCTATACATACATCTGATGTCATTATAACGCCTTATTTGTGGATTATTTACGGTTTTTACTGATCCTTCTGTTCCCATGTCGCTCTGCTGTTCTTCGTTTTGTGTTGGTCAATTGAAGAGACACCTGCAAAACAATGCTATTTGCAATTAAAATAACAGAATAATGGAGCCACCATTTGATTGCATTGTTAAATTATTTCATTCCCAAATAACATGCCGAATGTATTTTACTCTGAAATTGTACAGTTCTAGTTATACTGTTTAAGAAGAGCTTTGTTAGAACAAACAAATGCAGTCAAACAGCAGATTGCATCCCGGGGTTATTAGAATATTTGTGTGCACACGGATTTAATAACTTGCTTTGGCTTTACAATTTACGGAGCTGTTCTCTGTTAGCAGTTTCAATGGAGTCCCAAATTGCTATGTTAGTTCCGAGCAAAACCGCGCTCGAACTCAACTCTCGAAAATTCCATTTTATATTTATAACCAGTATCTTGCACAAGATTAATCCGTTAATCGCAGTGACAATCGTTTTTTTACGATCGAAACTATAGCCATTAAGTCAATACCTACTTGAAAACTTTTTTACGACTCTCGATTAGGCGAATGAACAGATTTGAAGACCGAATAAAAAGTCGTCAGTACGATTGTTTATAAAGTTAATTTATCAAGTTTTTTTTTTTGTTTCAAACAGGTCGTTCGTAAAAGAAATAACCGAATGTAAAAAGGGTTTTGCATGTTTTATGGGGGTATTGTGTATTGTATAATTATTTTAGGATTTCGGACAAACGTCCCGAATACAAAGCAAATGTCGTTGAATATTTAAATTTCTGATGATATAAAGAGACCCAAAAACCTTCATGAAAGAGGCCGTAACTTGGGTTTTAAATGTTTGTATTGAGAATTGCGCAGGTAGAACTTCGGTCCATATTCAAAGTTTGGTGCTTACGAAGTTCGTACCTCCATAGATTGTGTGCCAAAGAACTCGGTATGTGCACTTCGTTGCAATTGAGTTCCTTTTAGGGGAGTTCCGCATGAATCGAATGTAAAAGGCTTTCGTTTGGAATATGCGGGCGTCCGTTTGCGTTGCAAGTTTGGTTGCTGGTTGCTGTAGCATGCTCGTGTTGCAATCACAAACGAGAGGGTATCTTCTTACGTGTGTTTAACGTGCTTCGGGATTATTTGGCAGCATTTAGAGATGTATAAATGTGGACTAGGTGAAAGGTGTATGCATTGGTCGAAGTAGGTGATTTGCTTATAGTTTCATAGGTAGTGAGGCCCATGGAAATAAGGCGTGATATAATATAATTTATAGTAAGATTATACTATAATTATAATGGTTTAAAAGAAAGTTATCTACAGATTTTAGCTACTATTTTTATGTGTTATTCCGTCAGTGATTGACTTATCAATTTTGTTTTAAAATTAATCAAAATGTCAAATACAGTTTCATAATTCACTGAGATTATTTTAGTTACAAATTCAACGAATTTCTCTGGGTTTATTCTATTATCTGACAGTTTATTAATTTGTGTTATTGTCTAACTTAAACGAGCCACGGCGGCACGTGTAAGGTTGTTGTGGATCGTTTTATTATAAACTTATATTTTATACCAATAATCTCTTTTTAGGGTTCCGTAGCCAAATGGCAAAAAACGGAACCTTTATAAATTCGTCATGTCTGTCTGTCCGTATGTCACAGCCACTTTTCTTCGAAAGTATAAGAGATATCCTGCTGAAATTTTGTAAGTAGATGTATTATGTGAACCGCATTAAGATTTTTACACAAAAATGAAACTAATTTTGGAGGTTGCTCCCATACTTTCAAATTGAAACTCAAAATATTTTTTACCGAACCCATACGTGTGGTGTATCTATGTATCATTTTTTTCTAAACTGAACAATACTCGTGTGAGACCCTTCCAAAGTGGTAAAATGTTGGCCCTGTAACTTCTAAAATAAGAGAATGATGAAACTAAAAAAAATATTACATTGCTATGCCAATTGAAAATTGGTTTGAATGAGATCAAGTCATTAGTTTTTTTTATACGTCATTAATCGTTTACTTGGCCACACTTGGCCGGTTTTTTTGTTTGTTTGTCCAACTGTCCAAATAAAAACAAGATTTACATCCAAACCGAAACAGGACATTCGGGTCCAGTTTCGACCGAAACCGAAAGCGATATTTGACACTGGTCCCAGTTTGGCCAAATACGAAAGATATGTTTTTGGAATTGGGGGTCTATGTACTTGCTTAGTTCGTATTTAAGTTGGCAGTTTAATCAGGCCCGTAAGTGACTCGAAACACTCAGTAGAACAGTAGTATCCTTTACTCAGTAGTTCCAAACTTTCAGTCGGATACTAATGAGTACATGAGTACTTAAACTGATTCCAAAGTTAACTTAACTTGTCAAATCTAATATCCATTCATTTCACGACACATTTTGATGTTCCCCAGTTTATTGACTTAGCTATTGGCAACACACAGATAGAACATTCAAATGTTGTTTCTGTTTTATAGATATACTAGCTGCTGCCCGCGGCTTCACCCGCTACAACTCGAAAATTATCCCACAGGAACATTAAATCGGGATAAAAACTATCCTATGTGTTAATCCAGGTTATAAACTATCTGTGTACCAAATTTTAGCTTAATCCGTTCAGTGGTTTTTGCGTGAAAGAGTAACAAACATCCATACATCCATACTTACAAACTTTCGCCTTTATAATAGTAGTACGATCTATCTTATCAATTTTCAACTTACGTAACATTATATTTCGTTCGGAACTGAATACGTAAGAACCCAAGAGGAATTGGTATTTTAAATTATACAGTAGGTGATTGTTTATCTCAGAGATCCAACTATGTACCTAACCTCGGCACAAAATATGAAAATTCGGTACAGAAGGTTAGCTACATAATGCCCTAACTGGTTACAGACAAAAAAAGTCGCGAGTGTAAAGTGTATCGAAATAATGTTCCATGTGTGTATGGAAATAATTAAAAAAAAAATTACAGTTAGGAGTGCGTTTTACTGGCTGCACTTACCTGAGCAGATAAACTAACAAAATGACAGCGTTTCTGACAACGGTCTTTGTATGCGTCTCGCTAATAGTACGAAACTGATCTTCTGTACAATAGGTATCTATTTCTTACCAACAGTTTCGCTAGGGATATATCAATTTGATTTCTTGTGTGATCTCTGGCTGCTAAAACAAGCCTTTAAAGTATACATTTGTTGCCAATAACTTCGGAATAGCTAGCAGACTGCTACGTAGTTTACAATGTTTCACTTTATGAAATGAACAGTTTGGAAAAATATGCTGTATTTTTGATGTATGCCATACCAAATGGATGAGTTTGCAAAACGTCAATGAACGAAAAATATTTTGTTTGTACATTTTACTGTGAGATGACTGCAAAAAGTTTTACTTTCCAATTACCGTTTGGATCCGGCTCGAAGGACCATATTATTAATTAAGAAAAGTTGCCATTTTTAATCAATTTTCAACATAATTTATTAACGGTGACTTAAAAGAAAGGTTTCACCAGTTTTATAATATATTTTTATTTCATTAAGACGTCTATACATAATTATAATAATGTTGAATTTCCTAAGAAAATGATAATTAGTAATCAGTGAACTTTTGTTTAAAGTTATGTCAAATTAGCTTTTGTTCTTCATCCAAATTAGAATAAACTTCCAATTCAAAAAGATTTACCATCAAAATGCTGTTACCTGCTACAAAATTTTGTTACAAATTCACGAAATCGCTTTTTGTTTCACACCCAATATGTTCCACGGTACAGCTACATAAAAAAGTGCAACATTACCGATTGTATCTCCTGTGATTTAGATACATTCGGTAACAAAAGCGTTTATTCGCAAACCGCAAAGCCTCGGCCGGCCCGTAAATAACGCGACCACTCTATCCCATGTAACTACGTAGATAAAGGCAGTCTACACTGCGAACAAGCGCCTCTAGATTTGATCGTTATCGGATTCACAGTGCAATGGGAGGATCGTTAAAAAGCTTAAGCGCCAACTTCTGTGTAGTCTGTGGTCCCTAAGAGGATTCTACAAGGTAATGTGTCGTTTGAATATTAACAGTTCGTTGATTCTGTTGCGGTTTGTATGCTGGGTTTATAATGAGAGGCCAGTATCAGGATTATAATAATCCTACTTGTATGATAACGCGCAGGATATTATACACTGTGTGTGCGATGACAGCGTTTCTGAGTGACGACATTAATGGGGGCTATAAGATCAGCTAATTATCTGGTCTTCAAGACATTTTGATAGATATTATCGGCTGGTTTTTAATAAAACATTAAATAAATAAATTTTTGTACTATGTTTGTGTATGGTTGTGGTGTACTCGTATATTAAACTTGTCACTACTTCAATCTCTGACATATCGCGCCCTGCTAATGTTTTGACAATCCCCACCATCGATTTTCACGTATCGTATAAACAAAATGTTTTTAAGGGCGATACAAAGTTGCAAGGATGCGCATCCCTTCGGACGGCGCAGTCCCGTAGGTGAGACCTCTTAGACATGCAAAAGGTCATTAATCCTTTGTCGGTTATACCTACAAGGAATAGAGTTTTTTGGTTTCGCATTTCTAAGTTTTAGAATGGCAAGAAGCTTCCCTTTCCTACTTCTATCAGCCGATTCTCTTTCTAAAAATTCGGACCAAAATTGGTCTTGTGTTGGAATTATTTGTATTAAGTAGGCCAGATAACTCGTAATAAAACTAATTTTCTGCTTTGGGAGCTCAAATTTTTTATAAAATAATTAAAAGGCGACTATCGCAGTACAAATCCATAGAGGTTTGTACATGTGTATGCAGGCAGTCGTTAATGGATGCCTATGTCGTAAGTTATCGCAGGCTTGCGTCGACTAGTGTAGGTACGAAGGGGCTTAAAGTTATTTTTTGACAGCATTAGGACGATTTTTCCTAAACCAGTTTCTTGTTAATAAAATTGAAAATCTAAATGTACTAGATAATACTTCAAATTAAGCAATTGTCTGTTGTAATTTCAGAACCATACAGTTATTAAATACAATAACACCGCCTGCCAGTGAAGTGTATTTCTGAATACGTTATCATGAATATTTCCCGAATTTTGCTGTATAATTACTGAATGTTAATGAGTTTTTAATCAGCTTGTAATGTGGGGCTACAAACATTATTTAATTAACAGGCAGGACATGATTGAGGTAATCTATTGTGTTGGGAAATCGAAATTCACTTTGGTTCTGGTTATGTTGGAGTCGAACAGGCTTACATACTTAATATACTGATTTTTTTTAATGCGTATTTTTTTTTATATATTTGGATTCCCAAACCAGGGATTTCTCCTGTTTCGTGGCTGCAAACACGTAACACAGAAACACGTATACACCAAACATCCAGATTCAAACTAATAATTGTAGGTCATACAAATATTGGTTTCGTGCGGGGATCGACCGATTTGGTTGTGATGCTTTTATGCGTTACCCGCTAGTCCGAGTTTGATGAGTTTTAGTACAGAAATAGATGGTAGCCTAGAGACTAATTTATAGGTCAGGTTATTATTTGCTATTTTTAGCCAAAGTCCGTGATTTTTATTTAGTTTAAAACTTTTTGTTCTCAACATCTACAAGTAACTACATAAGTAAGTAAAAAGTTTCTTGCCCATTCTTCTCCATACAACCTACCTTAGCGAATGGGTGTAGAATCAATCCCATCCCTTCCTTTTCCCTATAAATTAAAAAATCGACGTTCAAAAGTGCCTCTTTGATGCCCTAATTGGAGTTAATGATTTGACTTTGACTTTGAACTCTATACGGACCTACATAAATAAGTAAAGTAAGTTCTACGAAGTCACATCCCTTATTGAGAGTTCACGACTGAACGTTGTATTAATTACAAGCACCCTCAAAGCGTATTTACATGTCGCGTGGTAAGGCTAAGATTAGATAAACTGCGTTCAGTTTCGCAGGCGATGTGTAAATGAGACGGAAATAGATGTTGGGTTACATAATCGATATTATTTCCTATTGCTTAGTTCAAGATAGATTTGATTTTGATATTTAAATGAAATTAATTATGGAAAAAGACGACTTGTCAAGGAGAAATGCTCATTGCAATACTTCTCTATCATCCTAAATTTTAAATATATGAAAGTGACTTTTTTGGTTTGTGCTTTGTCATACTTTAATGCCTAAATCGATGAATCAATTTTATAAGTATCTTAGAATCAAATAAGTGACATCTACCAAGCTGCACTGGGCCCACTCCCTCTCACAGAGAGGAGGCCTTTGTCCCAACTGTGGGAACAACAACTACTAGTAATTCACCACTAAAGTTGACAAGACATAGTGACGCATCATTTCATTTCGCATTACAGCATGCATAGGGAACATTTTGAGAGACTTTTAAGACTATCAATGAGTTACCGGTCTCATCAAATAATCTCCCTTTACCCCTATTGTACGAGTATTATTATAGCATAATATCGTATGCTTGTTATTTTGAATGCATGGTTTACAGGAATTTGTGGAATTTTAATTAAGCAGGAGCATAGAAATGTTCGGATATTGTTCGGGATGGTCTTATTATTTTGTTTATTTAAGGCGCATCCACACATGCCCGGCGGCACGGCCGGCGGCATGGCCGGCGGCCGTGCCGCCGGCATTTGCCGCATCTCAGCCGGCACGTTGTTTGTTGTTGGGCAAGGCGGTCTGAAACCCGGCGGCATAAGCCGGCGGCATAAGCCGGCGGCATGTGTGGATGCGCCTTTACAATAGTGGTAGAACTCTAGTTTGTTCTATGCCACAATTCCTGGTTTCAACGTTTTATTTAATAGGATACTAGCACTCCACCCGCGACTTCGTCCTGAAAATGATCCCCGTGCAAAATTTGAGACATGTGTAAGTTAGTTAATTACTATCTTTAGAATCTTCCAAAAATTGCTTAATGATATGATAAGGGTATGCGGGAAATTGGATAAATCTATGTCTATAAATACATTTTTAGTTCTTGCTACTCCTTTTTAAAAACCGCATCAAAATGAGGCGCTGTTCCATTTTTTCATACAAAAACGCTGTAAATACTGGAAAGACGCTGTAAAGTGAAAGAGTGAACATTCGCGCTAAGGGTAAATTATCACAAATAAATTATACCAAGTTTCCTCCAAGTTACGTTAAATATGCTAACTTTATTTTCAAATCCAAGGGATTGTTTCCGAGATAGGCGCTTTTAAACTAGCAAATAAACTCTTCGGCGGTAATATTACATTAAAATAAGTAAAAAATTCTGCAGTACTTACTTATCATTTTACGTAAACTTAAAAAAAAAACGATGAATTACAATAATGAATGTTTACTTTCCAAAAAACTACTGATCTAACGACATATACTGTGCAAGAATTTTATTTTATCCTGTACCACTCTAAAAGGTATTGTTAGTAAACAATAATTATGCTGTCATTTTAACCCCCACACACTATTATAAAGCTGATTTACATCTGTGACGTCTCGCAAGGCTCAGTTGAAATCCATTGTAAAAAACCCAGTACTTACTGGCTTTTTGCTGAATTACTATAGAATATTTGGCACAGCCTGATCAACACGGTACCTGTATTTTTTTTTGTGTATTCTCGTAATTTTTTTTTATAGATGTAATTTGGAAGGTATTTTTTGAAGGATGGTATTAAAATTTGACCAATCCCAAAGCTTTATTAAAGGTTGTACACTGGCCGCTTTTCTCAGTGTTGCCAATCTTGGTAGGGGCACAAAGGTCGATGGTGCGATGAGATTCCTTCAACTGCTAAATTGCTGGGAATTAATAATCGGGCTCCCCGGGTTAATTAAGATAGACTCCAGGCTGTTTGTGACGTCAGATAGGACCGGGTGGATGTTGCTAGTGCAGAAAATATGTGCAAAAGGACCATTTTTAAAATGAAGTGGGACCAATTTATAAGCTATGAAAGATATGTTCAGTATGAGGCAAAACTTACTTCATGACCAAAGAAATTATTAGTTGACATCTGGATAGCACTGATGTCACGCGTACGAATAGTAACCATACTGCACTTACGTCAGCGGTGAATACTACGATACTAGTAATCACTAAGAAATACTCGGTTGGCATCAGCGTAAGAGGAATTCAAATCTAAGAATACTCAATTCTTGAATTAATCCTCGGGCTCTTTCGGGCAAGTAAAAAAAATTAAGGACTAGACATACCGTACGTTATGTTTCCAAATAAGATCTTTGGTATTCTGTTGAAAGTTGTAAAAAATAAAAACGCTTCAAAAGTCAGCTTGTGCCTACCCGGGGCCTACCCCTAGGAGTTACAGACTGCTGGTGATATTAGGCGGTTTACACATGGCACCGCTCATCCACGCATTTCGGGGTTTCATGCGGATTTCCGCTCGCATTTGCTTGTATGAAATCCGGTGATGCCTAAGTTAGGAACACCGCGATTACCAACTCTCTGCTTCACAATATAAATTTTTGAGGACTAGCAGTGTCAGTCGAAATCGCCTTAGGGTTGGACATCTGGCACACTTTTAGCCTTTTTCCTCGCCCTTTCTCTTTTATGTCGTTTAGAACTGTTTTGTAGACCGAGAGAGAAAGCGTAATGCACGGAATCCTCGAGGCGGCCGCTTTCTATAGAAAGACAGAAAGAGAAAGGGCGACGGAAAAAGGCGATTCCGTGCTGCCGGATGAGGTGGTTGGACCCTTCTGTTATCATTTAGCAATAAGCTAGTGTAGTGGTATTATTCTGAGATAAATTTAGATGAAAAAGGGATAACAAATGAATCTCATTCGGAAAAAATATCATTACGTTTTAGTACCCACATAGTGGCCGTCACACCTTTCCCCCTTGAAGCCTTCGTATTTCGTTTATGACACCTTGCTATATTTTCCTCTTTTGGGAATATAAGCCCCACGTAACACTACGTAACCCTGTTTGTTCTATACAAGGATCAAATCAATCCTTCAAATACTATTGTGGCCTTCGTCAAATAATGAAGCTGTATTTAGCTTCACATAAGACGGACCAGTAATTCTGAAGGGATTGGCGGTCAATGGTATCATGTAGGTACACTGTACCTTTTAGCTTTCATCCTCTAAACTAAGTATTACTTGTGTGCGTCAGAATGGCTGGTTGTCTGTGGCGTTGGTCTATGATAGTTGATTCGAAAATTGCTACATAATTGCTTATATTTGATACATATAATAAATAATTGCTACATAGGATATGTATTTAGAAATACAATATTTATTTGACCAACCATCCTGACGTTTTCGAATCAACTCTCATAGACCAACGCCACAGACAACCAGCCATTCTGACGCACACTATTACTTACGTAATGTTTTAGTGAGAGCGAAACACAATACTCTCTGTATTTAAGTAACTGTCTTTTTCATTGGAAGACGTCAAAGAAAATCTGCGTATAAAAAATTTGCTGGGCGCCATTATCAAGGTGTTTAGAAATTACAGCTACGTTAGGGAACGTCAGTTTCCTAACAATGTTTTCCTTACTGCCTAAAAAACAAAGGTGATAAAAATAAAAAATGTGAAGTCAAGTGGATGACTGATTTAATCTCGTGGTCAGATGACCTCGTTATGTGGAGGCTTTCTGCATAGTTATGTAGTAAGCCTCCACTTAAACCATTAAGCTATTCAGCGGAGAATGCGGCGACAACACAAAACATTTTATGTGGGTTTACCTTTTTGCAGACTGGTACTACAAACTTGTAGGTCGTGGGTTCGAACCCAGCCAGGCGCATTACTTTGTGTAATTAATGTAATTAATTTAAAACCGGCATTTCTTAGAACCAAAAATTCGAAGACATGTAACATCCACCAACCCGCACTGGGCCCGCGGGGTGGATCATGGCCCACTCCCTCTAACAGAGAGGAGGCTTGTGTCCGAGCAGTGGGAACAAACATAGGCTGATGATGATGCTGTTGAGGTACTGAAAAACGTCAGCTCTTAGCTCGAATTCAATCTCTTATTCCGGTGCACGCCGCTGAATACTACACGAAAACAGTCATATGACTATTTATATTTATGTTATATAGAGAAGTTGAACTTCTGTCTTCCACTCCATTACGTCTAAGGACCGGCACTATTGCTCTTGGAAAACTGAACTCAGTGGAGATATCTGGATTCTGTTTAACTTGTGCAAGTAGAAACTTGTGTCAAGTATCTTCGTCACAAATGCTAATTTGTAGTTTAACTGAATTAATAGTTTCTGTATCATGGTGGCTGTGTAAATGCAGAGGAAGTAACTATTACAGTTAACTATTTTCTGCATTAAGGAAATTATTTTAGATTAAAATGATGATGAGGTAACAGTTTGTAAGTTTGGTTGTACTGGGAGGATTGTCAAACTGGATTAACTAATCTTTATTAAACTACCAAGTAAGCCAATGTTTTTAAAAAATTATCCTGGTTGTAACTTTAGTCCACGTAAAAGAAGTGGAATTACCTGCGGAATACATTGTTTTCTGTAGCAAAGTTTAAAAATGAACCAACGGTTAGGCATCGTCACTTTCCGAGGACAGTTTTGTCAGTCCTTGACATTGGAGTATAATGTACCCTCTAGTGAAAATTTTCAGTATTTGAGACGTATTTAGTGGAATGAACAAACGTACAAACTTTATATCGGAATGACATTCAAAAACATAATTATGTTAGATACATCAGATTCTTATGGTCACTCAGTGGCGGATTTTTTTTCGTTAAGAGCGCTGTAGGCAATACTGGATCGACGCCCCTATATTAAAAATAACTCGTGGAACTATTCGTTTGACCCAAATGTACCTTAGGAAAATGCGGTGAGATGGGGGCCAGAGCATCAGTTTACATGATCGATTTCTGTCCTTATCTTAAGTAGCTACAACTTTGGAGTTTTTTATGTCGAGCAAAATATTAGTGAGACTAACGCGTTGTTCTAACACTGAAGAAGCAGCTTTAGGCAAGCGTGCTTCACTGTCGACCATATCAGACGAGATAGAGGCGCGAGCCTATCGTTATCTTTTTTTATGAAAAAAGGGTGAGTGGTTTATCTGTGAAACACTTTTAACACGCTTTATAAAATCACAAAAGAAAAACCCAGCGCTACTCAAACCACACCCAGAGTCCTTACCATCTTAGAGAAGAAAACAATTTCGTTGAGCCATTTCCATATAAATCCCGTTGAAACAGCGCCTCTGGTGGTGCTTTCAGGAAATACAATAAGCACATGTCACTGCCGTCCAATCCCTGTGTGGCCGGGAATGGCCGCGCCTTGAATTTAAAACAAGCTATCCGTTTGCTAGGACAAGGTAAATCTCATAGAAATAGCGAACGCAGTCAGCTCTAAAATTACGGACGTTTCCGGACAAGTTCAAGGTTTTAATCTAAAAGTGAGATCAATCATAAGTTCTCAACTCCTATTTTAGAATTATTTTAGATCAGTATCTTTTTTTCTATTTTTTTTAATTTGCAATGGGCCCTTGGTTTTGGCGCCCTTAGAGGATGGCGCCCGTGTGCATAGCACACTGCAATTATGGAAGCGGCCTTGCGGCCATTGAAGTAGGCCGTATTGTACTTGAAGTGTTGAATAAAGTTTTTCGAAAAATCAAATCAAAATCACACATTGCTTGTTATAATCAGTCATAAAAACCACTTTTTAACGACTGCTCCCAGGAGCGAACGACGCGAGACTATTTGTAATGTCGGCACAATTTAGAATGCTGCGCTCATTTTTTAGGGACTTTTTTAGGCGTTGAGTACTGTGCATCTTGTGTTTTTATAAAATCAATGTCAACCGACGACAAAAAAATTGAAAGTCCGTGACACTCTCCACTCATTCGTTTGGGCATGATCGCTAGCCCACGCGCCACACTCTCGTCCCCGCAATTTTAGAAGCAGGAACAGGAACGTCCGAATCCGTCCGATACTTCTGTGCTCGCAGTCGACGCGACGAACATTGCAGTCGTATCTTTCCAACTTCAATTAGAGATCATGAACCATCGACAAAGTTGTTTGTAGGCGTAAGTTTTAGTCAGTCCCCTCTAATAATTTATCTTTTGTTATAAATTGAAGCAAATTGAGATTGTATGCAAAAATAATAGTTTTATTGTCTAAGTGGTGGCTACTACTGCCACAATTAATTTTATGCTATACTGTATATTTTTTCTTTATTTTACAATTCCGCCTGCGCGCCCCTTTGTACCTTCGCGCCCCTAGGCAGATGCCTAGTTTGCCTTAGGGATAATCCGCCACTGGGTCACTACCTGTGCTAAGGATACTTGAGGTAAAACGTAGATCTTGTATAAATATAAGAATTTGTCACATTTCGCATGCTGATTTTATTTGATATTGTATTATAAGGCGCATAAAAACGACGTAAAATAAAACTATTGATACTGAAATTGGCCTTTTACATTGTAAGCCACTCAACTTAGTAACTGAAATCTTTTTAAGTTTACAATGGTTTCGTGATAAAATTCTTCACTTCAACGTATATAGTCGGCTATAAAAACAATATAAGTTTAAAACACAGTATTCTTAAACGAATTTGATTTTATACATTCTTACAAAGTGTAGAGCTATTGGAACGTGATCGAATCTGTTCCTATTGTATTAAAAATCTAGGCTAGATCCAGTGGATTCAAAAAGTAATAAGGCTGGATTTTAAGGTGATTTTTGGGTCATATGTCCAGAAGTGATCGATATTCCTAATGCTATTGGTGATGAGACTAAAATATGAGGCTGACATTAGGTGCCCGTTCTCACAAACCTGATTGCGACACGGCCGATTTCAAGTAGAATGGGATTAGGACAGGTACCTGATGATGACTTGTGTTCTTAATTAAAAAAAAAACTTTATTATATATTCTGTAAGTGAGCTTCGACCTGGGGAAAGAGTTAATGAAGGCATTTTCAGTAGGACAGCAGCAGGATGAGGAAAAAAGTTTATTAAAAAACAGTATGCAATTCGCCAAAATTTTGGTGTCAAATTTAAAGTGATCATAGGTGACTGGCCTCGGATAAAAAATGGCCGCTTTTAAAGTGTAAAGTTTAATAAGAACTCCAGTTATGTCGTTCATAGATCTGAAACAAAAGAAGACACGAGATTGGCGCAGCTGAGATCCGACATACGGGGAATTTTTATTAAATCTCTGATATGTGAAGTACGTTTGGGAATGCAGATTTGAATATAACAGCCGTATTGCAAATCTGATTCCAATATCACTGTTCATGATACTCAATGCAATATCTCATGCGTAGAACATAGAAAATAAGAATATTTGTTCTCGTCCCAATGTTGAAAGGAACGGTATTTCATATTTGGAATGGGACGGACAAATATTCGTATTTGATTGAGAAATGAAAGTAAAACAAAGACTTCGTTCTTTATTATTGATGCAGTACCTTTTTTGTAAAGGTCAAGTGTACCAAAAATGTGGGGTATGTCGTGGGTGGAACTTTCGGGACGTCAACATAATGATACAGCTTGGCCAGAACGGATTGAAACGGAACTAATCTTTTTGTTTGTTGACAACGTTTAAAATTTTTGATATTTGATGTAAACAAAGAACGCAGGTTTGTTAGATTTATCATTGTGCCATAAAACTAAAGTAATAAGTGAAAAATAATAAAATAAAATCATTCAAAGTGCTGGTAGCGAGAGCACAGTGGCGACTTCCGGTTTTCTACTGTTTTTTGCCAAGCTGTACGTAGGTACATAAAATGCTAGTAATATGTGTAATGGTTTTGAACGCATTCGCGATAGAAGAGAAAATAGCCAATAATTCACACTGATGACGTTCAGTTTCATAAGGAGAAGTTGCAATAAAACTTTTTAAACAGGAAAAAACAGTTGTAAGGATTTCTCCTGTATCGTATACTTGATTTCAGTTATTTATTTGTCCGAGTTGGAATGACTCTGAATTCTGTTTTAATTAATATGTACGTTTAATAAAACTTGTTATACCAAGCTAACATTTCGTAAAGGAACACAAGACTATTATACCAGCAACCGTGCGGTTAGCATGTTTTAGGTGGAACATACTTTGCGGTCAAATAATGAGGACATAAAATAAAACGGAATGCACTCGGCGGTGTTAAAACGTAGTTTAGTTTCCGTTTCTATTCTAAGCTGCAGGTTACTACGAAAGAATAGCTCTGAAAATGTTAGGTTAGCGTTTAATGCGGCAGCTAGAATTAACAGGCGGAGTTACTGTTAAGTC
This sequence comes from Agrotis segetum, assembly GCA_036375495.1. Taxonomy (NCBI): domain Eukaryota; kingdom Metazoa; phylum Arthropoda; class Insecta; order Lepidoptera; family Noctuidae; genus Agrotis; species Agrotis segetum. The sequence goes on along the minus strand of JAQSVV010000247.1, from coordinate 840,996 downwards.
TACACGAACAAACATCGGAATTGTTAATCCCATCGACATTTGCCAAGTGCCTAAAGCCGTGCAAATGAGCAAAGCGGAATCTACGTCTTGTGCGAAACGGAGACCCGCTAAGTCTTCCCTAAGTCGAATCCGTCATTATTATTCCATGAAAAGGGGCCGTGAGTTCACCGGATCCACACCTGCGCTGTACAAATAACCACGTAAACCTGACAAATTGTTTCACATTCATATTGGTCACGAGTGCTCGTTGTTGCCAAAAAATCCTTGGAAACTTAAGGTTCCACGATTTGAACGGTCACGACCTTTATTCGGCACATTTTGTGGGCCCGCGCAAACATTGCCGGTTTTTGCTCGGTGGTTCGGCCGCCCGCTGACTCGGATTATATTTGGGATGGCATTAATCTCCCTGTAAATGGTGTTTGTAATAGAGTTTTTAGGATGCGTCAAGATAACGCTTGTTTTTTGTGTTCGCGTTTTATTTTTGCAGCTGAACCGATAATTGTTTTGTTTGTTTTGCAGTATTTTTATCCGAGAACCAGTATCCCCGGGTGCGGGGGTACAATTCACCTTTTTGTGAGATAGAGCGGACCATAACCCAGCGCAGATTGGTAAATGTATATGGTTGGTGGAAAATCAAAAAGCCGCTACCGAGGTAGTCATTTTATTTTTTCAAATTAACATCACAGTTTCAGTTTACTTAACGACATAAAAACGTGAAAAGTCATGCTAGGGATTTCTGGTTCGAATTAACTGCTACTTGTAAATCCTAACCGATAATATTGGACCATCACAGTTTGTTGGTTCTGTCTCTACAGATATACGTCTTGGTAAAGTAATTAAGTCAAGCCAACAGCGCGCTAATCTGACGTGGTGCGCCGCTAAGTTAGGGACTTCCACTGTGATTACGTTATCCCCTATGGAACTTGGCGGTATAGATCGCTGACAAAGGACCGCAGTGCCGTTGAAGCGAAAATTAGGATCGAAGACGAAGGGATTAAAAATGATAGTAGCAGTAAAACGATCGCGGACTGTGAGTAATGGATGTCTCGCCGTCCAAACATGGACCATGCCCAGGTCAATGGCACTTCGTCTTCCAGCAGCGTATCGGGCTGGCTTTAGCCCTCTAAAGGGGGCACCGCACCAGGAATATCTTTTGTACAGTGGATTTGTTGACAAAAATAAAAACTCACACACAGAAACATCCAGGCCCAGAACAACTACTACGGGATTCGAAACTGCGATAAAGAGTGCAGCAGTCCAATCACAATGCCACTGCACTAACACGTTATTTATCATCATCATCATCATCAGCCGGAGGACGTCCACTGCTGAACATAGGCCTCCCCCTTAGACCGCCACGCCGAACGATAATTCGCCACTTGCATTCATCGGCTGCCCGCGACCCTCACGATGTCATAAGACGTCCACTGCTGAACATACGCCTCACCTTTAGACTTCCAGTAGGACCGGTTGTAAGCACCGTGGCCTGCATGCGGACTCAGCGTATAGTCTTCCGGAGGAGGATATCTGAGGAGCCACATGCTGTTTCCGGGCTTCCCCAGCTTTTTCAGCTTATCAATCTGCCTCTTTACTATATTTTATAAAAAGTATTAAAAACAAACTTCATAACAAACAACAAACATTTACCTTGAGTGTGAAATAAAACACGTTCACAAGTCGTTAAACGCAGCAACAAAGGAATTTCAAATCCAGGCTTTATCCAATGTATCGTGAGATGTATGACATAAAACGCAGGTAAGCTCTGAATAAGTGAGGAGATGTTTAAGTGTTGTAAGTTATTAATGGCGGCTATCACACCGCGGCTTAACACCTTAAGTACGGTTAGAGAGGGCTCGTGTGAGTTACCATTATGCACCTTATAGTAGCCATACACCATCCTGCCTATCGACGATCGATTTGACAATTGCAATTGTTTTGTTGTATTTGATGGCATGACATGCCAATTTGATAGGTCATCAAATCGATTTGACACAACGTCAAATCGGCAGCAGTGATGCATTTGGCTATTATTCGGTAACGACAGCTACAATTTTATAAATTTGTAGCTATCGGTCACCGAATAATAGTTAGATCTAGCTATAAAGTTGCTGAGTTGGCATCGCTGCTGCAGATTTGTAGTTGTGTCAAATCGATCGTAGGATAGGCAGTATGGTGTATGGTGTATATGGACGAACTGCCAATTTGAAACAATTGCAAGCGTCATACGATAGGCAGGATGGTGTATGGCTACCATTACTGAACTGAGCATAAAATACGCTAAATGTTACATTAATCGGTTTGAGCTAGTCATTATGGTGCTGATGTTGCTTAGTTCAGTAGCTGATCAATCAGTACTTGGTCGTGTACATTGATTGTCTCAGCACTAGACTACGAGTTCATTAAATGGGAAATTTGCCATGTTTAGTACTTTTTATTTTCGTTGGAAAAAGTTCAAATGAGTCTTCCCACCCAGGGCAGAGCGGGAAGGACTGTCAGACTCGTACTAGCTACTCGTAAAATGCACAGTGTCCGGTAATTCGTTACCGCAATCACCATGTTTAGTACTTTATAAATTTTATAAAGGACTAAACATGGTGAATTTCACATTGTGATTTCATCATCATACCTGCCGTAGGATGTCCACTGCTAAACATAGGCCTCCCCTATAGATTTCGTTTGGGAATCAAATGACTGTGCCAACAGTATCGTTAAAAAGTATAGACGATTGGGTGACAGGTTGACGTCAGCTTGCAGCTTATATTTATGAATCATCATTGATTCGTCTAAAATTACCACCCAGAGGCCTTACCACGAGCTCATAATGGCGATCCAGTTTAGGCTGTTGGAAAGAGATGGCGCTAGACGACTTGTATAGCTCTGTCTCTTTTCCATAGCCTAAACAGAATGGCGTTAGAGCTCGTAGTAAGGTCTCTGTACTTAAATTTTAAGTTAGTGATAGCTAGTCATACCAAGTCTTAGCAAAATAACAATTTGAAGAACTTATTAAAGAGAAAATCTATTACGTAATCAGTATATTTTTCTAAAAAGAAATACAAACAAGTCTATTTCTGAAGGCACAAACAAATAGTCTGAACAATTTTATTGTTCTTGTAGCAAATCTAATTTCGTATTCAATAAAATATGTATGTGACGTAAGTACATTACATTTTGACGAAACAAATGGCCTTGTCGGCAAAATATGTATACCTATACTTTTGCTGATACACCTGTGTTATAATATAGTTTTTGTGAAAAAACTGGGATTTTTAATATAAATTCTAAAATGAAACGTGAGTACAGGGAGCATGATGCAAAATGGAATGAAGTCATTACAACATCTCTTGAATTTTAAAATGCCATGAGGTGTTTATATAACATTTGGAATTTAATATGTGACTATATTAAGACAAATAAAAGTTTAAGGTAGATAAGGGTATCCCTACTTCTTAACAATATAAGAGTTTTCTTTCGTTTTAGAATCTTGAGATATTATTACGATTATTTTAAATTCTGCCTGCCTGTTTAGGTTTTGTTTAAGATACAACTGCTGTAGCAAAAGTAATAATAAGAGTAGGCTCAGATCAAAGAAATTTGGCAGATATGGGTACGCATCAGAAACACGCGAGTTCTAAAAAAAGTACAATACACAAATCAACATCGTAATACATTCCGTTATTTACCATGTTTATTATTTGTTTTTGAGAACAACTTTTCGATGCACTAAAGACACGAGACGAAATAGTAATTTAAGCAAAAAACAACAACGACGCGCAGCTTGGTACGACGCGTAGCTTGGTACTGTCGCGACTTTGTATTCGATTTTGATTTTGTATTAACTTTGGAGGACCCACTCGCGTGTTCTGAGCGCTCTATTAGCCTATTTCTTTGATCTGAGAGAATAGGAAGTACTATGTACAGTTATGGTTGAGTGTAAATTGCATTTTTTGCCTTTCCTTATTTTTATTTAAAGACAGCGTTTTAGTAAGCGAAGATGATGATTCTTTCTTTTTTTTTCGCATGGGATATCGTCATCTTTTGTGTCAAAGTTAAAAAAACCGCCTCCAGAAACTCCACAGGCCTCTGATATGACTTTTCCACGATGTTCAGAAACCCTACAGGCCTCGATGCCATTGGTGTCTTAGAATATTTTGCCAAAATTAAAGGAAAAAAGCTAGTGTAAGAAAAGAGAGTACACCTGTGTATACGCATACACTTTGACTTGATATCACTGCTGATTAAGATCAGGAGAGAGAAGAAATTATTTTCGTTATAAGGAAGACTAAAGAATATAACAAAAAAAAGCCTGTTGCGTTGACTAGAAATTATATTGGGCCATATCCAAAACATTAAGCACGTAACACCTGACAAAATAATAAAATATCTCCTATAACGAAAAGCGTAAAAATACAATAGATTATTACAATTACAGCTATCCTACAAATGAGATACAAAACGTTTATGTAAATATCCCGGCGTGGTTTGTAATATACTGCACCACAACTAACTTACATTTTAGCATATCTGCGACAGTCTATCTGTTGTTTTGACTGCATAATTCGTGAATGCGTTATAGTGAATTAAATGCAGCTCCGGTTGCATTTTCTTGATAAAATTGGAGATATTTGCAATTCAGATAAGATTCCGACTCACCAAGATTACTTTAGCTACGGAACAAAATGGTTCCTTTTGACTTGAGCCTTCAATTTTGAATAAAACAAGCCGCAAGCTGGGATAATGTAGTTTTTATTATTTTGTAGAGTTTCTTTCTTACTTAGTTTGGAGGAAGTTATTGATGGGGGAGACGTGGCGTATAACTCACATTTTGCTCTTCAAGAGAATATTGATATTTTAATACAAAACTTCAGATCGACATTTAATTTTCTTCAGGATAGTTTCTTCAATAATTCAATAAAATCTAACTCCATTATAAATGAGTACAGAGTTGAAGTGAACCGAAAGTTCATGGATGCGACCTCAGACATTGCAGCACTCTTCCAGATTCAGAATTCAGGAGCCCCCGGCTGAATTATAATGAAGCAAAGAACTTCGCAACCAGCTTCGGTAGCAAGAAGTAGGGAGTTATCCTCGAACGGCTATTGTTTTTAATGAATTCCCAACTTTTGCGAAAGTTCGTCTGAGTTAGGAACATTACCTGCAGCGGCAAATTCCGATACCCGAGTTGAGCGATGTGCTAATTATTATATTACTCCGTTTTGTTTTAGTGGCTTTTTAGTGTTAGCTTTTTCTGTTGAGTGATTTATCTGATTTTTAGGGTTCCGTAGTCAACAAGGAACCCTTATAGTTTCGCCATGTCCGTCCGTCCGTCCGTCCGTCTGTCCGCAGTTTAGCTCAGAGACGCACAGCACTAGAGAGCTGTAATTTGGTGTAAATATACGGATTTGTTGTGCCGAAAAAGTGGTAAAATAAAATCTCGAAAAATATTTTTTTTTAGGGTACCTCCAGTACTTACACGTAAAGTGAGGATTTTTTTTTTCGCGTACCCCTTAGTGTGGGGTATCATTAAATAGGTCTTTAAAAATATTGATAGTTTCCATTAACAATTTTTTGATAAAAAAATTAGTTTGTGAAATATTAAGCTTTAAAGTGTTAAATTTTGCTCGACTCGAGTGTCCCCCCCCTCTACCAGCTAAACGGTTATGTTTGGGGGTGTGGAAAAATTCACAATATTAGTATATACAACGAAGTTTAAAAGAAAATTGTCATGACTAAGTAGGCTTTACAACTTTACGAGTAATAGTCGACCAACTTATAAAATGTACTTGGATTACATATTTTCTTAAACAAAATGTATTGGATTCAACTGCAAATGTAAGTTTGTCAACTTTATAACAGCTTTAATAGGTATGTTTTTACGGTATGTTTTTTGGGGATAGGTAGGTTTTTATCGTCAACTATTTTTAACTAACTTCAAAAAAAGGAGGAGGTTCTAAATTCGTATTTTCCCCGATTTCTCAAAGACTCCTGGACCGATTTTGAAAATTCTTCTTTTCAAAATTAAATTCAGCGAATCAGTTTAGTTAGTTCGCATAAGTATTTTGATGGGTAATTACGGAACCCTACACTGTGCGTGGCCCGACACGCACTTGGCCGGTTTTTTTTTTTTACGGAACAGAATTGGAGCAGTTCATTGACAAGAGAATATGGATTATACCTAATTATTTTATTTATGATATATCTAGGCACATTTAAGTTTAAATTGATTTGGTCACCTAACTATCATTAGAATTTAAAACAAAACGGAGATGATATATATTATGATATATAGATGGATATTATTTAATGACCGCGCTTGCAATATTCCCAAAACGTCGGATCTCCAAAAAAAAAAAAAACATCTGAGGTCTAAGAAATAGTTTGCGTTCCTCATTTTGAAGCCTTCAAAAAGCTAGCTTTCCACAAACCCATAACACACTTACCCCTACATATAATATGCATATTATAAACCCACTACGTAGAACATAACAGTTTATTTATCAAACGTCTACGCACAGAATAACACTAAACATAACTTTAGAATAACGTTATTAAAGCCTGAAGCATCTCATTTACGTGCCTACCTTCCAAACTTTACGATTCTCTTACCAAGATGTTGATAAACCTTTGTTAACAATACATTCAACGGTTAAGGTGGAAACGTCAGGATAACTCACTAATGTAGGAAAATATATTTAAACGTTCATTTGCAATACTTATGGTCTTGATTGATTTCCATCCGGAGTGATCTGTATATGCATACAGGATTAGTTTTTGGGCTCGGTTCAGCCAAAAAGCCAGGCCACAAGGTGCCTGAAGCAACTGGTTCTCAACAGGGCCTGTTGGAAGAAGGTTGTATTCGTTTGAAAACATAATTTCCTTAATTACATGCACTCTATTGTAGGCCCAAAACCCGATTAACTTTCATAAAACTGTTAAACTAGGTTTTCTAGCTCCATAATCAATAAATAGTAAGATCTAAATTAATGTCGTCACAATTTGCTCTAGCAAAATCTATGGAAAAATAGAGTTTTGATAGCTCATAAAAAGTGTGTCAATTAATTTATTTGTGGAATGCAACAAGGTAAAGTTTGGGATTTTTGGGCATAATCACCGAAGTTTTTAAATTTGATAAAAACATTCTTCATTTGGTCGCAAATCAATAACAAACAAACAAATGAGGACACATCATGAGCTGCAAAATGGCAAATCTTCTTTATCTTTATCTTTATCTTCTTTATCTTTACATATAATAAAATCGTAGAGCTGTCATTCCTGTACATTGAATATTTTTTTCTTTTTGTATTTTTTTTGAGATAAGGGATCGATTCTGATGCCAAATCAACTTTTTTTTTTTTCGAAATTTTTAATGTTTTTTTGATTTGATCTATCTCTTAAACTACTGTAAAGTTGTCGATCAAATTTTCCTCAAATATTCTGAATAATATGCTTCTTTTAATAGGCTATGTATTATTACGCTATTTTTCCTGGGAGATAAGCAATTTTGAATTTTGTTGCTTTTTATCTGTTTGTTTTTAGTTGGAAGCTAAACCACTGGATATTATTTAGTATTTTTTCCCCAAAACATTCCTTAAACTGCTCTTCTATTAATAGGATAGTATAATTACGCTATTCCCTTTGGGGATTAGCAATTTTATAATATGTTGATTTTCAGTCATTGTTGACATTTGTATAAAATCGCTATTTGAAAATCACTGTCACCGTACTAGGGCAGGGCTGGAGGGTATCCTGCTCAGACTTTCGTGTACTCTGGATTAAAATCTCACGGTTTCCTTTTTTCAATTTTTGAGATTTTCTTATATTTGTCCTGAGAGTTTCAAATAATTGGAAAAAAAATGTGCATACTTTTATTTCAATATTATTCGCGAACCAAAATTATTACTATTTTTTTTCAATAGTTCTCTAGGATATTTTAAATCTACACTGATTTAAATTGTAGGTAGTAAGTTGGATATTTTTTAAATCTAGGTTTTCGAGGTGTGGATTTTAAAGATTAAAAAAAAGTAGTCTAAGATATGTTTTAATTGGTGTTCAAACCAGTGCATAGATTTGCTTTAAACGACGACAAGTTGTACTCAATGAGTCAGATAATAGTTAGTTTTTAGGTATCACGCGGAATGCTACAAAAAGAGTGTACGAGTATCAATTGATTAATTGATGGAATACAAGAAACACGGTAAATTGGCTCATAAGGACGTTTCCTGGTACCTAGATTTTTGGGCATAATCAACTTAGTTATTTTTTTGATAAAAACATAGGTACTTCATTACGTTGTCAGGAGTATAGACACGGATATAGTCGCAACATCAATAACAAAGAGAGCAGAAAACAATTACGTAATAAGAACACATGACCTGCAAAATGGCAAATAAAATAAAGAAAATTTTAAATAGCCGGGCTACTATTATGTTTTCCCCTTAAATAACTTAATGGCTAATGAAAAAGTGTACATTTTAAGCCAGTCTGTTAATAAGTAAGGTGAATAGCTTTACAAGATTCACCTGTATAGCCCCGCAGTTCCTTTGGAGTATTAAAGGGATTTACTCGTAACGAGTCGAGTTGGCTCTACTTTATTGTTGAAACTTTTTGTGTTCAGACTTATTTCTCAACAATTGTACTTTTTACGAATAGCTACTTATTCAACGTACTAAAGAATATTAAACCACCGTAATGCTTAGTGGATTCAGTATTGGTACAAAGCTGTTACACGAACTAAGTACACCTATCTCTTTGTAGAGAGCTTTAATTCAAGTAGCATTCACATTATTCCCAACTAGCTTTAGTACGACGGTTTGCTTGTGCCTGAAAAAAAAGTATTAAACCCATATAAACCTGTAGCAAAATATATAAAATTGACGTAGCGTTTTAGGTGTAAAAGCATGACAAACTAACTCATTAGCTGTTGCCTTCTACGGGAACTTAATACCGGTACAAAAGGTATCTTGTGTTTCTCTGTCCAAACATCAAGATCCGTTCAGCTGGTCTGAACGAAATGCAATCTTTAGCATTTATACTCGTTTATTTTACTGAAGATGACTTTTTTTTTAACGTGGTAAAATCATCAAATGGGTCCTCCCACCCCTACTGTCAGACTTGTACTGACTAAAATCCACGGTGTCCTTCAATAGACTTTTATGTTCCGGGGTCACGGTGATGGAATAAGTCCCGCGACCCCGGCAGGCACTGAAGATTACTTAGTAGACGAATAGCAGATAAGCACGACTTCGTAGACGAGTCCTGAAGTGGAGACCACTTATGTGGTGCGCTACCCTCCACACTTGTATGGACCGACGACTTTAAGAAATTAGCTGGGACACACTGGATGCAAAAGGTAGAGGGCAGAATTATGTGGCTCAACCTGGCAAAGGCTTTTATACAGCAGTGGCTGAGTTGACAGACTTGGGACTCCCTACAGAGGCATTTCAGTCGTGTCACAAATCGACAGCAACATTCCCCTTCAGCAGTGAGTCCAAAGCAACTAAATTCAGCATCGGCAGCCCACTAAACAAATGACCACACTACTTGTTACAGTCAGCCGTCAAAACATCTAGTTATCTATCACTTTGACGATAACAAATGCAGTTTGAAATATTCCCATTAGGACACGGGCCGACACTGCAACTGCCATTAGACATGGGTTATTGTGCAATAGTACGACGAAGGAGAACAAATAGCTATAATTCGAATCGCCAGTACCCCTCAGAGGCTCGTATGTTACTACTCTATACATTCGGCGCGGATATTTTCCGCTACGCCAGTTGTAAAGAGTTCAGACAATTAATGGTTACTCTAAAAGGTCTTTTAGTGTGGAAATGTATTTGTTTGTTTACGGTGGGATGTTTGTTTCTTTATTCAAAGGTTATTACGTCGGTTCTTACGTTAAAGGGTCCTAAACTGGGAAGGTTAGTCTTTGATATCATTATCATGAGGGTAGGAGGAACAGAGTGGAAAGTTCCTCTGTGCCTCATTGAAAAGAAGGGTAAAAACGGTCACACAGGTGTTGTGTCTAGTGGGGTTTCTGGCAGACGAACAAAATCCCTTTGTGCCTATTGGCCTTGTTTTGTTCTGTCTCCTGCTTGCATGGAGGTAAGTGGAAATACGTATTTTTCCTACTCCTCCACTATTCTTTTCTGATTAATTTCGTTGCAGGATCCAAAACAGGTAAATTCATTCTCCGGGACACGTCGAGCTTCATTGTCTCGGCGCTTTTCTGGCTGTTGATTCTGGCTCTCAGGAGTTGCAGTGGTTTGGGAATAGTGTGGTGGGTTTGACCCAAAAAAAGACGAACATTGTCGGATTTTTCTTTATGGTCAAGGATAACTTTGATTGTGCCTTGTGGACCACCTTAGTTCTTCTGTCGCTGCATAGATGTCGCTAGTCGTACTTTTTGTTCACGACTGTCTATAATGCTCGTTACATTATCATCCTATCAGCCGAGGTTCATCATAGGATTCATATCATCAGTTACGACTGATGTCATCATGTTTGTAATGTACGGAATTATTTGAAGCCGGTCACATAGACTATTGGATCGCTTTCGCTTTTCAATGTGACTGGATTGAAGAACGCCTCGCTTCGCGTTCGCGACGCCTGTCTGTTTGACAATAGCATTTGGGTCAGTTCACACCGAGACGTGTGTATCTTTTTGTGTAGTAAATAAAGTTAGATTTTTAGTTGCTCTATTCAAATGTTCGCACATCGTCGCGTCTCAGTGTGAGTGGACCCTTATGGGTTATTATATGATACTACTCAAAACTACTGCTAGTTTACGATTAATTAGTTGTCTTCAATATTATCAATTAAAATAGGTTTACTTATTACGCCAAGTCAAAAGCTAAGATTTTTTTCAAATAAATAGTAGTTAAAAATCGTCCTGTCTTGAAACTTCATTAAACAAATAAACCCTTATTTGTTTAATGAAGTTTGGGAAAATTCTAAATATTATGAATCTAATTAGCAGATATTTAATATCAATTTGAATTATTCATATTTAATCAAAATATTGTACAAATACGTCTAGAATCTTTAAGATATTAGATTTTATTCAATTTCTTAACTATAATTAGTTTTACGTTAGTCTCAAATTAATATAACATACTGTAATTAAGATAACATTGACTTTTACTTTTAATTATTTATTTTGTTCTATGTAAACTTACATTAAAAATTTGATCGTGAATAAATCGCCTTTAAAAATAAATTGCAAAAAAAATCACGGTTAGCGCAGGGTCTGAGCGATTGGACTACTGCGCAGCGTGTCGTGGGTTAGATTCCCGCACGGAACAACTATTTGTATGACCTACTATATATATTACTTATGTTACAGTATTTGAATAAATGATTATCTTATCACCTATAAGTAGTTGTTCCGGGGTCTGGGTGTTTGTGTCCGTAAGTTTCTATGTTTGTAAACGCAGTACAACACAAGAGATATTCCTAGTGTATACTTCCAACTTTTTGTTGACAAATAGCTAATTGTTTAATTCATAATTTGCAGTCCGCTCCAACAATATTTTAAGAATGCTCACCTTTGGAACTTCGTTGCTTCTGTAGTGCGTTCGTAAAATGAACAGCTACTCTCATGACAATAATACGAATCGGTTCTATAGTTGGTGTCAGTTAAGATGGCAATAGCGGTCATTGACCTTTACCTTATAAGTTACTCGTAAAGAAAAGAGGTTGTGAATTCAGCCTATATCCAGATTCATTGATTCAGAACAGTGATCAGAATTTCTGTGAAGCAGTGTTTAAAACAATTGAAAATAATCAGTCTTACGTTACATCGCACTCGAAAATAATAAAAATCGTCAGTTATAATCTGAAATATTTTTACCAAAGAGTAGATAGTATAATGGCAATGAAATTACCGATCAATCTATCGCTTACAATCAATGAAATGACTACATTCTATGTCGGTATTTTATAAATAAGTGAGCTCGTAATTATTGAGTCAAATATTTGTCATACGAGGACTTTCCTGTTTGGTGAATGAAGTCAATGATCCGCCTGATATCCACCTGAACATGGCACCAGGTGGATACGCATTTAGTGCATTCTGAAACACACATTGAGACATTTTATTACACCTATTTTTTATAATTTTGGTTTGGATGATGACTATATCTGTTAATATAGTTTTTATTTAATTAATTTCATACTATATGTTGGCCGGACAACTTACTGCCTCATGAACAAAAGATTGATAGACGTTATAAAAGAAAAGAGGTTGTGAATTCAGCCTATATCCAGATTCATTGATTCAGAACAGTGATAAGCAGATAAAAACAATTGAAAATAATCATTCCAATTACGTTACATCGCACTCGAAACATAATAAAAGCGTCAATTAAAATCTGAAATCCCTACCAAAGAGTAGAGAGTATAATGGCAATGAAATTACCGTCAATCTGTCGCGAGCAATCAATGAAATGATTACATTCTCTGTGGAAATCGAGATCCACGACCTTGAGCATCGCAATTAGGGCAGTCAAATATATAATCAGTAACTAAACTGTAGTCAATGACCACTGAAGTAATGATGCGCCAGATATCAACCTGACCTCATTGAGGTCGGATTACGCACTTGTGCTATGGTGGCGCCCTCTACAATTAGCTTTGACCGGCCTTCCCCATTGTATCTCCATTTTACTAAATAATATTTTATCTATCTCTATCGATATCGATAATGAACCATGCCCGGGTCGAATGCGCATCGTATTTTTCGCGCGCCTCAAAGAACTGTCAGCAATCTGAGATTCAGAGGGCCAAAGCCTTCCGGGGTCGTGAGACTGTCTCATCAGGTAGCCGTGACCCTGAAACGTAAAGGGGGTAATGTGTTTATCAGTCTATGGATGTATGTATGTCAGTATGTATGTCTGGCAGTCCATTTCATCCCGCCCTGGGTGGTAGGACTCATTTACTCTTTTATACATACTCGTTCACATGCAATGGACGAAAATGACAATGAGACAGATGAAACTTGTAAAAAAAAAAATATTTTATGACATTCAAATAATATAAGTAATTCTCGTAAAAAAAGTGGTAACTATTAGGCACTGGTTTTCTAATAATTACGAGTAGGTTGGATAACCGTTTCTTTTTTAATATCGAGTTTTTTACTAACCAAAATATTGTTTATTAGATTTTAATTAATACATGGTTACTGCATAAATGCAATAATTCTCTGAATAGTAACTAAGAAGTATGGTTAAAGCCGCTAAAAAAAAATTATATTTAATGAGTTTATAAAAAACCCGACTAGCTATTTAAAAAACTAAAAAGAAGAAACAAGCCCAAAGTAGTTTTTAAGAATTCACTCATTAAAACTCACAGTCGGGGCCCGTTGGGGAAGATTTGATCGAGTTAATTTAAGAATGGGCCCCGACTGTGAGAGTGAATGAGTGAATTCTTAACTACTGGGCTTGTTTCTTTTCTTTTATACAGTTTTTTAAAGCAGTCGGGTTTTTTGTTTTTCGTTAAATATTTTTTTTTATTTCATTTACCTATGTGGCGGTAGCGTAGATTCTGATTCAAAAGAAAAAAAGAAAGCCTAGAAGAGCCATACACTATTGATTCATCGTTACGAAATTATGATTGTATGGGTTTTTGTTGCCATTTCCGACATCGTCACCGTCGATTCGTCTTTTCGATCGGCTTGCCGCGACGGATCGTACAGATAAATCGTACCGTGTATGGGGCCCTTATGTCACTGTCTGTAATGGGGATGGCAACTGGGGAACTAATGGCGCTAGTATAGCTTGTTACAAGCATCGTCATTGATTCAAAATCTTATAGATACTACCTCATTGGTCGGATTAGGACTTAGCTATGGTGGCGCCATCTACAATTAGCTTTAACCGGCCTTTCCCATTGTGTCTTCATTTTACTGAATAATCTTTTATCTATCAATCTTTCTCTATCGATATCGATCATAGACCATGTCGGTCGACGGCGACGGCACGTCGTATTCCACGCGTTCCTCTAAGAGCTGTCAGCAATCTGATGGGCCCTTTAGAGGGCCAAAGCCTTCCGGGGTCGTGGGACTGTCTCATCAGGTAGCCGTGATCCTGAAACGTAAGGGGCAAGGGAAAGATCACCGTGGATTTTAGTAAATACGAGACTGGCAGTAGTCTCGCCCTGGGTGGTAGGACTCATCTACTCTTTCATGCACATGCATTGATACTCGTACACATACACATACACATACACATCATCAGCTTATAATGTTCCCATTGCTGGGACACAGGCGTCCTCTCTGTGAGAGGGCGTGGGCCGTAATCCACCACGCGCGCCCAGTGCGGGGTGGTGGATGTTACATGTTTTCGAATTTTTGGTTCTAGGACATGCCAGTTTCCTCACGATGTTTTCCTTCACCGTTTTGAGAGCAGTGGTGATGAAATAAATTACACAAAGTAATGCGCCTGGCTGGGTTCGAACCCAAGACTCGCAAGTCGGGGCTGATACCACTCGGCCACTACTGCTGTACTCGTACACATGCAATGGATGAAAATGACACTGACACAGGTGAAACTTGTAAAAAAAAATATTATTTTATGACATTCAAATATATAAGTAATGCTCGTAAAAAAGCGGTTACTGGGCACTGGTTTTCTATTTTTAAATGATTCGTTTGGATATCTGTTTCTTTTTAAATATCGAGTTTTTTACTAATCAAAATATTGTATTGTATTTTAATTAATGCATGGCAACTGGATAAGTATGCAAAGCTGGGCGCCAACCTTAACAAGGTTGGTTAAGGCCAGACTATCGCTCTACAAAAACAATCATATATTATTGAGTATAAAATGAAATTGTTTAGCGTAAAATTTAAGTATGTTTTATCTAGAAATATCCCAAAGAGTTTTTATAAAGTCTGCGAGCTAAAATAATCGAAGCTTAAGGGTCATTTTGAACGAGTAATTTAAAAACTTAACTCAGAGCAATGAATTAACGATATACTTGTGATCTTTTTTTCTATATCGCTTAGGGGAATAAGTTGCAACTGGTTGTGGGACAATCGGCTATATTATGACTATGAGAAATATCTGGAACGTAAAGGGCTATTGAAAGGAGTCTTGATGCTGATTTTTTAGTCAGTACAAGTCTAACAGTCCCTCCCGTCCTGTCCTGGGTGAGACGACTCATTTGATGATTTTACTACGTAAAAAAATATATATAAATGTAGACATTGTCTTAATCCTTAGTTAGACTATTAAATAGTGTTAATTTTACATAAGGACATTAACTCCAACATCATAGCGAAAAGGCTATGCACAAGATGACATTTCGTTATAATAATTACATATCACTATCTTGTTACGTATCGTAGGTACACCCAAGCAAACATACCTACATGTTACCGACAAATGTATCGTCAATAAGACCCGATCTTTGTCTAAGCCCTCGTAACTCTATCGATCAGGACCGAATCTTATTGTACTCAATCTGAGTCGGTAGGTACTTTCTGGAATGTAAACTGTTATACGTACAGACTTCTGTTTACGACTGTACTTTTGATCGAGGTATTTATATACAGGTATGAAAGGTATATTCTCTGACGGGGCTGCATAGAGGGCCCAACGCCTGCCAGGATCGCGGGACTCTCAAAACTGGAAACTGTTACCCTGAAATGTAAAGGACTATATAGGTAAGACAGTGGAATTTAGTGAGTAGGAGTCTGACAGACTCTCTGCGCTCCACTCACGGCTGGAGAACGGATTTAACAATTTTGTTTTGCAAAAAAAATTGGAGTTTTGTTGAACTACTAACTTATGCCGATTAGATATCAAAGATCACTCCACGTCAAAGTGACTGGAACAGATATAAGAGTTTCAAGTACTTTCTGAAATACCAACAGCTATGGACGGAGTATAAGTAGGTACATAAATAAAAATACGAAGGGGTATTCAGTGCTTAAGTACCACTTAAGTGGAGCAAGGTAAAATCAACGGCTACACGTGTACTTATCTCATAATTAAAGCTATTTATAGGTACATAACTTCAAACATAATTATTATATGAACATTTGAACGTACTTCAAACACAGTAACATTTGATTTAAATCGAAGGTAACTTTCTTAATTAAAGAGAAACAAATAGATGTAACTAGCTTCTACTCACAGCTTCGTCTGCGTCACTAAATGGGTTTGCAATTTTTGGTACGGACCTTGGCATCATTTTTTTTTTCTTTCGCCAGTGATGAAACTTTGGGCATAATTAGACTACTACCTAAGAAGTCCATAGAAAAAAAAAAGTTTCTAAACCGTAACCAACCAGAGATATGGTGGTTTGTATTTTGTACTACCTACTAAAAATAACTCCAGATTAGAACAAAATAAAAGACCGTCATATCTCTGGTTAGTTACGGTTTAGAATTGTTATATTATTTATTACTAACTTCTTAGGTTATGGTCTAATGACCATAATTTCATTACTGGCGAAAGAAAAAAAAAAGATTGATGCCAAAAAATTGCAAACCCCTTTAATACATTGCTCGTAAAGGAGGAGGCAGGCCGCGAGCGAGAGAGGACAGCGTCCTCCCTCCGCCCCAGCCGCAGTGGTAGGCGCCCACGGCGACGGACGTCGCTAGATGATCTCCGGCCACCGTAGGCGCGGGCATGCGGGCAGCGAGTAAAGGGCAACTCGCTGCCCGACCAAGGACCATGCCCGGGTCGACGGCGCGTTGTGTCCCACGCGCGCCTCAAAGAGCGTCAGCATAATGACGGGGCCCCCCTCTCAGAGGGCCAAAGCCTGCCGGGGTCGCGGGATTATTCCCTTACCGTAACCCCGGAACTTAACAGGCTATGAAGGACACCGTGGATTTTAGTCAGTAGAAGTCTGACAGTCCCTCCCGCCCTGCCCGGGGTTGGAGGACTCATTTGATGATTTTACCACGCTAAAAAAAAAAAAACCCTTTAATACATCAAACATTGAAATATCTTTTAAGAAATTCACTCATCAAATTCCAACATGGTTTTTTAAATGACTAACTTGTCAACTTGTTTTTCTCGTCTTAGTTGTCGAAAGCGATGAAACGGGATGTAGCCGATAACGGGATTATCAATGTCTACCGTCTGTTATTAATAACCATCACAACATTAGTTAACACAGTAACATAATATGCTTACCAACAATATCCCTTAATTAGCAATAGCAATAGAGCAGATAATACTATTACATGGAGTTGCAATCTTGGCCACTAATTAATCAATCAGTGATAACGCATGCTACACATGATGTTAACACTTAAGGGGTATTTACACGGCTGGCCGCCTCAACAATGCGGCCATGCGTCGGCTTTGCCCCGCTGGGTTAAAGCCGACGGAAATCGTATTAATTCTCCAGCGATCTAACTAGCTTCGAGATTTTGGTGATATGTGGTTATGGAGGTTTCACACTTGAAGTAATAATCATCTACTATCACATGGTATCATTAATACAATCAGCAAAAATAGCAGCACGCGTAGCATGGCGATTCTATCTCTATTCTATCAAGAAAAGACAAAGTTATTTCATCGTGTTTTCTACACAAATCGACTGTTTTTTTGCACAAATATGACTTACACTATTGAAGAAAAGAACGTTTATTTTCCATATTTTTTACACGTTTTGTCATTTTGTCTATAATTCTTGCGTCGACAAAACCCCTTTCTACGGCGCCATGCTACGCCTGCTTGAGAATGTAGACGCGTAGCGCCATATTGCGCTACGAAACCGTAGCACGCGTAGCTACGACGTAGCACATTCTATAAACTTCGTAGCATCTCACTCTTCTAAGAAAACGTTTCAAATTTAATGTGGGGAATGTAAATCCAGTCTTTACTATAATATTGGTTGAGACTTTTACAACTTTATTAATATTTGTATAAATTTATTTTTAAGTTAGTCTCATCATAATTTCAGACAATTTACAATAACTTCATCACATTCAATCACAGTTCTAACTAGTAACTCCAGTTGTTTCAGCACTACAAACTGCAATTTATTGTACCGGTTAATCTGTTCAAACCAAGCATTTACAGTTTGACGTGGAATACCGTATGTACATACCTTAACATGTATACGTATATATTTAGGTATATGCAGGGCCTGACGCTCAAGAAATTCTTGTGTCAAACCGAAGTGAATAAAGAGATTTCACATCTGCAGTATTTACATACCCGATTCAATCTACGTAACAAGATAGGTGTACTGTGCATGCTCTCTTCGTTTGTCGGAATAGGTAACCTGCTTCGCTGAGTTGTAAATGTATTGTTTCGATTTTACTGATAGATTCTCTGGTGCATTGTGTCTGGCGTTGAACTCTGATAGGCGCTACAAGGATTCTGCCTCCGGGTTATAAAATAAACTGTTTGTTATTGCGGCTTAACTAAAGTTATTTCAGAATTTGTTTAACGTTGTAAAGTAAGGTATTTTGGTTTATGTAAACGTGACATTCATGTTTTCAGGTTGTTTAGTGCAGTGTTTTAGGCCTGAAAAGGTAACAAACAAATAAACTTTATAATATTTCGCATTTAATTTTTTTTAAAGATGTAATGAGATGTAACGTGCTATAATGTACAGTCGAATTCGAAAATCCTTTGTCAATTTCTCAACGCAATAGCCTGACGCTACGCTGTGACTTACGTCCTTTTGTTATAAGTTGTTTTAATACTATACAAATCAAATCAACTTATGGTATACTTCATAATTTCAACCAGTTTCCTACAAGTAATGTTGGCACAGTGGTAAACTATAACGCTCAGATACTGCGTTAACTGACGAGCTGTGGCGTGAGTTCAAATCACCTACTTTGTGTTTTTTTTTTACCATTCTTAATTTCATTTTCTTAATTTTTAATCGTTACTTTATACTTTTTGTTATTTTTAATACACTTTTAAAAGGATTTTGTTAGTTAAAATTAGTTTTTTTTCTATAATTACTATATTAGTTCGATCATCATTAGTGTTGTGTGTATAGTTTGTTATGTTCTCATTAATAAAGTTTTGTCGGTAGATCTCAGAAAACAAAAGTAAATTATTTGTAGGGTAGACACAAATAATATGTTAGTTCGTTTCGAATCGCCTTTATTAGAACTTTGACTTGTTGATTCCTGGTTATTGTGTGTGACGAGTGTTTGAATCTCCGATTACACTTGTTATAATTACCGATTTAAGTGAAATATAAACAATGGAATTTTTACATATAAAGATTGGGGGCGAATATTATAGCCCTACATAAATGTGAATGAAACATAACACAAATGTCAAACGAAACCGGACTAAGTGTGAGTATTAACATTTAAATTTTAATAATTTCACATGTTAATGTTCTTATTGATTATATTATAAGATTCCGTATTAAAAAGTGTTAAAGTCGGTTTGTTTAAAAGTAAAAAAATCTGATTGATACTTAGGTGTATAGATTTTTCTTAAAATAAATCAACAGCTGTATTTTCTATAAAGATATTACTTGTTTTGTTCTAGTGTTGAAATACTGTGAGTCTGTGGGATATGAGAAGAAAAAAACAAAGCTTGAAGAGAGCGAAGTGGAACACTTGTTATGGATACGGATTGTTGTAAAGGATATGCATGGACGTCAAAATATGGTAAACGAAAACGAAGGATAAGGTTTCCTTCAATGAGTAACTTAAATTAATAACCGTTCACCGTGCACTCAACACTGAAGGCTTATATCATCGAACATCTGCTAAAAACCGTTTACGTTTTACAGGAAAAAAAAGTTTAAGAATTTCTCAAGAATATTTTAAGATATTATGTTTTTTATTTATTTATTGTAAATAGACTGGAAACGTTAACATAGTTTTATTAACACTTATATTTTATTTTAGGATTAAGATTCGAGGTTATTGAGCTTCAATCCTCTTTTCGTAATGAAACAGATATTTAAGCTAATAGTAACCTCGCTATCCTATACAGGGTATTTTTTATGAAGTGCGTAGTTTATTTATAATAATATCGTTTCCGTAATATTATATAACTTTATTTTTGCTAAATCGCACTTAGTGAAGCCGAATAAACTTGATGTGGTCAAAGCACAACCTTTTTTGGCACCGCGACCTGGGAACGCAAAGATCGACTGGCTCTTCGCGTTCCAGGGTCACGGTGCTAAAGCACTTATATTGACACCGTAAAAGGGCATCGCCGCCCGGCAAAGCAAAGGAAAATGACTTTTGCGTTCTAAGGTCTTACCTAAACTAACCTGTGCGAGTCAGGGTGACCCAAGTCCCCAGCTCACTTCGCCCGCTCTTACTGCCCTGGATCGCAAAGGGCAAATAGTCTATTAAATTTCAGGGCCGCGGTGTCATGTTACTGTTTCAAAATAATCAACTTTAATAATGATAACTTAAATATTTCTTTTGGTAAAATAATTATACGATTTTATTCATTTTCTTAAAAGATAATAATTAAAATAAAATGTCCGCACTATAATATGTATAAAAAATACCCTGTATTTATTTATTTGTTAAAATATAATAAAACAATAGTAAGGGTAAGGGTTAGTACAGTCATTTTTTTACTTTTATTTCGATTTGTTGAATTTTCTTATTTATTGTTTAATAGCTTCGAAATTCCATTGAATCATTTCATAATTTTGATAAAATAATAAAAAAAAATATCTACGAATTTATAATACTTAAATATTATTACATATATTATCATTAAACAACAAAAATATAATTATTGTTATATCATAATTATCACGAATTTTTTTTTATTCTAAACCCTTTAATAAACTATCATCATTATCAGAGCCTTTGGTAAGAAATTGAAAACGAAAAAATCAGCCGCATAATTTTGTGTTACAACCGTGTTTTACAAAAGTGGAAACCGGTTTTTAACATTCCTTTGCATTCATTCGCAATGATCTAACATGTGCTGATAACTGTTTCTGTTGGGCTAAGTGGATTCACGATCAACAGAGTTCTGAGTTCGAATCTTAATAACGACGTTTGCAGTTTTTGTTTCTTTGATATCATCACAATATTTTAATAAATAACTTAGATATTGGTTAATTGAGTAAACGAACAATTGATTAAAACTTACAAAAAGATTATCACTTCGTGAGGTTTGAACTCGCATCTTTTTGATCACAGTGATTTTGTAGTCTTAACGCTTAACCACTAAGTCAAATGGACATGCTTTACAAAGTTGAAATTATGAATCCCATGTAATCAGTAGTTGATGATACAATGTGTCTCTCGAAAGTAGAAGGTCACAAGTCAAACTAAACGTTAAGCTATTGCCTTATAAGTGCGCCCAACCACTTTTGAGTGTGACTGCATTATAGCTGCTATGTGTGAAGCCCTTAAGTGCAAAATATATCATAGTTCTAACTAATATGACATGTGTATTTTAACAAGAGACTATATAAAAAATGATCAAACATAAATAATTATTAAACGAATACAAACATTAAGTTTATAGCTATAAGGTTTATTGTCGCGACATAGCAAAGTCTACATCTCAACCTAAGATATTCTATTAGATTACCTAGTGAGTGCATTCCATGTAAGTGATAGTGCAGATCTATTTACATCTAACATTTTTCACCATCACTCTGACTAGACGATTCTCTTTTGTTTTATACATACATAATTTACAGATTGTGTACACTCACAAGCATAAATATTTACTTTTAACTATTAGCAAGTTTTGAAATACTTTTTTTTTCTACTGCGGCCTTATATCACAAGATTTCTATATTTTACTTATAGTGTACTTGAAGTATTTACACCACACAATAAAAGTATGGAAATTGCCTCTACAGTCATCATCATCATCATGATGATGACTGTAGAGGCAATTTCCATACATAGGTACACATATGGAACTCCTTTTTTTTTTTTTTTTTTTTTTAACGTGGTAAAATCATCAAATGAGTCCTCCCACCCCGGGCAGGGCGGGAGGGACTGTCAGACTTGTACTGACTAAAATCCACGGTGTCCTTCAATAGCCCTTTATGTACCGGGGTCACGGTAAGGAAATAATCCCGCGACCCCGGCAGGCTTTGGCCCTCTGAGAGGGGGCCCCGTCATTATGCTGACGCTCTTTGAGGCGCGCGTGGGACACAACGCGCCGTCGACCCGGGCATGGTCCATGGTCGGGCAGCGAGTTGCCCTTTACTCGCTGCCCGCATGCCCGCGCCTACGGTGGCCGGGGATCGTCGCGCGACGTCCGTCGCCGTGGGCGTCCACCACCGCGGGTGGGGCGGAGGGAGGACGCTGTCCTCTCTCGCTCGCGGCCAGCCTCCTCCTTTACGAGCATTACTGCCTCGCAGAAGGAGCTGACCGCTTCCCACTCCGTCTCGCCCCGAAGCATGGCCGCAACCAATGCCAGGCGCGAGAGGTCTCCGCCTATCGCAGCCGTGAGGACACGTCGGTGCTCCGCCCAAGCTGGGCAGTCTTGCACCGTATGCTCCACCGTGTCCTCCGGGCGATCTTCGCAGTGGTGACAACCAGGCGTCTCCTCCTTTCGCATCAGCCACAGGTACCTCCCGAAACTTCCGTGTCCGGTGAGGACCTGCGTCAAGCGGTAGGTCAGGACGCCATGACTTCTCTCCAGCCACTCCTCAAAGAGGGGTCTTACCGCCGCAATTGCGGCGTGCCCGGCATATGGAACTCCTGAGGCGTTTTTTTCCATCAAATAACGCCCTGTATACTTTACGTCACAAAAACGTGAAAAGTCGTGCTAGGGCTTCTAATTGTATTCTTCATATTGTTGGAAACATACGGCTTCCTTGTAGGTTGAAAATATTATTCATATGTTTATCGTGACACTAAAACCTACCGCTTTTTTTTCAAATGAGTCCTCCAACCCCGGGCAGGGCGGGAGGGACTGTCAGACTTCTACTGACTAAAATCCACGGTGTCCTTCAATAGCCCTTTCTGTTCCGGGGTCACGGTAAGGAAATAATCCCGCGACCCCGGCAGGCTTTGTCCCTCTGAGAGGGGGGCCCCGTCATTATGCTGACGCTCTGTGAGGCGCGCGTGGGACACAACGCGCCGTCGACCCGGGCATGGTCTATGGTCGGGCAGCGAGTTGCCCTTTACTCGCTGCCCGCATGCCCGCGCCTACGATGGCCGGAGATCATCTAGCGACGTCTGTCGCCGTGAGCGTCTACTACCGCGGGTGGGGCGGAGGGAGGACACTGTCCTCTCTCGCTCGCGGCCCGCCTCCTCCTTCGCGAGCATTACTGCTACGCAGAAGGAGGCGAAAAACCTACCCCTTGTGAAAAAGATAGAAGGCAAGTTAGAAGATGACATTGCTTGTGAATCGCTTTTGAATTTTGTCACATGAGATGTTGTGTTAGTGTTTGCAACACTTCGTACTACGGAATGCGTTGGTTCGTTGAGTTCCTTGAATTCTGATTTGAGGTACATGTTCACCAACACATGTCATGCTTGAACAATTCTAGTGAAATCTGTGTGGTTTTCTCTTCAAAAGTCCATCTCAGACGAGAGCCTCTACATGGTTCTTAGTTCTTACATCATTTGAACTGTAAAAGAGACAATGTCTGGACTGTAAGACCGTGCGCTGCGTTAGGCGGGCGCCCGCGTGGCGTTCTGTTTTCATGTAATCTCATCGACGGGCGACCCGCTGCACGCAGCGCTGGTCCATGAGATTACATGAAACAGCCACGCGGGCGCCCGCCTAACGCAGCGCACGGTCTAAAAGTGACCTGTGAGTTTGATTTGGCTATTCCTTTTCAGAGTAGTCAGGTACAAAACACCAACCACATCTAGTTTGAACCAAAAGTCGTTTAAAATGTCAAAAAAAAGTACTCACAAAAATTAGTACCATTTCTTACTTTTCAACATAATTGTAGAGCAGGGTAGGCGAACCTTTATGCATCAACGTGCCATTTTTTCTAAAAAAAAGTTTAATGGGGTCATTCGCGTGCCATCAAATAATTTTGACTTTCTGATTATTGGCAAAATAATAATTATAAATACTATCAAAACTCTTTATTAAATAAAGTAAGCAAAAGAGGTACATTTTGATAAGTTTATATTAAATTTCAGTAAAATTAGTGTGACTTCTGTTGCTGCAGGTTAGATGACAAATACATAATTTATGTTAGGGTTGTAAGATGTTACTTTTAGCAAAATGCATGCTGAACTAGATTCATCTGTCAAACGGTTTCTAACCGAGTTTTTAATGTTATTCATCTCTGAAAATAATGACTCGCAGGCATATGTAGATGAAAACATGGTTAAAATAGCATGGGCCAGCTTCTTCAAACAGTTAAATGTGTCTGGTAACGCATTCCATGTTTCCAGAATTTTATTATTAGCATTTTTACTTAAATTACTTGTCGATCTTTCAGTTTCAATTAATTCCAAATGCCCCCACCCCGCGCACCGAACACTCCGCAGCGTAGGAGCATCGCGTTCGATCGTTTTAAAATACCTAATTCTGCGACGTGCCCAAAATATTGTATCGCGTGCCATCAATGGCACGCGTGCCATTGGTTCGCCTACCCTGTTGTAGAGAGTCTAAGTACACGATGATAAAGACGAATCCATTTTGAAATATTCTTCGTGTTTACACTACTAATGTTCGCGACTGTCCATACTATAGAATAGAGGTGGTGTACACATTTACGGACGTACGATTTCACGGTCGGACGCGTCGCATGTGAGACAGTCTCGACGAGGCCGGCCGCCAGCCGGATCAAGCCGGATGGAATGATTTCGTCTTACGCATGGCCGGATACCGATCTGCATCGTATAGTCCTCGGCGATTCGGAACCCAGTGTGTATTGTTCTCGAGTTAACGAATTAGTCGACGATGAAGAGTTCTTTGATTGCTTTGAATTAGTGAAGTAAGTCGAGGGATATGGGATTAAGTTTTTGAACAATCGGTCCGGTTTTGTTTTCTATTTGAACGGTTTTTTTATGAGTTTTCATGTGATGATGTCGTACTATTCTTATATTACTTAGATAATAATTATTAAGAAATGCCTAACAAATCTTGCGGTTTTTGGTTTAAATCTTGTTGTATTTCCCCAAAGTGTGTTGCTGACAATTAAAGCGGAGTATGCCAGGTACTCCTTGATATTTTAAAACCACTAAACAACTTTATTTTTCATCGGTTGCTTTAATAACATTTTTTTGTTCTTGTAACACTATATAAAATAAAAAGGGAACCGAGAGCTGCCGGTATCGGATATTTTAAACAATTTTTTCACGATGGAATTCAAAAGGGATTTTAAAATAGCAATTTGTGGGTTTTGTTCGGCTTCACTTTTATACTTTGTTTGTCGTAAAAATAGGCTTGAATGCTCAATTTTCGGAAAATGTTTGAGAGCAGTGCGAAGCCTAAAAAAGTATGTTGTTCGATGCATATTGTAGACATTGTTTTTATGTGATGCAGGTGTTTTTTGGCAAACGACTAAAAGGGTATTTAATTTCATTCATTGCTATATCGTGCGAACCGTATTCCACTCATTCATATCACTCTTTGTACACTACCAAAAATAATCCATTCCCTAGTAACTCTAAATTCAATCGGCTTTATTACAAAACGTGGTTTAACTTAGACCAAGATTTAAATCAAAAATGAATTTTTGAATTTCGAACTTTATTTCTACTGTCGTAAAGTTATTAATACAAAAACCGAGTTTAGATCCCGGTCTAAGTTGTCAATGTGCATTTTAGAATTTTATAGCAGTTGGAATAAAGTTCGAAATTCAAAAAATGATTTTTGATTTAAAGCTTGGTTATAAGTTAAACCACGTTTTGTAATAAAGCCGATTATGTTTCATAAATAGAACCACGTTCGATCCCTTCGTAATCATTCGTGCAAGATCGTGACCAATCGTGAATGGTCGTGACCATTCGTGCAAGTTCGTGGCCTAGTACAAGCAATCATGGGTTGTTTAGGTGAGATTGGCAACAATGTCCCTTCTAATCAATGCGTAGTGTGCCCTCGGGAAATACGTGGCGTACTGCACTACTCAGTGATCGTCTCATACAACTACGGAATAATAAACTGATTTTCGATTGGACTAAGTGTGGATGCAGTGGGGTTTGTTAGTAGTTCATCTTCGGAAAATCAATGACTATATTTTCTAGGTGTAGAGAAAGCTACTGACTGTACTCTGTTCTTTTAATTGTCGTTTGTTGAAACGCCGGCAGAGTCAGTAGCACCTTGAAATGAGGTTGCGTTGCTATACGTGTTCCTTACCTAGAATGTAGACTAATTCTGGTTTTGTATGACATCTTGCCTCTAAATATAGGACACGGGATATGGAAACTTTGTAATAGGTTGTTGGGTTTTTCCAAAAAAAATGACATAATGTTTGTGATCCTCAGCATCTGTTTTTATATTACATAGATTAGTAGGTCGTGGTTTCGAAACCAGCTAGGCACACCACTTTGTGTAATTTATTTTATCAGCACACTGCTCTCAAAACGGTGAAGGAACACTTCGTGAGGAAACCGGCATGTCTTAGAACCAAAAATTCGAAAACATGTGACTTTACTAGCTCGTATTGTGCCCGTGTGGTGGATTTTGGCCCACTTCCTCTCACAGAGAGGAGGCCTATATCCTAGCAGTGGGAACATTATACGCTGATGATATGATAATACTTTTAGATCAAACAACTTCAAATCTAAAAAAACTGAGAAAATTTAAAAAAGAGTTCAAACAGCATAAAATATAATTATGAACTAGAAACTTTGATATTTGCATAAATCGTACAAAAGTGCGAGATGAAAATATAAAACAGTTGAGTTTCTTGACTCCGCTGCGATTCCAAGCTTCACTTGTGAAAATCTCGTAAAAATGCTTCGCAGTAATTTTATTGCTTTCGTTATAGTGAAAGTGTTACCTTCAGCAAGTTTTACGGGCTGATTCGAAGTAATTGAAAACTACTAGTTTTCAATTAAAATAATGATGGTTTACAATTTTATGAAAACCCTAGTTAACCTACGACACTTTCACAGTAATTATGTCTTGTAACGTGATAAAATCATCAAATGAGTCCTCCCAACCAGGGCAGGGCGGGAGGGACTGTCAGACTCGTACTGACTAAAATCCACGGTGTCCTTACGTTCCGGGGTCACGGTAATTCGTTAGTCCCGCGACCTCGGGAGGCTTTGGCCTCCTACAGTGTCAGCATTATGATGGGGCTCCCCGTCATAATGCCTCCTTGAGGCACGCGTGGAATACAACGCGCCTTCGACGCAGGCATGGTCCATGGTCGGATAGCGAATCGCCCATTACTCGCCGCCCATATGCCCGCGCCTACGGTGGCCGGAGATCGTCTGGCGTTGCGAATCGACATGTCAAGAAACAAGACAAACGCATCTTTCGTTTTACACAAGTGCCATGTCTTCTTGCTATAGAGGTTGTGAACGTATCCTTAATTTCCGTCTATACATTCTGATAACAGCATAAATAAAGGCGTTTTTCGTAAATCAAATGTTTATACGAGACAAACTAAAACTAAGTTGAAGGGCCCATCGTTTACTTTGAAGAGCCAACTCAAGTCTTTAATACCTACTTCAGACTGACTTGAAGTGGCTCGAACAATCTAAACAACTACACGCAAGCTTGTCTAATCTCCTCACTAAAGATCAGTGACTTGTGATTCGGGCTTTAATCTTCGTACACACTATCGAAGTTAGATCCGCGTTAATATAAAGCAGAGACTCTGTTAACAGGCGAGGTATATTGTCGCATAGCACAGGGCCGTCTTTTCAATGGGGCACTATAACACATGTGCCCAAGGTTGGGGGCCCCGAGTACTTGAAAACATTACAGTTCCAAAAGAAGTTCAACTTCATTTTCCTACGGAGTTCCAAAATTAAATCATTACCCTGGGATTTTTCCTTTCATTCTTTTTGAGATTTAATTCTTGTATTTCTGCATATGTTGTTAGTCACGTTTATTTTTTATTTTAAATGGATCCATCTATCTAGCCAAAAATTGAGACCTAAGGCGGAGCGAGCTCACCAAAGACGAACTGGAATTCCTGCCCACCGACAGAGCAATAACATATTTAGTTGTTGTCTTCCAGTGATGCTATTTAATTTGTTTCAGTTAGCTCGTTTTGACCCTTCAGTCCTAAAATGACCTCTCTTTTGATGGCTAATTTTTCAATAACAAATGCTTCTTAAGTTAGTTACTTAATCTTCTTGTGGTCCACAAAATTTAGAATTATTAGTTTGTGTATGGCACTTTGAGTGTGAAGTTTGATTAGGTTTCTTTTGTGTTTAAGTTCCGAGACGGCAAGCTTTACAGCCCAAGAGCGTTGAATTTTAAAATACACCACTGGCCTTCCTACCATAAAAAAAGATAATTCAAAATGCTTTAAGGGGCGGTAAAATCCTTTTTTTTAGCACAGAGACGGCAGTAGCCCTTATGGGGGCCCTGACGGCCCTGGAAATGCATGCGGCGGCGGCAAGCGTAGCTGCGTTACGGCGAACAGAGCTGCGTGGCGGCAAACATGCCTGCGAGGTAGCTTTCAGTCTCATTCCTTGTGTAAATCTAGTTTAACGTCTTGTTAAAAGGGTTTCGTGCACTTAGGCAACGCTGAGCTGAAATGTTTGTTGTAGAAGTATGCTTTACTGAATCCGAGTGAAGGTTGGATCGGATTCTTAGGAGAGCTGCCTTTGATGTTGGTGTGTAAACGAATATACCGGTTTTAGATTCCGCTGTTTCTTCGAATGACTTAAAGCTTGGAAATAGTTAGCTTGTTGTAATTTCAGTAACTAGTCTTTGTCTTTTTATGTGATTGAAAGAAAAAATCAAAATGTATACACATGTAAGAAGCTACGAATGTAAAAAGTCTTTCACCAATTTCATAACTTATTTTAACAAAACACTCTTTTATTTAGTTAATCAGTCATAACATGGTTAAGTAATTTTATTTTCAACCGACTTCCAAAAGGAGGAGGTTCTCAATTCGGATGTTTGTATTTTTTTTTTATGTTTGTTCGGGCATAACTCCTTCGTTTAACAACCGATTTGAAAAATTCTTGAATGAAAAATTTTTTGTTGGATAGGATAAACTTCTGGAACAGCCATTAAAATTTTATCGAAATCGGACTAGCACTTTTTGAAAAATCAACATAAATCAACAAAAACCTAAAAAGTTTTCAACTTTGTCTACACCGATTACTCCGAGGTTTCTAGTCCGATTTCGATGATTCTTTTTTTGTTCGATACAGTATATCTGCCGTTTGGTCCCACAAAATTTTCATTAAGTTTGGTGCAGTAGTTTTTATTTTTAGTTTTTTTTTATACATGGGCGTTGTTATTACCGGTGCTACGGATTACAAAATTTTTGTGCACATGTAAGAAAATTATGTATTTGACAGTAATTTGGGTTGAATAGTGAAACTAAAAAAGATAAAACAAAAAACTTTTTCAAAACAAAAATGTAACCGACTTCAAAACAACCACAAAAAAATTCAAAATAACCTACAAAAAAACTTTTCTTTCGAAAGTCGGTGACTTTCTTTTTTATTTCATTGACATTTTGTCACCGACTTTATGTCTCTTCTCATTTGTTTTTGTGCGAAAGAATTTTTCAAAAAGATGGAGATTGAAAAATTACGAATTTACTTCGGTTCTATAGAAAGAACACGCTTTTTCTAGAACCGAGAAAATGAAAAAAAGCGCCCCAATGAAGTTGTTTTGTTTCCTCCATTGAGTAAAATGAGCCATAAGAGCCAATAGCAAGGCTATGTAACAATCTTTAGTAGGTGGCAATATGTTGAGCACATAAGTACGTACGTAAAGTGAGTGTATACGAGAACATTTCCATTTTGGCAAATTGTTCGCTACTTGTCGTCTGTCCTTATATTTATTTGATGCCATTGTTATGTCTTCATCTCCGAGCGTTATTCTAAATAGTAGGTGTTATCATAAACAGCTTTTTTAGGGTTGTACGGAATTATACTGGAAAATCTTAGTAAAGTAAAAGAAGAATTTGAATAAATACTGAAAAGAAAATATTAAACATAAATTATAGTCGATGTTAGCGGCATTGCCCGCGTGTGTTTCTTATTATCATCTTTGCGTAATTGAGGCCAAGATTAAATCCATTTTAAATAAACAACTGGTTTATTTAAAATGGATTTAATCAAATAAATGGATAAATGGGAGGTAAGCCCAAGACGGGTAGCCCGCCATAAACGGGTATGTCTCCTCATAGGGAGAGGCGACACATTCTGCACGCACCCATTCTCATTAGCAAGAACGACGCGCACTTTAACATGCATACCCGTTTTAGGCGGGTTTCGTACTTGGCTTGGTCTTGGGCTTACCTCCCTACAAGTTTTTTATTTAAAATGGATTTCTTTTTTCATCTCCCGCATGGAACAAATATTAGTATGACCTCCAAGTAGTTGTTCTGGGTCTGGGTGTTTGTGTATGTGCAATTGTGCACCCACAACGCAGGAGAGATTCCAATGGGGCAACGTTTAAAAAAAACCATACCATAAGCCAAACAGTTATGTTATCAATTAGAAAGTTAAAATTAAATTTAACTTTTAAACGAAATGTAGGTAAGTTTTTGACGCTATCATTAGACCTTTTAACGGGATGATATGATAAAATGGAAGAGTTAAAAATAAACCGGACACATGTTAGTTGAAGTTTAATAACGTTTTGATTTTCAGAGTAATTTAGGTTAGTTAAAATTACAGACAAAATAAAATCTAAATTCGTCTGCCAACACTTTTAATTGAAGGTCAAGGTCTCGAATATAATTATTTAGAAATGCTTGATAAGATTAAATAAAATTCTCCACGAGTTATTTTTGTTCAACATGCTGGAAAGGAACCGTTTTCTTTACTTCATCAAATTTAAAGTCCACCCATCCAGGATGGAGCAGTAAGGACTGTCAGACTTGTACTGACTAAAATCTACAGTGGTCAGTGTCCTTCAATAGCCCTTTACGTTCCAGGGTTACCTGTTTAGACAGTCCCGCGATTCTGAAAGGCTTTTGCCGTCTATTATAAATCTTCTTGGAACGAAAATTTACAATGTTACCACTGAGCGTTAACGATCAGAACAAATGAAAACGCTTTGTAATTTATAAGAGATTTTCAACTATATTGACTTTAAAATCGACTAGAAAATACTGCGTTTTTGTTTTACGCGTGTCACTTGTCTAGTAGATCAGGATTGATATACGTTTACAATGCAATGCGCTCGGCGCAGGCGCATCTCCCCGGACAACCAGTATGAGAGTAACCTTTTTTTTTTTAGCTCGGTAAAATCATCAAATGAGTCCTCCGGCTTATGCCCCGGCTTAGGCCGGAAGGGATTGTCAGACTTCTACTGATTTCAAATCCGCCTTGTCCTTCAATAGCGAACTTTCTGTTCCGGGGTCACGATAAGCGGCATAATCCCGGCGACACGGCCGGCAGGTCACGGCCGCCGGCCGTGGGGGGACCCGTCATTATGCTGGACGCTCCTTTAAGGACGCGCGTGGGAACAAATGAAAACGCTTTCGTAATTTAGAGAATGGTCGACTATGGTGACGGGCAAATCGAGTTAGAAAATCCTTGTACTCGCTGCCCGCATGCCACTTGCCTACGTAGATCAGGATTGATATACGTTTACAATGCGACCTCCGTCGCGTGGGCGTCTAACCGCGTGAGAGTCACTTTACAAGGAAAAAGGTATTATAGGACATAACTCGACGTGTTATTATAAATTATCTGTAAACAGTGCCAGAGATTAGACCAGTAATAACTCTGAAGCTAATAATAGCCCTATTACCTACCGTCCGTTGCTTTGATTTACTGTCAACAACATAATTAATACTGTTCACGATCACTTCGGAGTGTCGGTGCCGAGTGTGTAGCTAGGTAACTAGCTAGTAATATTGTAAACTATATTGCTAAGTCTCCAAGCATATTTTGATTTGCTCTAAAGATGTTTGCCCTAGTAAATATTTCAGGAAGGTGCAACAGCAAATATGCTTGTTTTTTTTTTCACAACTTAAATACTTGGAATTTTACAATCAGATAAACTCACATTCTCAAACGCCAAGACCCGGAATAACTACTTAAAGATCATGCAAATATTTGTTCCGTACTTGGATCGAACCCACAACACGCAGCGCAGCAATACAATCGCTCAGTCACTGCGCCAAACGTGTCGTGGTTTGCCAACTATGGCATATTACATAGTTTTATCCTATTAATTGATAGTAAAACTTCCATACGTCTACCGAGAGCGCTCGTACATACTAAAAGAGAAAACGTTTTTCTACCCATAAATGTTATCATATCTCAATGATTTTTTAGAATTCTTCTGACACAGTAAAAAACTAGGTTTATAGGTTTCCTTTTTTTCATTTATGATAGTTTGAAAGTTACAGGCGCCTAAGAGTTTACTATTTTAATGACAAAATCTTCATTGAAGTAAAACCTTTGTATTTAAAAAACCAAGAAGTTTAAGAAAAAAAGCAAAACCCACAAACCTAGAATATAATATGCTGAAACGATTGACACTAGAATCTAAGAGATTTGTCGTGATTTAGTATGTGAAAAACGTTTTCTCCCGAGAGACAAATTTCATATAAAAAATACTTACAATCAGTCGCAAGCTGCAACGCTCTCTATCGCACGATCGGGGTTTTTTCAAACTGTGAGATCACAGTAGGAGTTTTTCTAAATACCTATTTTTTGAAATGGTCGCAGCTATTCTATCCTCTTAAGCAGCCTGCATCCAGCGTCCATCCAGCGTGCGTTTTGTTAATTGCATAGTTTTACCCCATTCATTGAAAGTAAAACTTCCATAAAATCTTCCATAAAACTCGTTTGTCATACCTGCCGCTCCTAGTACCTACCTCTGAAATAGAAAGGGTTCTGCAGTGCAGTGATAGCGATGGGAGCTCCGCTATTCATTGCGAACTTCCAATTTCGGACGGTAACTATTACCTATAACTGAAAACCCCAATCGCATTATGCCTGGTCGGATTTAAGGAATTAGCGTTCTGAGTCCGGTGACTGTGAAACTATTGTTACGGAGTAAATCCTATCTATAGTAAGTTCAGATCTAATTGCTTGGATTGGTAATAAAGTAGGTATTTTAAACAAATTATCAGAATACCTGTACCCATTGTTGGATAAAAACACTTCGTCGCTTTCCGCTGTCTGTCTGTTCTTATCAATGGTAAGATCTGTAAAACTAGACAAAGGATTTTTTTTAATATATTGATTCAAGAGGAAATTTTGTATGTAAATAACATGCATACTATAGTAGAGATTGCATCCGAACAGAGCCGGGCGGGTCGATAGTTTACAATAAAGGAAACTGCGAGAGGAGTCATCACGCGTAGATGGTACATGTCTTTGAATGTTTTGAGTCTACGTGGCCGATGACCTCTTATGGTGCTTCTCCACTATTTTTAGGAAAAGTGATCAAATAAATTGCACATTGTGTCTTCTAACTGGACTACTAATGATCATGCTATTTGATCATTCTATTCGCAGTTGCCAGCGGCTTCACCCGCTACAATTTTTCAAACAAGTTATCAAACGGGAACATAAAATCGGAATAAAACTATCCTATGTGTTAATCACGGTTATAAACTATATGTGTATCAAATTTTATACAAATCCGTTCAGAGGTTTTTGCGTGAGAGAGTAACAAACATACCTACATACACATCATACATCCTCACAAACTTTCGCATTTATAATATTAGTAGGATATCCATATAGATGAGAATCCAATCAAAGCTCTCGCAGTCTTTATAAAACAAAAAGAGACGAGTGTTTTTCTTGTCAAATAAAAGAAATTTAATTAAACGTTCCAACAAGCATGTAAAGTATGTTAGAAAGGCATTTAAACCCACCAAAATCAAACCACAATTCCATGTAACACTACCGTACAAAATACATTTACACTATTCAGGTGCCACCCCTAAGTTCGTAAGGATACGAAAGCTCGAAACATGTTTTCGCTATTTGAATAGCGGAAGGCGTTTCAACACGCGCCTATTGGCGTATGTTTGGCTTCTATTGGCGTGTCGGAGTACGACAGACAAAGCAATAACTCACGACGATTCATCAGCGTGAAACTAGCGTCACTGTGGAATGGAGTCAACGGTTTGTACGGCTTCGCTATTTGTTTGTGTTGAGTGACAAAATGGTGGAAAAAAACACAAATGAAATTTGTCATGGGTTAAAGGAAATTAGCAAATGATTTTCTCAGCTTGAAGTAAAAATATATAAGTTTATCTGATATACACAACTAGTGTAAACAAGATTTAAAAAATCCTTTGAAATGTAGCAAATAATATAGTGTTTCAGTAAATAGATATACTGCGCAAAATAGGCCCAGTACCATTAGCACGAGTTTTCAGTATTTAAGACGTAAAGTAAACTGGAACTTTGACAATTTCAAATTGACAATTTTCAAGGAAAAAAATTGTTCCTTCTTCGCACACCAGAGGCGCTGTTCCATTTTTTATGCAAGAAACGCTGTAAATACTGGAAAGACGCTGTAAAGTAAAAGAGTGAAAATTCATGCTAAGGGTACGGTTCAGCAAAATGTTGTAAAACTAGTATCCGGTTGTACACACGGCCACACCTCAAGCTATACAAAACCAGTTTGTCTTGGACTCGTTTCATATGATCTTTCCGCACATAGAACAGTCAGCTTATAATAGTTTTGCATAGAAGATAATAATGTAATAGAAATCTCGACGCAAAGACATACACTGAATATGAATATCCTTCAGTTGACTTCCAACTAGGCACTTGTTAAGTGTCGCTTATCATCAGTGCAAACGGATATTGACTCTTCAATAAAAAGGCACATATTCTGATTGCCGATTTGGTCTGATTCAAATCCTTTGAATCAGAAAATGAATCAAGCAGACAAGTCCAAGATTCAACCTTAAATCCTTTGGGAAAAATAACACTCAATCCGTATGACGACGGGTCGGAAAACATGCATTCTTTATTATAGGTACAGTTGACAAAAGTGTTAGGTACGTAGTATTCCATGGGTCCAGACAGTGGACAGTGGTTAGCATCTTTACTCATAAATAAGTGAGTGCGTATCTATTTGTTTGTGCTATGAGGCTAAAACATGTTTTGAGTGTAAGTGTGAAAATACAACATGAAATTCTCAACGAAGTCATTCGTCAGAGAATTGAGGTTTACCAAGTTAGCGGCCTGAAGTAGAAGTGGGCCTGCTATGTCTGTAGACGAACGGACGGACCGGCGATGGAGCAGACAGAGACCGCATATACGTAGTGTGGGACGCCCTGTGGCGGGATGGATCGATGATTTGAAGAAGCTAGGATGGCAGCGGATGGATGCATCCATGGACTGCCCAGGATCGCGATCGTTGGCGTAATGGACGGCAATTATTGGCTGAAGGGATACAGAAAATAGCATGTTTGTTATTATGATAATTGCAACCAAATACACCACTACGATTTGTAGTACTTCGCCACTGTCTTAAAAAGGGTTCAACCGATTTATGGGGCAGATAAGTTTCATGTAAATCACATTGCGGGTAACATCTGATGCCTACATGTTAATTGTTTACCTACACACCTAACCCTTTTGCTACATGTACATCACTTTCAGATAAATCCCTGTGGAGCGTCTGAAGTACGACAGCTCGTTTAATTAGTGGCTATTTAACTTTCATTTAAATTTGTTTTGTCCATGTTTGAGTTTTGCTTTGCTTAGCGAATACGACGCGACGAGAATTAAAGTTTTCGTTTAATTATGCAAGATGCGAACTGTGCTGCCGAAAGTAGAGTGATTTCTGGAAGATTGTACTTATCTGTGAGTCTTTGACGAAATTTTGAGAAAATTTTAGTGGAGTTTTAATTTTATTTTCGCTATTAAAGTATGTGAGATGACTCTCTTGGGAACAAAGAAAATTCTTTTTTTTTAATTTTCCAATTAACTGCAACATCAGAGAATTGAACAAAGAAGTTTCTGTCTCGTTTTCAGTGCTTTAAATTTTAGGATAGATAATGATCGTAAAAGCTCCTTATTAAACTAATTCTAACTCCCAAATTGACGTCTTATTGCGGCGAGTCGATCGATAAAATTAACAAATCAAATGATTTTTTTTAGAAATTTAAATCTGGAAATTAAATAATTACTATAATGTAAACAATATGAAAATGTAGCAGTCTACATAAATCAATATTACAAAACTAAATCAAGTCAATCTTCTTATTCACACACTTCAACTTCCTACAAATCTCCTAAAAGAACCGAACGCTATCAATGAAAGCATTGTTTCTTTATCTGCAAATAGAAAAAAAAAACAAAAAAGGTCGAGTGTAATCCTCTATCAAAATTCAGCTTACCGAAAAAACACCTAGAAGAGAACGGAAGCCTCCCAAATGAAGTGGTTGGCGGAACCGGATAAACGGGAATGACTTTCCGGTCCCGCCGGCATCGTAAAAGTCAACGCATGCATTTAATTTCGTGACTTATATTAAGGTATGTGGATAGGCGTGTATTGTGACGGCCATACTTCTTTTTTGTTGTTTTAAAAGTTAATTATGTAGGTTGGGTACTGTAGGGAGCGGAAATAAGTGTGCGTTTGACGGATCGTGCTTTTGTTTTAAATTGGATTAAAATTATGGTGTTCAGCAGTTATTTTTCTTTACTAGAAAAAGGTGAAACATTACGATTTTTAGAAATACAAAGAAACTATGGTACAGAGAAGTAAACAATCTATATCCGCCACTTAATTAAAAAATCGCATATTACTTATTCGTTGAGTTCTTTGAGTTAAGAGTTGAGCTACACGATAACCGATAAATGCTTGCAATGACTGAATTATGAACATTAGAGACAGAACAGTTAGGAATTGTGTTCATTAGGATGAAAAATGTTAGGAAGAATATTTTCGGGTTTCCAATGATCGGAGTTTTTTTAGGTGAACTTTGGCGCACCCGCACTGACTGGCAGGTCCACTCAAATCTATGTGATTCTTTCCTCAAAAGACCCGCATGGTCCTCGTATGACCTGAGCAAAACAATGTCTGAACTTTAAAAGAGACTGTGACCTCTGAGTTTGTTTCGGCTGTTTCTTTTCAGACCTGATATAGCTTTTAAAATAAAGGCGCTCCCTCACCGCGAGCATTCATCTGTAATGTAACGTTACAGATTCGAACATTTCATCAGTGACGGAAGACAATCGAGCATTACAATGCGCATCTTGTACAAATCTATACTATGTGTAATGTAATGCTCAAAGTCGAATCTATAATGTTACATTACACGCAAATGCTCCCGGTGAGGGAGCGCCTTAATGATTGTGACGTGTAAGTTTTTTTTTTATAGACAATTACAAAATAAATAACACTTATGCTCGCAACTGTACAAGAAAGTTAAAACCACGAATCCGTTTATAAAAGATCCGGAGGTGTTTCGCATTGGTTGCTGCATATTTTCTTTTGTTTCAACTGTTTATCTTTTTTTTTTGCTAACAGGATGAGTGAAAACAAAAGATATATTTTAGGACTTAAGGACCAGAACGGGACGTTTCTCTCAGTTAACTTTAATTTAGATACTTTGGTCCGATGAGCCATTGTTTTACTTTGTTTTGTTTAGCGTAAGACAGACGGTGATTATGTTAGAATTAATTATTTTTTGGTTACTGTGTTTCCCTGTTTTATTAATTAAAACAGTAAGCTAAGAATCCTCTTTTTAATTTAAAAATAATGAAGGCATAATTATGATGTCTGTGTATCTAAATTCACACTTTTGAGCTCAACTAACACAGTTTTTTATATGTGGCAGGACGATTCGACTTTGGTACTAGTACCACTGTTCAAGTGGGCGAAGAGTAGACTATAAGCTTTTCTAGTTTTTAATAATTATTGCACATCCACTAAACATCATTCATTTCTCGATAATGTTATTTAAATAATTGATTATTATCATTGTTTTTTTAATTTTATTTTACTTTATGTTATTGATAAATTAATAATAGGTAGGTAATTATTATAAGCAAATAAACTTTACACTGCATCATTACAACTATTTACAAACATCCGTAATTTCTCAGAAGTCCCCTTCCCGATAGCTATTTGCTCACACTCCCATGTGCGTAAAGCTAGGGATGCATAGAGGGTATTTGTCCAGGACAAACAGTTCGGTAGTGGCGTCCCCCGGATCCCAGCCCGCTTGTGTACACTCAGCTTAAAGCTAGGCCTCAGGTGCTAACTTAGATGCATATTTGTAAGAATTATGCGACAATTGTAGATCTCTAAGGTAAGGTGTTTGTAAGTTATGTAAGCTGGTAAGGTATTTCTATGATATCTATCTAAGCAAGATTTACATGAGTCGAGTGTTAAGTAGGTAAGAACAGTACCTTAAGTACGAATTTTCACTCTTTTACTTTACAGCGTTTTTCCAGTATTTACAGCGTTTCTTGTATGAAAAATTGGAACAGCGCCTCCGGTGTGCGAAGAAGGAACTAATTTTGTCCTTGAAAATTGTCAAAGTTCCAGTTTACTTTACGTCTCAAATACTGAAAACTCGTGCTAGATCGGGCAGTAGCAAGACATAAGTCCAGTAACTATCTTGAGGTTTTCACCACTTGTATATTATGTATTTGCTACTCGCCACAGTCATTGACTGAACAAAATGGTCGTCGATTAGAACTTACCCACTGTTATCTGTTTGAGATGAGTAGGCATATATTTTTAATATTGAAACACATTTCTGAAATTGAATAAGTAGATCGTCTCTATTTCGAGTTTACAATGTAATATAAAATGAAAAAGCCTTGTATGAGACGAGAATTTTATGCGAATTTCTTTAGCTGAGCCATTTCTTTTGTCATGTAATATCAGTCTGGAATCTAGAAAAGTATTCTACATACCTAAGCTGAATTTTCTTGTACAAGAACGCTTAAAGTTACGTTCCTCTAATATGAAATGGTTGAACTTTGACTACAGATGTAGATGTTCTTCAACGAAGGATGTTCTATAACTTTGCTGAATATTTTCTGCACGAGTCCCTACAAAACTATATTAAAAATTTTGAAGTCTCTCCCTTTGTTGCACGTTCTCGTTGCACACAGCAAACTAGAATTGTTAGACGTTCTGAAGTACTAACTTTGATGCGAATCACTAGTAGTTTTAATGAAATTCAAAGTGAATTACTTTTATAACATATTGAAATATTATTTTCAGATTTTGTAAAAGAACTAAGCTGATCATTGGATTGGTAGATTGAATAAAGGGTTGAGTAATATTGAATGTTGAAATAACAGTGAAATCTAGCTTTCTGAAATGGCCAATGTTTTTACTTGACGAGGGACTGACAAGTGGTGAAAATAAGTATTATCTAACTTGACACTTGGCGGTCCTTATACCACAAGTTGATGCCGGGTAGCCACATCGTCAGGATCAGAACTGACTCTTGATTTGTGGGTTTGATAATCTCCGGAAACTTTCCCTTTTTTCTAAGCCCATCAAAAAAAGAGAGAGTAGAGCCTGCGTCGCGAATCATGTAACTTTTTTTGAAAAGAAAAACACTAACTTAATTTTTTAATTTTAATGTATTTTATTAAGTATTTTGTGTTGTATTCGTAATTAGTGTTCGCAGATTGTGATGCTGTCTCTTTTTTACAATAACTACCTAACTGATTTATTTGTTTCATCAAATCTTTGCACACAAAATTAATAATAATCAGGTCGTGTATACTGTCTTACATGTATATTTTATTTTTGCTAAAACCAAGAGAAATCTGAACCGGGCTAGCAAGGCACATTAATTATGAAAAATCATTCCGCAATATTCATGAGGTTTATCATTTTTTAATCACATAATTCTTCGTAATGCCACGAAAGGGTTTATCAGTGTTCTGTTTTATGATTATCTTAAAAAGTGCTAAAGCCTTTTATTACCCTTTTACAAACGCTATAAAAGTACTACCAGGATTTATGTCCGTATCTTTTTGTTATCTACCTCTACGTACTGTAATCCACTTTAATCCTGACTGGGACAATGTCTATTCGACAAAAAATCGGTCCTTCACTTCAATTTGCATGTGAATGGCGGACACAGTTCTCTTGGCCGACATGAGTGTCGTGGGGACATTTTTTGTGAATCCCTACCAGCCGTGATTAACATAAAATGTTTGTGAAAACCGCAATATATGGAGCGTATGACTTGATGTGTGGAACCTTCTGCCTACATAATACTTGATGAATAAAATCTTCCTTCGTGTGATGCTTGAATATTTTAATGTGTCCTGAATCCTTGCAAATATGGAACCAAAAATG
Organism: Agrotis segetum; assembly: GCA_036375495.1. NCBI lineage: Eukaryota > Metazoa > Arthropoda > Insecta > Lepidoptera > Noctuidae > Agrotis > Agrotis segetum. Next base: position 800,728 of record JAQSVV010000247.1, on the reverse strand, counting down.
ATTTTCTACCGATATTTTGCCACAAGTTTATTCAATTTCAACCTCGTAAAATTAACATAGTTTTAAGTTAGAGTAATAAAGACAGACTCGTCCCTAGCTGGTCGCAGGAAACACACGCACACTCCAATTTGCATGTCGAAGCTAGAAATAATAGAATCCTCCTTCAGTTTAATTAATGTATCCTTCAATTAAGCAATTTAACGTCATAATAAAGAGCAGAATGTTGCTATAAAATGCTCAAGTCGGGTCGGAAATGACTTTGGAGTTGGCCCTTTTTACACAAAACGGTGAATCCTTGAGCGCTCATTGACCTTTAACAGGGCTTTGAAGTGAAAGTTAATTAAATTTCTGCTGCTTACATTACAATGAAAAATTTGCATCAGGTAAATACGGAGAAGAAAAACACATGGATCCATGAATAGAGGAACTGTTGTATAAATTATGATCGTTCGTTTCGTTCGAGTTGATTGATGAGGGTACGTGGAATGATTTCATCCGTGCAGCGCAGCGGCGCGCCGCCTAACTATTTAGGATTTTGGGATCCGGCAGGGTTCGCCATTTTGTAGAATGAACTATACCTAAATGTAAATCTTTGTTCTAAGATGGATTGAGAAAAGATTGGTGGGCGATTCTTTTTTGGCATAAGTCGAACGTTACTCCCATGCGAGAAGTAAAATAAAATAAATATGGCAACATTGTTTCTTGGGCCGAAAAATTAACTTCCAATTCATGGCGATTTTCACAGCACTTATACTTATAGTCTTCCGAAAATAGCCACTAATAGGTACAATGTTTATAAAGTAGCTTGTCACTCCTCTGTGACATTTTTTTAGTAAAAGCAGAATAATATTTATATTTTTTTTTTTTCATTTACATGGCTTCTACCTTTCATATTTATACGCTCTTTGGATTATTTCTGCTTAGAGTCTTAATTATTTAATAATTTGGGACATTTTTCACGCTCGGATTTCCCTCGTTAAAAAAGGAAAAATGAACTCATTTTGCTCAAAATTTTCCGCGATACGATTCATGTGTATAAAGCTCGACTCGAATGGATTTTTAATGATTGTTCATTTGAAATAATATTTTACACGCATTAGCATTTCTTGGTAGTTGATATTACTCGAAGTATTATTAATTGTTTTCCATGTGTATGTTAGTCCGTAAGGTATGTACATCTTATGTGGATTGAAGTTGCTTAAGTAAAATAAATGTTTAAGTTTATAAACGTACACTGAACTTAAACGGAATTAATTCTGAAGTTAATTTTGTGTGTTTAAGTTAACCATAATTATTCAGCATTCATTTCGGCATGTTGCCGAAATATTATGCTCTCCAAGCAAGATAAAAACATGTTGAATACACGAGTAAGTAAAAAAGTACATTCGATTTGAAAATAGAGAAATTTTCCAGCACGTGTTGTTAAATTTTCCTTTTCTTTCAATTTTATTTTTAGAAATTTGATCTTTTACCCCTTTCATTGTTCAAGGAAAACGATAACTTTGTTTGAACTATTAAAATACTGCTTTTAATTAATAGCTAAAAAGAAATACCTAGTCTCCGGTTCCACTGGGAGCGGACCTCAATAAAGTTGGGAAACGTTTAGGACGATGACCTCACCCAACTTACTGGCTGATCACCTCACCCAATAAAAAAAAACTTTAGTTAGTTTTTTTTTTGTGTTGGAGAATGATCAAAATAAGTCATCTATTTTTGGGTGGAGCGGAAAGGCTGTCCGACTTGACTAAAAACCAATCTATAGCTCAATTTACGTAACTAAACAAGTGCTGTTGCAATGCAGTTGCAGTTAAGTTTCGATCAAAACAACGCTTTTCGTATTCTCTACCGCTGTCAGACACGCTCGCGTCAAGTTCGCGTTACGCGAGCGCATTATCGGTATTCTACTGTTGCGCGTCTTTGGTGCGTGTTTTGGATCGCAACATGAGCGTGAATCTTAAATTGTGAATCAGCACTAAAATCTGTACCATGGTATTATTTTAATATTTTACAATGTTTTTTTTTCTGCCTGCACTGCCCCACTGCTTGGCAAAGGCCTCCCCCAAGTTTTTTCAAATTTTCTTGTCACTTCGGACCAGTCCTCATGGTGTGAATCCAGCTCGCCTTGCCGCCTTTTTCTAGGCTAGGAATTTTCTTAGTTCAAAAGTTATTAACTGAGGTGTAAATTAACATTGTCTAGCTATGTGGCTAATTAGCGAACGCCGGTAATTTGCACATGTGAGAGTATCCTTTGTACTGGCCATTAAAACACCCATATCACGTTTCTTTTGTGTCTGTGATATTCACGGAGGGCCTACGCACCGCAAAACAAATTAATTTCAACTTCGAAACAAATGTAGACTCGTTAGCCCAAAAATTGTAGAGAATTATATTGTTATAAGTTCAACAGTGCTTTAAGGCTTTTTTAATTGTACCCACCATTCATACCCCGGACTGCCGGTCTGACCTTTCAATTATGTAAGTACCAGGTTCTCAAATAACAAGTTTCAAATTCTACAACGTACTTTGTTACTTAAATAACCTTTTCAAACATTTCCATTTCAGTCCCGTTTAAATATGCAAAAAATATCATCACCCTTTGTTAGGTTATAGTTCACAATTTTTCACAGGAATCTCAGTCCATTTTATTTACGTTAGAATACCGGTTTCCTTCTTTAATGTTAAAAATAATGTAAGAAACGTCTTGCAAGCCTTTTGCTGTTTAACAATGGAAAAATGCAAGTTGCAAACAAGACGGGGAGACTTATGGTTTCTTGAGGGTTAGGGTGTCTGCACATTGGTAAACAGCAGAATGGATTGCACTATCTTAATGAGGTAACTTAATTTTATTTAACTCCTATTATCTCGTTTTTTTAGAAAATTACTTTAAACGTGTTGTTATTATTTATTATCTCAAGCAATGGCCAAAAGTAATCGGAGTAAAAAAATCTACTGTTCACCGTAGGGTTAATGTACATTTGCCATCAAGTTAATTCGTCAGGAAAACGTACCTATGTGAAAATTCGCCACAATTCTAAGTGTAAATCACCGAAATCGAAACAATCTGACGAGTCTATACTTACATACTCGGACTTTATTGATGAATGAAAAAAGGTTTTGACTGTGTGGCAAAGTGGCATAGGTTCGGCCAAAAAAATTTCGGCCGTCTAAAACCGAGTTTGGTTGACGATAACAATTATGATGAAAATTGCGGTTCCGATAAGTACGGCAGAAAAAGGCGCAGCAGTGTTAATAGTATTTTTCCTTTCATCGTGAAGGCGCAGTCAAAACTTAATGTTAATTACATTGTTTGTATATATTAGTTTATCATTGTTTTTATATTTTTTTATATGTGCATTGTGTTTTATGGGCGTTTAGTTGCCCCAAATAAAGGATAAATAATAATAAAAACAAAAAAGTCGTAACTACAAAAGATCCCTGATGTATACTATACGATTATAGCGTAAAACATCAGTTGTTCGGCTAAACCAATGCGGTGCGACGAAGCCATTTACACTCCTTCGCTCCATTTTCAAACCGTCTCCGCAGCGGTCAATGTAAGGACACCCTAAGGAGCTCTTTACAACTGGTGTTTTTAAATTGGATCATTTTTCTGAGCTTGCTTCTTAAAAGTAACTGCGATGATGGCTTGGCGAGCAAAGGATAGCGTAGTTTATTTAATGTCCTAGTGTTTATTTTATTTTATGTCCGTTAGTGTAAAACTTTTGAATATTTAACGATGTAATTTTTTTAATTTATTTAATGTAGGTTCGCGTTTGACCACTATCTCGCGAAGATGTGGTTGACGGTGAAGCACGCTTGCCTAGAAGTATAAACCTGTTCACTTTTGACTTAAGGACGCACTTGTTACAGCTGTCGGGAAATACAGAAATTTGGAAAAAAGCATGACAATGTTGACTGGAAGCGGACCCCAATAGGTATAGTTGGGAACAGACTAGGCAGATGATGAAATTGTAGGTGCAATGCTCCTTAACAGGTTTCTGTTAAAATAGAACTTATTTTTTTTAGCGTTGTAAAATCATCAAATGAGTCCTCCAACCCCGGGCAGGGCGGGAGGGACTGTCAGACTTCTACTTACTGTCAGACTTCTACTGACTAAAATCCACGGTGTCCTTCAATAGCCCTTTCTGTTCCGGGGTCACGGTAAGGAAATAATCCCCTGACCCCGGCAGGCTTTGGCCCTCTGACGGCGCGCGTGGGATACAACGCGCCGTCAACCTGGGCATGGTCCATGGTCGGGCAGCAAGTTGCCCTTTACTCGCTGCCCCCGGGTAAAATACAACTAATGTAACCCAGTAGGCTTTGGGTGTACAATAAGCCAAATGACTTCATGAAAGGTACTAACTAACCTTTTCAAAATTCAACCGCATGTCAGTGGCTACAATAACAGAAGTTGATTGAATGCAGTTTGGAAAAGGGTTGTGATGAATTTCAATTTCGACTGCAAACCTTGCTTTTGTCCTCATTTTTTTTATACAGTTCGTAAAACATTAGCTGAAAGTACTTATATGGTTATGAACAACTTGAAACTACTATGAACACATGATAGATAAAAAAAACTGGTGTTTCATACAAAATGTAATGTTAATCTGTTGACAAATAAGTACTTTCAGCCCATGAAAGCTTTTTAATGATTTACAAAAAACCCTGTATATGATAGTCCGTCACCTGAAAAGAAGGTACGTAAATTAAACAGGGCCCCATTATGGATTTGTGAACGTCGCAGTTAAGAAATCTTATCTTACTAATAATAAGTATAAATGCAAATGTTTGTGAGCATGGATAGATGAATCTTTGTTACACTTTGACACGCAAACATGGATGGATGAGATATTTTCGTTCCATAACAGTTATGCAATACCGACAGCTAGCCATATTGCCCCTTTGCGCACAGTCTGTAAATAAAAAAATAATAAATATAAAAGTGAACATAAAACTTGAGGTCGATTTTGTAATCGAGTATATACTGCTGAATGGAAAGTGCCGTAAAAGCTCTCCTAAAATCCTACGAGTAAACAGCATGTAAAAAAGTCGATGAAAACGTTGACAGCGTAATTTAAAAAGTTTTAATTCAAATCTCCGGATGCGTTTCGTTTCAAATATTTTTATTTCGGCATTGCGAGTTCATCATTTCGTGTTGACTGCTTCTGTGGACAGCTCTGTAATTAACGTGGCCCTTAGTGTACTTTAATTAGCGAAAGAACACGCTTTTGGACATTGGGTAGAAAACAAGTTTTATTTAAATGTAAGTAGTTATTTTTCTTTACTTGCGTACTTAGGGCGTGCCTGTCTTTACATTAAGAAGACATTCGACTAGGTGGATGGGTCTTCATCAAGTGGTTGGAATAAACTGGATGACTTTAACACAAAATAGCCAGAAGTGGTTTGGAAGCGACCTAAGTATGTGGGTGACCAAAGGTTGGACAAGAAGAACTGAAATAGTTAAAGTTAAGAGAATAGATACCCTTTCCACGACTGACTGTCTTATTGAACAATGATTGGGTATAATCAGAATCAAAGGTTTTAATTCAAGTAGGTTACTATCATTTTTAAATTGTCAATAGACGAATATAAAAATAAAATGACAGAGTTATAGCTCCAGTTACAAGACACATCCTGGTACAAATCTGGTAAGATTGGAAACTTACCGTGAACTTAATAAAAAGTACCTACTTGAAAGATAAAAATTCACACTTCAATCCTTAGATACGCTAAAAATAATATTTGCCCGAACTAAACTCATTGCGTAACCTAAAAACATTTAATAGAATCGCCTAAACGACATAGTTTCAAAAACAAAGGTGCCCCAAGGAAAATCTTGCGGCGAGATAACCAATCCTAAAATGGTTCCCGTTTATGAGATAAGGCACACTAAAAATGATTTAAAGGGCAGTCTATCTTTATCGTGTCTCATGAATAACAGACGAATGTGTGTTTTGTAAATTCTAGTATAGAATAAGTTATGATGTAACTTGAATTTTGTGGTAGAAACAGTAGTAACAGCTGTTCAGAATTAATGTTATGGTTACTCTGGGAAATGTATGTTATTCTCGTTTATTTTATTTTTGGAAGAAAATGTTTTGCCTTTTTTCTATGATGCTTGGTTGAAAATACTGAAGCAGTGGTTAATTTGAAAGCTCAAACTAGACAACGTTGTTCTTACACTAATTTGTAAGAAAAAAAAAACAAGGACCTTTTTCCAAAGGAGGTTTGGCAGGAAATACAAAATTTAAAACAATCTGAACATGTCTTGTGATTGTGATTTTGCATATTCTTTGGTTTACATTAGGGGAACAGTGTATAAGACGGGGACGCGATGTATAATGGGGACATACACTCTTTAGGCATACTTAACACAACACTAACGTAGCGCAAGCGCCACCAGGACGTCATTTGCAAGGGGCCATTAACAAATGGCGTCCTGTTGGCGCTTCCGCTACGAAGTGTGTGATTTCCCATCACACCCCGCGTCCCCGTCTTTTACACCGTTCCCTTATATATTCACGAAACTCGATCTCGGTATTTATTATGGGCAAAATATGGAAAACATTTGAAATATTTGTAACAGCGGCAGTTAAAAATACCGGTACTGTTTAAAATTACCCATTATCTTTTGTGCCAGTTAACGTGGCGCGGTTTGGCAGTAAAATGAACCACGACACATATTATTATAAGCGAATATTTGGCTCAACTTATCGCCAATATTTTACAAAAGGATATGTTTTTATTTACTTAAATGTCTTTTCTACGTCGCAATGAATCGAAAATGATGTTTTTTGTCAAGTCTTTTCCAGCCTGAGGTTACGACATTTTCCTCAATGAAGGCAAAAACAATAAGTGATTTATAACCACAAAAAAGAACAGCGTCCGAATTCAATATTAACTTCCCGACTGACATCCGTTATCGTATTTCTTTTTATGAATAATGATAAAATTGTGGAAGTAGAATTTGTATTTAGATGTCACGGTGGCGCTGTGACTGAGCGCTTGACGTGTTGCGTTGTACGTTGCGGGTTTGATTCCCGGAGGAAGGATTAGTATGATTTACTATTAATTCTGAGCATGTTAATTTGTGTATCTGTGTTTAAATAAGTGCAAATGAATCTACGACACAGAAAATACTCTATTCTGTTTGCCAGTTTGTCTATTGTACCTGTATATCTATAGGTATGCTTAAATGGCGAAACGGATTTTATTGATTTTTAGCAAGGATTACATACTATTATGACTTTTTTTTTTTTTTTTAACGTGGTAAAATCATCAAATGAGTCCTCCCACCCCGGGCAGGGCGGGAGGGACTGTCAGACTTGTACTGACTAAAATCCACGGTGTCCTTCAATAGCCCTTTATGTACCGGGGTCACGGTAAGGAAATAATCCCGCGACCCCGGCAGGCTTTGGCCCTCTGAGAGGGGGCCCCGTCATTATGCTGACGCTCTTTGAGGCGCGCGTGGGACACAACGCGCCGTCGACCCGGGCATGGTCCATGGTCGGGCAGCGAGTTGCCCTTTACTCGCTGCCCGCATGCCCGCGCCTACGGTGGCCGGAGATCGTCGCGCGACGTCCGTCGCCGTGGGCGTCCACCACCGCAGGTGGGGCGGAGGGAGGACGCTGTCCTCTCTCGCTCGCGGCCAGCCTCCTCCTTTACGAGCATTACTGCCTCGCAGAAGGAGCTGACCGCTTCCCACTCCGTCTCGCCCCGAAGCATGGCCGCAACCAATGCCGGGCGCGAGAGGTCTCCGCCTATCGCAGCCGTGAGGACACGTCGGTGCTCCGCCCAAGCTGGGCAGTCTTGCACCGTATGCTCCACCGTGTCCTCCGGGCGATCTTCGCAGTGGTGACACCCAGGCGTCTCCTCCTTTCGCATCAGCCACAGGTACCTCCCGAAACTTCCGTGTCCGGTGAGGACCTGCGTCAAGCGGTAGGTCAGGACGCCATGACTTCTCTCCAGCCACTCCTCAAAGAGGGGTCTTACCGCCGCAATTGCGGCGTGCCCGATACTATTATGACTTGGGGACAATACTACTTCCATAATAATATTTAAAGTTTTGAAAGTAGCTTTCTATCTGTATGCCGTTTAGAATTTTATACATGCAGGTAAAGTACGACCTTTTTTATCATGGTAAAATCATCAACTGAGTCCTCCCTCCTAGGGCAGGGCGGGAGGGACTGTCAGACTTGTACGGTGTCCTTCAATAGCCCCTTTATGTTCTGGGGTCACGGTCGCCTATCGCAGCTGTGAGGACACGCGGTGCTCTGCCCAGGCGGGGAATCCTTCACCGTATGGTCCACTGTGTCCTCCGGGTGATCTTCGCAGTGGTGACACCAAGGCGTTTCTTCCCTCCCTGGTCGACACAGGTACCTCCCGAAACTTCAGTGTCCGGTGAGAACCTGCGTCATGTGGTAGATCAGGAAGCCGAGACGCCTACCCACTCCTCAAAGAGGGGTCCGAGCTAAAATACGAACTAGGACATGGTTATTTATAATACTGATAGTAAGTTGTTACGGTAGTTTTGACCTTTACGTGGATAAAGTTGTGGGTTCACGTCTTATGTAGATGCCAGTCGACAGATAGCAGTAAATATAAAAACTATTATTAGATATATAGAGAACGATAAATTGTGATAGTTAGTGGTCTAAATACGAATATATCTTATTAAATGTCTACTCCGTAGCGGACCTAAGTCCGTCGTGGACTCAGCAAACTTAATTAATGTACCCACATCAGTTCTTTGGAATTACGTGTTTAATTTCTCCACTTCGTTTACCGTTAGGGAGGAACCAATCTGAAATTCATTGAAAATGTTTTAGGTGATGTGTAAGTAGAAAATAATTATATTATACTAACTTACTTTATCTTATTTTTTTTTAATTGATTATTGGTCTTTACTAAATAAACAATCTGGGAAAGATCAAGATTGCACTGGATGGAAGCCGTTTATTACAATGTCTCAAATTCAGGCTTGTTGCAGTGAGTTAACGAGATGGCGCTAGACGACTTGTATAGCTCTGTCACTTTCACTCGCCGGAACAAGCCTGGTTTTAAGACGTTGTTATACCGCCCCTGATTTTATTAGGAAGCCCACTAGGTGGACCGACGACATCGTGAGGGTCGCGGGCAACCGATGGATGTAAGTGGGGGTTGTTTGGCGTGACGGTCTAAGGGGGAGGTCCTATGTTCAGCAGTGGACGTATTCCGGCTGATGATGATGATGATCATGATCTTATTAGAAAATTTTGGGTTAGCGCAGAGGCTGAGCGATTGGACTGCTGCGCTGCGTGTCGCGGGTTCCATTCCCACAGGGAGTAAATATTTGTATGATCTACAAATAGTTGTACCGAGTCTGGGCGTTTGTGTATGTGTGTTTATTATGTTTGTAAACGCACCCACGACACAGGAGAAATTCCTAGTGTAGGGCGACGTTTTAAAAAATAAAGAAAAGGTAGGCCTATGTTCAGCTGTGGACGTCCTATGGACATAAGTTTTCTGTATTACCCAGAAAATTAAATACTAGAATTCAAAGAAATTTTCTAAAATGTAAGAAATTCCTATGGATTTTTTTACTTTTATTGAAGGCCTTAATAGATTATTTATGAGGTACCCAATAGTGCCAAATACCTGCCAGCGTCCGAGGGACGCAAAGTGTCGTTGAAGAAACAGCATGGTTTTTAGTCATTACGAGTCTGACCTTTCCACTCCACTCGCAGCGGAAATAAACATAGGATCATTTTCCGATCAAAAAAACGCCACAGATAAGATGTGGATTTTGTGACCATTATGCATTGATTGTATAAAGAAGAATGACAAAAATATTAAAGGCCCTATGACAGGCAAATAAACGAAAGTTATATTTTTATACGCAATAACGCCTGCGCCGCGTCTTAGCAAAGAAATTTTGAGGAACGAAAAATTCAGCTTCGAGAGCTATTGTCAACTATTGTTAATACCAATTAGGCCATAGCAACCTAGTGGTACCAACCACTAGGTGCAATGGCCTAATTGGTAAGGCGTCTGGAGTACCCAGTACCCCATCCAGAAGACGTAGGTTCGAACCCTGCTCACAGCTGAATTTTTCGTTCCTCAAAGTATCTTAGTCAAATAAACGGTTGGAAAGAGAGACCAACGAAAATACAACCATTTTCAACGAATTTAAAAGTTCTTTTATATATTTCTGTTTTAATTACTCTTACAAATGCAACTCCCGTGAAATGTAGTTTAATGTAATCCACATCAGTATGCATAGCGGAAATTCCTAGTTAGAACTGTTGTTAGCTTTTATTAATTTAAATACGAAGTTTCTCTTGTAGTTTGGTGACATTAAAAGGTAATTAAAACACGAATGTTGAACTGTGGAGCAGGAGTTGCTTAATGGCCGCCCGTGAACTATTTGTTGTGTGGCACTACTGGGCACGGTACCTTTCGTTGCGGTAATCAATGGGACCCGTATAACTTTAAGTTTGAGTTACTTTAGTTTGGTCTATAAGTTTGCAGTATAATTTTGACTCTTATGTTGCAGGCGTTCAATGCTTAATTTGTAATAGTAAATAATTGCATCATACCACCAGGCTTGCCGCAAACTTGTTTGTCACTGACACTTCAGTGTAAAAAAGTTTTTCAAAAAATGTAGATAAGGGTGACAATATTTCATCTGTTACGTTTAAATGACTTGTGGTAGGAAGTGGGCTGTATTTCTTTCATCATCATCATCATCAGCCTATATTGTTCCCACGGCTGGGACACATGTCTCCTCTCTGTGAGAGGGAGTGGGCTATAGTCCACCACGCGGGCCCAGTGTGGGTTGGTGGATGTCACATGAATCCGAATTTTTGGTTCTAGGACATGCCGGTTTCCTCACAATGTTTTCCTTCACCGTTTTGAGGGCAGTGGTGATGAAATAAATTACACAAAGTAATGCGCCTGGCGGGATTCGAAACCACGACTAACTCGTAAGGCGGGTCCTATACCACTGGGCCACCGCTGCTCTCTGTATTTCTTTAAAGGGCCATAAAATCTTGACTACCCGTAGTGGTTTTCTACACAAAAATTCAATGGGATAAAATCCGTACAGTATTTTTACAGCATTACTCAGCAGAATATGTGTATTTTATTACAGTCACATTTTGTTCAGCGGGGATTCAATTAGTACCTACGTGCAGCACAAATAAAAAACGAATTAATCGACACAGGAGTGACTAGATAGCTCTCAGTGCACACACATTAACCCTCAGGTGCCGTATGCTCAAACAAATTGCTTTTATCTATTTACATTAAAGCCCCTTTGCTGCCAAAGCGGGCATCGGGAAAAAAAGCGCTACATCCAGCGGAATATTAACACACTGGCTCCGTTCCACGTCTCTCAGAGAAGTCAAAGCAGTTTAGTGGTCAGATAAACAAAATAATTAAGCGCTTATGGTAATTCTGGCGGGAGTGGTGCCAGCGCTTTATGTAAATGTGCTGGTACCACGACGGCGACGGGATGCGCCGCTACAAATGCAACTAACTCCGCGACGATGGCTTAATTCTGTTTTAATTTCAACTTTAAACTCAGTTTTATGGGGAATTATGAATTCTGAAGGTGCTCGGGAACGGTAAGTTAGTTGTATACTTGTGTCGCTTTACGGAGGCAGCGAAGTAGTTGAGTTACGTTTTTAATTCTGTTATTTATTGCTAGAAATTACTCTCAATTGTGTTGATTAAATATTTTCCAATGTATTGTTACGTGATATGAACAGATTTTATCAATGGCAGTGTTCTTAAAGCTGTCAGCTTATGTTCCATCATAACAACTTACTGTCATGCTATTTTAGTTTTCATATTGATATTTGTGCTGATGTCGATCGAGTGATTTTCTTAGGAAAGAAAAATTTGATTCGCGGGCAAGATTCGAACCTGCGACCTTCGGATTCAGTACATCCGACGCTCATTTTCCAACCGAGCCACCGAGGATCTTACCAGCCGCGGCAAATTCTTCCTTCCATTTCTAACGTCTCATGGTGACGTTTCTACGAAAGTGGTATTTTTAGACAGTTTTAAATTGTTGAGAAAGCTAAGTTTTTAATTATTTATTCACCATGGGTTCGCTCTTGACCACAATTATGCAAGAAGCAAAGATGAGGTCTTAAATGGAGCGAGCTCTCTTGTAAGGAATTTTAACTCCTGCGCAGCGATGCCACAGCAAAAACTGTTTGCGGTGACCACGACAGGACGATCATTAAAATGATCATTTTTCGTTCTTAAGTAAGCATACTTAGACCTATTTTGGTCGCACCACTGATAATTTTGTGCCATCAACCAGTACGACGACATGACATGACTCATCATCATCATCTCAGCCATAGGACGTCTATTGCTGAACATAGGCCCCCCTTTAGATCTCCACATATACCGGTTGGAAACGACCTGCATCCAGCGTCTTCTGCCGACCTTTATAATGTCGTCGGTCCACCTTGTTGGTGGACGTCCTACGCTGCGCTTGCTAGTCCGTGGTCTCCACTCTAGCACTTTTCGACCCCATCGGCCATCTGCTTTGCGAGCAATATGGCCTGCTCATTGCCACTTCAGCTTGCTAATCCAGTGGGCTATATCGGTGGCTTTAGTTCGTCTACGGATATCCTCATTTCAGATTCGATCACGCAGAGCAGATGACTTGATGAGCAGCAGTACTTGTCTCATGCTTGACTAAATCCAACCATGAATGCAAAACTATCAACACAGATTTCATCTCACACTGATTCAATCTGTCGCGTATAAGTGAGCATTTGGCATGAGCAGGAGCACCATAAAATATGCACGAGGTTAAGTGCAGGTGGAATATGATTACGTTCCAATGATATATGTAGACGGATTGCTCTGTTTATGATCCTTTATCCGGGTTCTGTAAACGTTTGCGGTAGGGCTGTACGTGATGTCCATATTAATAAAAGGGCTTAAGCCCTCTTTGTGTGAACAATAATTATATAATAGTTTTCCATATTATATGAGTTTATGCACCAACAATACAGTCTTTTTTTAGTGTAAAAACATTATTCAGACAGTGTTGCTTATGCATTTATAAGAGTCGGCTACAATTGTTACCAATACATAATATTCAATCGATTGGCACAGTGGTCACTTAAACTATTATAAAAAAACTGCTTGTTCCCGCTTGGAAACAAGCAGTTTTTTTATAATAGTTTAAGTGTTTGCACCCACGAATAGAAGAATTTTTTTTAATGAAAAAGAATCTTGATATAAGATTTACTTATATAGAGGTTAATCACAAATTATTCTTCAGCCAGAGCCGCTGTTATTTAGCCAGGCCATTACTCAATGGATACTATATTTATTTTAGTTCGTGGTAAACATAAAGTCCCAACAAAATCAAGTCTATGATTGTCTTTTGTTATTTTTTTTACATCGTTTTCAGAACAATTGAAATGAATGTTGATTGTTGATGAATGGAAAAATGTTTCGTTTTTGTTTCATTTCTCAATCAAATAGAAACAATAACTGTGGGCTTACAAAATATTTCTGCGAATTCCTACGAGCTGAAATAAATGTTTGGACAATTTGTTTTTACTTCAATTCGAGAATTTCGACCCTTTTTATTCGCATTTTTACGCTTGATTTTAGCTTCCAACGTATTTAGGCTGTATAAAGGTTCATTCATCGATGCAGATTATTAAAGGGTAGTAGATAAATAGTAACATAGTTTAAAGAATAAACTTTATTGTGCACCAAAATTAGTACAAATTGTGAATTTGTTGGAAAAATAGACACGCTTTGTTTTCTTATTTATTTGGGTCTAAAACACTTGCTTTTCTGGGTCGAAACCCATGTGGGTAGAGCATTGATATGTCCTAGGCAGATCCAAACCTAAAACATATAATTGAACACTTGAACAGCCCTGTTTTGCTCAGGTTTACTAAGATGATAGGTACCTAAATCATGCTGTGCGATTTTGGCTCTAGAATATAGAAATGTAACAGTGAGTTTTTACGTAGACATCTTTTGTAGCCTGGTCTTAGTAAAACCTGACATAAAAAATACAGTTTCCTATATAATACAAAGTTAGGCTGAATCAATCGAAGCGTTATTCAGGTCGAAAGGGAACTTGGAATCAGGAAGCTATGAGTTTGAAGCCAGTCAACTCGAAGTAATATGATGAATCCATTCCTAGTGCGAACACGTATTAGCTTAAGGGTTTAAAGGATAAGTCTGCGAACCACTTATCCAGGTAATTCTTACTGAATTAGAACTTGATAAGCATCCTGAATTGTAAATTTTTGAGACGTAAAAGTCATTTGAAGAGAAATTTAATGTCTTAACTAAATGAAAACTGTCTCATTGATCCAGTGTATGCAATGTTTATACTGCTAAGAATGAGCCGTAGGTTCGATTTCCAAGTTGGCAATGTGTTGTCACAGCCAAGAGTCTCCAAAACTACTACACGTACTGGGCCCGCGTGGTGGATTACAGCCCACTCTATTTTACAGAGGGAGGCCTGTGTCCTAGCAGTGGAAAAAATACTTTGTCTATATTCTGAATTTATCCCTGGTTGATGTTTATGGTAACATAGGCTCGTTTCCAATTACATGGGAGTTGAACATAATTGGAAAAATTTGAAGGTACTATACATATACTGCGCCTTTAAGCCTTTGGGAAATACAGTCTAGATGATACTTTGTTACTTTACGTATATTAGTTAGTCTGTTCAACGTAGCCTAACATATTCTGCGGCTTTAAAAGTTAGCTTTTCTGTTAGGTCTAGAAAACACAACTTGTGGGATTAACATCGTTATCGTACAAGAGTAGGTTTAATAAATCCCTGCATTATTTTTTGAAATAAACTTTCCCGTTGAAAGTCAAAATAAACACAGCCATTGGCTGTTTGTTAGACTCAACAATATTTGTGAAACAAAAACAACTCGTTATCTGATCCGAGTTAACTACGGCTACGCTGATTAAAACTTCACAAAGTTGTGTATCGCTAACTAATAAAACAGACTTCCAAGTTTACATATTCACTTCAATTTCCAACTTGTTTACAAATTAATTAATTTTACGGGAAACTAAAAATTTTCGAGTTTAGTTGCTTCTGAAAGTTTTCCTTTGTGTAAAAAGAGGAGTTCGTCGGTAGTTGAGTAGTATATTGAGCGGAAGTTTGAAAGATGAGCGGGACTATCTTGAGAGCTTTGGATATCTCTGTGGTACAGACGGCGGAGATACTGACGAATTAGGTCATTGTTTTGTTTGGTTAACTTTTAGGTGTGCTGTCCAATTTCAGAACTTTACGTTCTGAAATATTCTCGTTCTTTGTAGAATAAATTATATTCTTGACTCTCTAAGATTCCTGTTTTTTCGAAACCGTACTGTGTTAGATAGATCAGTATTCCTTCCTTACCCACACATACACAAACACACGTTCATCATTGTATTTATGGTCTCTTTATTTTGTCAAAATCAAAAAATTCTTATTGATTTAAAGATGGCTCGGCGTTCCATTCCTTTTTGCTTTTCATTTATTTTTCAAGAATAATGTTGTCAGGTGTCTTAATTTTGTTTTCAATAACTTTTTTCGGAGGTGAAACAAACAGTAAATAATTGTGCGTAGGTGTAATGCTCGCCTTATCACGTTCTGTCAGCTTACCATAAAGTTAAGTGTTTCTTTTTAAGAAATAATTCTTACAGCAACATTTCTATTTTTATATTTACTTTACATTTCTTCTATAGTAAACAATAAGTACGGACTAAGAATAACAAAAAGACAAGAATGCCGCGCTTCTGAGAAATATAACTCTTCTGGTCAAAGTCTTTGTTCCACGTTTTATTCCGTGGAAAACTAATATAATATTTCGCGAACCTCAAGAAAAATATGTATTTGTCACAAGTTGTTTCAGAAAAGGTGTTTCCAAGTTGCCAAGTTCTGTGAAAACCGATGACATAACTTTGTTTTTTGTTTTTAGTACGGTGACCATAATGTCCAATATGTTTGCTAATGTATTGACATGTCAACAGAAATTGGACAATGCAGTATCGTAACGTACTGTGGTCGAATAAAATTAATCACTAGCGAAATATTTTCAGGCAGTTTTGTATTACAAATGAATGAAGTACATATTAATAATTTTACTGTACGACCATATTGACAATGTTTTCTTTGTTCTCGGCGCTTGGTAATGTGTAATTAAATTATGGTAATGGTTTACATATTTTCAGTGGACATCATAATTATTAATTGAAAACGAGTGAAATCGAGTGACCCAGATTCGGGGAATTTGGTACGTTACTTGGATATCTGATCAAATAGACAAAACAAGCTGTGAGAAAAGGTGTTTAAAGATATTATGGTTTGGAAGTCGAAAATCATTAAACTCGATTTGAGGCAGAAGAAATTACGAAACGAATTCGTTTATAACAACTGATTTCGTATTTATGGATTTTATTTGTTTTTTAAACGTTGAAGTTGTTTCAGAGGATCATTAGAACTAATATTAGAAACTAGGAAGTGAGTTTGTTCGTTTATTTGCTACAGCTTTTTCTGAACTGTATAACTCAGTAATTAAACTAATGCGATTTTCCTCGGTGCGACTGGTAGACCGACTTTCGGTCTTGTAACTATTGGCAACGGTGATAGACTAGTACTTAAATAACAACGCGCACTGGGCCCGCGGGGGGATTATGGGCCGATGATGATGAAATACCACAAAACAAAAACACATATCCAAATAAACCGGATACACACTCAACACTAAATACGATTAAGCGATTTACTTACTCAACAAAGCAAGCGCAACCTTAGCTTTTATTACTTCCAAAACAAGAATGAACACAAAGAAATATTTGTACGTACTTGGCCATTCAAAAACGAATACAGTCGACAAGGGATTACTGCACGACAAAGTTTACCAACTCGTTGTAACGATCCTTCGTGGTTCGCCAAATATCGTCTAATGTCGCCTCCACAGAGAATATTTATTAAAACTAAAGCAATACAAGACAATACAAAACGTTCAAGTTTCGCGAGAAGTTATATTTGCGGTAATATAAAAAGATATTTAGTTGTTAAGGCGGGGTTATACCGAATTCGGGTCGAGATTGAGAGAGAGCGATTCTAGCGGATAATGTTTGATCGATTGGCCGACATTATGATTATGATTGTTGCAACACGCCTTGAAGTTCAGTGGTAAGTAAATGAGTTTTTTATGGTGCGCCTATAATAGAATAGTAGCGCTGTTTTGAGTGTTGTTCCATACGACCCGTCATTTCTCCGCTTTCGATCCGCACTAGCCCCTCTACGGACCTGCTGTCTATCGAGATACAAATACGGTGCAAATACCATAGCATTGCAGTTTCGAGTTTTGATCCTAACGACCCGCGTTAGCCCCTGTATGGAACCGCAGTTTTTTTAAAGGACAAAATTCTAATCATTTAAGCCGCGTACAGACATCGCGAGGCGTGCGACACGAATGGTACGTCTCGCATGCCTCGGGCTGTGTGGACGTGTGTGCTCACAGTGAGCATTCGCGCCATACGATCGTTGCGAATGCCGCCTCAGTACGAGCCGTGCGCTCCGTGTGGACGGACAGGTGTTGTTTGCGTTGCGCGCATGCATCATGGAGGCTAATACCGACTCACTACGTGAGCTGGTTCAACTTTATGAAATTAATAGAGTGTTGTGGGACTCTAAACATTCTGATTATTACAATAAATGTAAAAGGGAAGACGCTTGGCTTCAAATATCACAGCAAGTCAACACGAACACCGTGCGTGGTGGTTTGCTTGCTCAGCATGAGCATGTTTCGTTCGGGACGTACGTTTAAATGTACCATCGTATGCCTCAGGTTGAGGCATGCAAGACGAACCATTCGTGTCGCACGCCTCGCGATGTGTGTACGCGGCTTTAAATCTCTTTGTCAAACCTTGCAGAGTTTTACAAAGATAATTATGTGTCAAAACTGACATAAATAACGTGTAGCAAATGTCATTACGCAGCTACGCAGTTTTGAGTTTCGTACCTAACGACCCGCAATATTTCCAATTTCGACCCGCAATATCTCCAATTTCGACCCACACTAGCCCCTCTCGGACCCGCAGTCGATGTAGTATAGGCCTAACACTCAACTTGAATAGCTTTTGTGCGTCTTTCTTTCATTGTGTCAGCAGCTGTGTTTATTTATTGTGTGTGGTTTTATGTAATAAATATTGGATTTTCTTTTGACGACAACTAATGGTGCCTGCTCGCTAATTTTGTGAGTACATAATAAAATTGTGCTCGATGAAAATTATTATTGTGATTATTTTCAGTATTAAATATTATGAATGTGAAAATATTTTCTTTTGTATTAATTCCTTCATTTCCAACAGCCTATTTTTATATTGTAATTATAATTTTACGGAGAGTAATGTATGTGTTTTTATTATTAAATATTTGATTTTCTAGAAATAACATAAGGAAAATGAAACTGTGTATATACAAATTACCATTAATATTAATTAAAATTTTGTTCGTGTATCGCTAGAGTAACGTTTTCCTCTCATTATACTCGTATTACGAAATAAATATTTTACAGTGTTAAATATAGAATTATATAGACTGGAAGCTTTTTTGAGGGAGTTAAAATAGTTAAGGTAAACCAATATAATATATTAATTCTTTCTTTTTACTTTTATAACATTTTATTTAAATGGTTCCAATTACAACAAAATCATCAATTTTGTTGTAATTACCTACCGTTCTGACGAAGTCAACCTTTTTGGATTTACTCTGTCATATAATATTAAAACAAACAAATAAGTTTGAAAAAAAGTTTTATTTAAATGCTAACTAATGTTTGTATTACTTTTTCGTTTTAAAATAACACTATTAAAAATTCTATTTTTTTTTCATCGTTCATGTTATTCAAGTCCAAGTTCAAGTGTTTCTCCGAATTCCTATTTCTAAGAAAACTGTTTTAATACTCTCAGAAAAGTTCTCTCAACAATTTCGTCCTTTTTGCGATAAACTCGTAACGGAAAACTAATTTTTGGTTTCTAATGAATTCCATTACTGGCTCTTTTCAAGTAACTCCGGGCAGCGAATTACTCAGAAACAGCAATGTACGTTTATTGCAATTTGTGATTCGTGGATTTCAGGTACAAAGAGATACTTCGCAAGTGTAATGAAAAAACTTTAAAACTCTTAATTCCCTTTATAAGCTGGTCGTCTTAAATTGTGGCTCTTTGGAGCTTTATTTTTTTATGTAAACTGGGAACTGGGAATAGGGTTGTCAACTTTTGTTTGGGAAATAGTAAGAGTATATCGTTTGAAAGAGTACATCTGATTTCAAGAGAGAATAAGTAAAGAGTACGGACTTTAAATAAGAAGTAATCTTTGTACCAACTTTTTAGAGAACTTAAAGTTGTGTCCTTTCAAATTATTGTGGACTTGAATAGTCAGTTCCAGTGAAACCCATTGGTATAAAGTGAGTACATAGCCTAAAATACAAAATATCAGCAGTAACTTCTGTGGTACGAGAACGACTAGGAGAAAAAAAAATATGCACATGATTACAATTAGAAATAAAGTTTTTGGATCGCGCATAACTGTAGGGCAGTAGTTCACCAAGAAACATCACCTACCTGGGGGTGTATTACAAGCTCTTAATTCCTTTGAGTTTACGCCTTAAAGTGAACTGCCTTCCATAATGGTATTACGATCACACATCGACAGCCAGTAAACGGTCACATGACCTCATACCGACATCTGCCTGTGCTTCTGCCAGGAAATCTCGTATTACAAGCTACATCATGACATTTCAAGGCCTGATTAACTGTCAAAATTGACATCTCCTAATCATGTCACTTGATGTTACTGACAATGTAGCTTTTTCTGCCTTCTTCGATAAATGGACTATGCTACTCAAAAAGATTTTTTCAATTCAAACGAGTAGTTTCTGATATTAGCACGTTCAAACAAACATAGGTACTCTTTACCTTTATAATATTAGTAGAGATAACACTTCACTATAGGGATCGGTAGACAACCCTAACTAGAAATATTTTTAATTTTTCTCAGTACTTTGTGGTTAAAACAATCTGTGGAGTGTTCTTCTTTTTCCTGACGTTTATTTCTCGAGGGCCAGAGTGGTTGGATGTTTATTTTGTTATGCGACTCTCGTGTTTGTTCTGTTAGCTTTTCTAGTTTAATTGTACTCTGCCAGGTAGTTCCTTTTGGTGACAGGTACCTCACGTTTTCACTCGACACTTCTTTATAGTGAAACTCTATCTTACAATTTGAGTTTTACTTTAGGTATTGTTTGAGGATGTATAGGATGTAAGTGGTGAATTGTCCTTCGGTGAGGCGGTCTAAGGGGGAGGTCTATGTTCAGCAGTGGACGTCTTCCGGCTGATGATGATGATGATGATTGTTTAATTGAATTTGGCGGCTTTGTTTGCTTGTCATTGTCATCTTATGGGATCGTTTCAGTTTAATTTGACTCGTGAATAATGAAACTTTGCATTGTATGAATTTTCGAAATCGGTGTAAAGAAAGAAAGAAAGGAAAGAGGTTTATTGGGACACAGGACAGAACAAACAAAATTACATGAATAAAAACAACAGAAATTAACAACTTTAGTTACTTACTAGTTTTGAAGAATTTCCCCCTACACCAAAAAATACATACAAGAAAATTTTATCTGCAATGTAATTGTACAGACTAAGTTTTGCCAGAGTCATCTTACATGTGATTGGCAGAAATAGCATGAGCGATTAATAACATCAAAACAGCCAAGTATTAAATCAATTTCTCTTTAATTTTATTTCATTGTAATTGATCATGTTTTGGTTTTATTTGATGACGTTTTTATTATTGCTTTTGTATGAAAATGTTTGTGATTTACCAGAAAAACATGAATGGCCTTTGTTCAGCAGTCGTTTTTACGGCTAATGATGACGAAAATAAAATAAAATTTACTAAAATCAGTTAAAATACAATGTGTCAAATACAGAGTATTACAGAAACACCGTTATTTGTAATCTAGTTCCAATAAACATTGTTGCAATAAACAAGATTATATATTTTGAAACCTTTGTCTGTTTGACAGTAATTAATTGTTTATCTAACTAGATAACACAGTGGATAAGGCTTTATTGTCATAATTCTGCTGCAATTATGCATGTACACAATTGAAGTGTCAGATTTAAATTGGGTACTAACTAAATGTGTGCTATTTAGGGCTGATTTTTCAATAGCCAGATAACCTCTAACTGAGGAATAATAATGGCGGTTTGACAGCTTATCTATAGCAAAATGTCAAACCGTTATTTTAATTCCTCAGTTGGAGGTTATCTGGCTATTGAAAAATCAACCCTAAGCCGTATGATCTATTTATTTATTTTATAAAAGGTACATCAAGCTATCACAATCTGTTAAATTTCTTTAAATAGATTTTCAACCTTATCGCAATAGTGAAAAATTAAGAAATCACATAAAAATCGGCAAAGCAATTGCTATCACTAGAAGTTAGAGCGCGATTATGTTAAATTTAATTTGGAGTGCCACTAGTAGAAAATTTGTTGGATTTTATACTTTGCTATTCTATAACTAATACATTTATACTGAAAGTATTTGAGGCTGAGAAATTTTTAATTCAGAGTAATAGGCAATTTTCATGTTTTGCATATGATAAAATACCTAACGTCCCGAAAGAAGTTGGATTATTGTGCATCTATAAATCTGTATCACCTACTTTCATCATAATTATGCAAACAGTACTGAAGGTATTGAGGAATTTTTCAGAAGTCTTCATAGTACAACAAACATTGTCGGTGTTCTAACAAGATCATCATTATCATCATCAGCATATAATGTTCCCACTGCTGGGACACAGGCCTCTTCTCTGTGAGAGGAGGCATATTCCACCATGCGAGCCCAGTGCGGATTGGTGGATGTCACATATCTTCGAATTTTTTCCGTTTTGAGAGCAGTGGTGATGAAATAAGTTACACAAAGTAATGCGCCTGGCGGGGTTCGAACCCACAACCAACAACTCGTAAGTTAGAATCACCGATATCACTGGGCCACCACTACTCCCCGTCGTCAAACGAGATAGAATAATAAAAATAACAAAACAGAGAGAGAGAGAGATCAATATTTAATCCATAGACACAGACATAATAAGCTCTATTATCTATCCAATCAGCCAGAGGCAAGGTAAAGCCGGGTCCAGACATGATCACTTAACCGATCCTATCACCGTATCCAATCATCGTATCCGTATCTGCATATTGTATCAAGCCCCGTATCAAGTTGTGGACGCCTCCGATTTGCTCTGTATCCGTATCTTCACAATTCTGTATCACCTTTGATGATCGGAAAAAAACCGACACGACTTGGGACGGCCCGTATCATAACGGCGTATCGAGATCCCGTATCATGATACGTATGTCATTACCCGTCCAATATGCGATCATGATACGCGTCGACGATACGGACATGGTACATGTTGGACCCGCCTTAAGGTTGTTAACTTAGTCAAACCATCAGCAAAATGATCCAAAGGTCAACGACACTTGAGCCATTCACCACTGAGTTCTTTCAAGTAATTTCAGGCGAGGCGTAGAGTAAATAACAGTTAATTTTAATAATGTTATTAAATAAAGCTACATTTCAATGTAATTGTACTAAAAGCCGTTTTGCATGGTTCATTAAACACATTTTCATTACGCTATACAAGTTCTAGGTAATAAATACGAGTACTTGTACTAACTATTATTTGATTCAGTTATTTTTATAAGCGTTAATGAAAATTGACGAGAAGCAGCATATATAATTGAGAAGTGGTTCTAACCCTTTCTTATGTTTTTTTCACTAATAAAAATATATGGTTATTTAGCCATAAATATATTTTATCATTTTTATAAGCTAAGTAATATATGACGGCGCGCGATGATTTAGTTGATTTATTGTAACTTTTTTTATAAGTTGCGATCGATTATTTTTACTCTGTGGTGTAAGAATTATTTCTTTATTGGAGATTTTAATTTAGAACGGGTAACACCGAATGGAGTTGTAAGTGTCATGGGCCGGTGACGAGCACTTTTGAGGCGACCGTCAGCCGAGCGACATGCACAAACCCATTGGCTCTAGAATAAAGTTTAATTATTCTCCATCCGTTATTTAATCAGTAATTATCATTGTAATCATAAGTTATTTTGGTGAAGTTTTGTTGAAATATTAAAAGTTAAATTCAGTGAGATATTTTGTGAATATCATTTTTCATCTACCTGCAATAACACGCCCATAATGGAAGACGGACTGATGACGGAGAAACAGCGACACGTGGTGTCTCAGCCGCTCGAAACTCCGTTATATATATATTTTTTTTATTGAATAACGATTGAAGAGTTTTATTGTTTTGTATTCTAAATGTATATTTTTATATCTATAAATTATCTAAAAAGAAATAGAAATCATTATAATTATAAAATCTAACGTACTAAAAAGATTTCGTGCGTACGAGGGGGATGCTTAACATTTTTTTTGCGTATTAAAATCATCAAATGAGTCCTCCCACCCAGGGCAGGACGGGAGGGACTGTCGGACTTGTACTGACTAAAATCCACGGTGTCCTTCAAGAGACCTTTACCTCCTTCCTCATCAGACACAGGTACTTTCCGAAACATCCGTGTCCGGTGAGGACCTGCGTCAGGCGGAAGGTCAGGACGCCGTGATGCCTATCCAGCCACTCCTCAAAGAGGGGCCTTACCGCCGCGATTGCGGCGTGCCCGGGGATGTTCAACATAGTATTGTTTTACGTCTCGCAGTCAGACAAAGGAAAGGGCAGGAATCTAATTGAACAACTTCATCCCACGCTCATCAAAATATAACTAAATGAAATATGAAAATATTTTTCAGCTACAAAATGGCCGACAGTACATATACCATAATAGACTTAATTAGCAATAACACACGCATGTCGACATGCGGTTTTAATTGCATCTCATCCACTAATGCGGTTATTTATTGGATGTCAGTTACCAATTACCGGCCATACAGTGAAACGTAAACTATTTAAATAACATTAATGTGCATGATTCAATAATTGTTGCAAACACTAATTAGTATCTAGTTTATATTTGCCTTTATGCCAACGAGGTTGAGGTGATGTTCCATTGCTGCATTTAGCCTGTTGGGGTCACAGAAATGCCTCATGGTGTCGCAACCTGTCTTGGTTGGATATCGTAGCCCTGGAATGCAAAGGGTAACCAAAGCAACGGCGTGAACTTTTATACAGATGATTCTGACATTCAACTCCACCCAGGACGGCGGGAGGACCCATTTATAGATTTTAACAACTCTAAAAGAAAAGTTGCTGCATCTACAGACACTACGCGGAGGACTTAGTTAGTACGAGTCTGGCATTTCCATTCTGTAGTATGAATTATTAAAAAAAAAAATCGTGTCAGTTCAGTTCAGAAAAGATAAAGCAGTAACACACATCCTTATCGGCTATTGATTTCAAGAATCTTACAGGACTGTTTTTGTGTTTAGCAGACGCATCAATATAATGGCGTAAGTGGCACATCGGTCGCAGCAATGGAATATCCCCTTTACGTCCATGAGGTAATAATAGTCACCATGCATGCTTTTCAATTATCTACTCATGGTTTAGACTGGGGATTATCTATCACCAAATGGTCATTTAGTTCATTTTGATGTAATTTGATAATGCTGTGATACAAAGTAATTTAGCCGTTAGCCGTGTTAGCATGAAGTAATTACTGTTTGGCGGTTTTACTTAGTTGATACATTTTGATATTTGTTTTATCCACGCGCTTGTTTGCCAAACAGAAGGAGACGGCACTATACTAAGAAACGAGATAGAATTGTTTGCGTCTTGCTTTCTGGTAAGGCGCCGTCCCCTTCTGTTTGGCGAACACAGCAAGCGTGTGTATTCGGCATTAGGTAGCACTCTGATGTAGCTGTTTGATTACTTTGAATTCGAAGCACATATTTTAAAATTCAAAATGGGTTTGCTCTTGGCCGTAATCTAACCCAAAAACAAAGATGTGGTCCAAGATGGAGAGAGCTCCCAGAAAGTAATTGGAACTCTTGCATACCGACGGACCACAGTTAAAACTATTTGACTAAATACCAATAGAAAGACGGTTGCTCGCGGAGCCAGGCGGCCCTGTTGAGACTCACCACAGATCAGTACCCTTAGCACGAATTTTCACTCTTTTAATTATTTACAGTATTTACAAATGGAACAGCGCCTCTGGTGTGCGGAGAAGGAACTAATTTTTTCATTGAAAATTGTCAATTTGAAGTTGTCAAAGTTCCAGTTTACTTTACGTCTTAAATACTGAAAATTCGTACTAAGGGTACAGTAGGATTGCTCAGTATTCTGTCGTGCCGTTTCCTAGGGTGTCCACTCTGGTAAACTGGGGAGGAGTTGAGGGAGGAGGGGGTTATGAAGTGGATTCCACCAACTCCAAGGTAAATTTCAAGATAGTAGAACCCCTAACTTAATGCAATCAACATTTCAGTATCAATTCAAGAGAGGAGAGCATTGGTATCTTTTTTTTCTGAAATTAGCACAGATCAGTAAGAGGCCAGAGAAAGATTGAGATCAACTAAAATTAGAGGGATTATTTTCTAGATTACTTCTTTTTAAAAATCGAATTATTATGTCTGTTTTACGGCAGGCATATTTAATGTTACAGTCATTGTAATCCAGCGTTGGCCACGACCAGCAAGGATTTTACTGGATTGACACAAACACATTACCTTTTTGTTTTAAATGTAATGTAAACGATAATCAGTATGAAAAATGTTATAATAATATTTTTTTGTGCTGGCATAGTGACCGTTGCTTTTTAAAGGATCGATGGTATTATAAGAAAACACACTTCGTTGTGTTTCCGAATGCATACAACTCTAGTCTCTTCAACTTAGGAGTGAATAGGCTTCATGTGGGTAATCGCGCCATCGCGTCGTCGATGTTGTTTCTGTCACCTTTGACCACAACCTGACTGAAACGACAAAGATGAAAATAAATAGAAAATACATAATTTACGCTTTTTATTTGGGCAGAGCTTTCCCTTACAATTATCGTTATAAACAGACACACCAAAATCACTGCTCTTCGCTTTTATATAGCTCGCCGGCTGGCGGCTATTTCACCCGCTCCGCTCGGAATTTGGCGGGGATGGCTCACGTGGTAGGGCAGTGACGTGGCGAGCTGGACAGCTGGCTGGCTGGCTGGCTTTGGCAGGCTTGCCTGGCATCGCTGGCGACATCTGGCGTTACAATCGGCCATCCTGGAACAATTGCTCCCGCAATGGGAACAACAAAACAGTGATTACAAGTCAGCTCAGAGCAAATGGCATATCGATAACATGGACTATAATTTAGCTGTCTAGGAGATCTACGAGATCTTCGTTTTCCTACTGTTGATTCACACTACTGGCGCTATCGGGTATAAAAGCAATGCTACGATATGGTCGTAATAAATCAGCGCATATTGGGCCTGTGAACTTCTTGTATCCTCTAAGACATTTACCTATATATTACAGCTATTATATATTACCTAAATCCTTAGGCAATAACACATGGGCCAGAATATAGATCATCTAACTTAGAATTAACCACGGACTGGAATTAACCTTATTGCAGCAAGGAGTTTGAGCCTGGCAACAAAGTACGTACTTACTAACTGTACCTAATCGCTTTTTTTGTAAATTGTACTATTTTTACGCCTTTTATCGCAGTTACGTTTCATTTTCTTGCTAGCTGTTCTAATTCGATTATAATATAGCCCTATTGCGTCTAGATCGCACTGACTCATAAACCAACCAGGGATGGAAACATCACATTCAGATCTACCTACACGAGCAAACATTAACTCGTATAAATTATAGCCTGGTAAATCATTAACAGTATTATTAATACCCCATATGACTTTGGTAAACTATTGTCCCAAATAAGAGAGGCCTCGCTAGGTTCCGTGGCTCTCAACGCATCGAGAATTGTGCAATTAGAGCGTTCTACCTGCCCATTACACCTAGGCCACGCAATAGCTGTTAACATTATTTAACTACACGTACAACAATAGACAAACTTGTAATTTATCTAGTAAATTGTAAAAAAAACACAATTTGTGAACCTCACCAGGTAAAACATGTACGTACAAACTAAATTATAAGAACTTGCATGCTTAATTTGTCCGTAAACGCATGTTTTGAACAAATAAAATATCTTTATCTTTAACTGTTTTTCTGTTGCGAACTTCTTAAAGTATCTACTGGTAAAGGCCTTACCATGGACAGAAACTACGTGATCTGGGAAACTAAGTAAACTAGAAATGCGTTTAAACTCTAATGATCACAAAAACTGAATAAACCTTAGTTTAAACCTGGACTACCAAGTTCAGGCTTATCTGCGGAACCGCGATTTAAATTTCTCCGTATACAAAACATAGATTAAACCTTGACCTGACCTAGTGCCGTTTTTTTTTGAACCATTGTCTAAACAATTAAATCTACAATTTTTAAATACATTTTGGCTGAAATTAACATAAAAAAACAACACAATGAAAAAGTTACTATCAGAAACTTTCACACACATTTGACAGCTACTACTGTTAGACCATGGTTTATCACAAAACCACGACTTGTAATAACGTTTGTGCAAACCGTTTTACGAGATTCAATCCTGGGTTTTTAGTTAAACCCTTTTTTTTTACGCGCTTTTATTTTGTAATAAGACGGTAATTGTCTTTACAGAATTGACAATACGTGTAGGCTCAGAAACAACGAATTTAGAGAAAGAATTTGTCAAAACTAACACTTATTGGCACCCCTTTTTAATTTTGCTCAAAAGGGCTCAAATTATCGATGTCTACCATTTTCATTGGTTTAATAGGTTTAGGGATTCGATGTAATTTGCCTTCTTTTCAACCGTATTCTCTTTTATCGTACGCACAATGTAAACACGACGTCACATATTTCCTATATGTAATGGCCATCGTTTTGATGCATTTGAAATATTTTCTACGCGCGAAATTTGTCGCACAACTGATCGGTTATCGTAAAGCGTTTTACGAGACAGCCCATAATTATTTACAGTATCACTATCTGTGCACCCACTTTACAATAGATCAATATACGTTGCACTCTTCGAAACAACAGTTTACTTTTAACGGAACACATTAACGGCATCTATCGGATTCCTGCTCAAGGCGTTGATATGCTCTAAGCGCTTACCTGGTCTATAAAATAGTCAACGGCAATTTTAAAACTCGAATTGAAAGTCACCAGTAGGCAATGCGTGCAATAAGATCACGTTAGTCATTGTATCGCGAACTGCACTACAATCCGTAATTACACGGACATTTTTACACAACACAGATTCTAAAACTTCGTAATAACGCTGTGAAAAACACTTTTTTTTTCGACTTGTAACGCAAATAAAATACAAGACAGAGCTCAAACTACCGCCTATCCGTATTAGTAAAAGAATACTTGCTATGGGTAACTTGCATGCATCCGTGTGAATTTCTATTGGCAAAACTATTGATTTTATACCATACCCACATCTCATTTTTTTTTTTTTTATAGTTCCGTTAGTGGAGAGCCATTATTGCAAAATTATGGATGAACTTCGTAAGTAGCTACATAGTCCAATGAACTGACGCACTTTGTGTATGTTACTCAGAACGGGAAATGAGAACATCTGCCCTTAAATTCACCCGGTTCAATGATGAACATAATAATTCATCACTAAATAACACAGCTAAATAAGAAATGCTGTTTTGTAAAAATTACATTTACCCACATGTACATCAAATAAAAATTCTGCGTTTGAGACCATTTGACGACATTATCTGGACCAAATGGTTTATTTGATAATTTACTTTGAAATTACTAAACTATCTACGAACTTGTTAATGCTGCGCATAAAAACTGAGGGAGCGCTAAATGTATCTTTAGGATGGATGCTGAGTTTATGGGTACCCTTGGACTACATTCAGACTGGTGAAGTAGGTACTTCTTACCAGATAATTTAGTTTGCTTATCGATATTATATTAAAATGGTTATCTATCGCGGACAATTAATGCATTTAAGGCTCTGTTATCGACACATAGGCAACTATCTCCGTTCTTTCTCATAACTAAACAATAAAAGAGGCATATCAATTCGGGTTCTTTTTATAATACCTGCTGGCTCAATGGCTATTAATTTTGACTCTAACAATCTCTTGTTTGTGATGTGCTTATCTATTCCTAAGGCCTACGTGTACTTAATGCGCATTTGGACTAAATCTGTATATTCCAACTTCCCAGCTCCCTAGTATAGCTAGCAAAGCAGTTTTATACCGAGATAATCTATACTAATATTATATCTATACTATATACCATATTAGGTACTATTTACTATAGTAGGTACATTTTAAAGCTGAAGAGTTTGTTTGTTTGAACGCACTAATCTCAGGACCTACTGGTCCGATTTGAAAAATTCTTTCAGTGTTAGATAGCTCATTTATTGAGGGAGGCTATAGGCTATACGGTAACGGGATATTCCCACGCAATAGAACGGGAATAAAACGGGATATGCGCGTGCAAGTCGCGGGCAACAGCTAGTAAACTAATAAATTGATTACAATCAGATTTGCTTATCAGGCTTACCTAGTTTTGTCAAGGTCACCAATGGCATTTTATGATTATTTATCGACACACGAGGCACTCAAATATAAAACACATTTGGCTAATGGCATTTTGCAAACATTGGCATGGCATGACTGACCTGGTTGTTTAAGCATGATTCCTGGCAGCTCTCGGCGCAAAAGTATGATGAATCCCTCCTGCCTGCGATGTCCTTGGATCCGCTATTGACGACTTTGAGGTAGCTTTCATTTCCACAGAGAAGCGTTGCTGGTAGCGAGAAGAATGCTTCTTGAAACTCGATCATTAACGGAATAAACGATGCGGCATGGTGTTCTTTCCGACGTGAGGGTAGACACTTCGTGATCCAGATCATTGTTGATGATTTTTCAACTTCTTGTGCAAGGAGACTTCAATATTTTCCTTGCGGGTGGTATGTGCATCGCCTTTCTTCGTTTTTATTTTCAGAAGTCTGGCTTACCAAAGCAGAATCTTCGTCCTCCAGATAAGACGACCGTCGAAATTAATGTGTAGCAGAGCGTCGTTTTAACGTAGGTTTTTTTATCACACTTCTGAGTTGAAACGACAAAGATGAAAATAAATAGAAAATACATAATTTACGCTTTTTATTTGGGCAGAGCTTTCCCTTGCTTTTTACAATTATCGTTATAAACAGACACACCAAAATCACTGCTCGCTTTTATATAGCTCGCCGGCTGGCGGCTATTTCACCCGCTCTAGCTCTTCAATTTGGCGGGGATGGCTCACGTGGTAGGGCAGTGACGTGGCGAGCTGGACAGCTGGCTGGCTGGCTGGCTTTGGCAGGCTTGCCTGGCATCGCTGGCGACATCTGGCGTTACATGACACAAGAGCAAATTAAATAAATAATAACACGACATATCAACAAGGTAAGGTACAAAGCACCCACGTCGGCACATTCACCTTTACACCCGCTGAGCCCACATTGCTCAAACTTATCATTTTCCTACATTGCCTATAATGACGGTACAATAACGCTGGTAATTGATCATTACCCCCGCATTATTGCCGCTTATAAGAACACACCTTCGCACAAAGATCAAGGAACTCTGAACGGTCATATATGTCACAGTCAAAACTGTAAATCAGTCAAAAGTGTTCATGACCGGTTATTAATATTTTTACGTTTTATTTCATTTTATTGCCAATACATATTATTACATTGGAAGCCTAGGTACTTCAACATACATAGTTGGTAAAAGGCTAAGCATTTTGACAAAATATTTCTTGCATTTTCAGATTAGATGCGTGAATACCATCCAAAAGCTTTCAGGAAATAACTGTTTGAGACTAAGAAAGCATAGCATTCACGAAAAGCACCTTGTATTGTATTGTATAACGGGCTGGTATCCGCAACTCCGCGTGATATGCACGTTTTTGCGTGTGGAAAGGGAACCTTACATTCAGTAATCAAGGTACCCAAGGTAGTTAGCATCATCATTAAAACCTACACTACCAAAATAAACATTTTTGAAAATTTCCTTCATACTCGTAATATTATTAAATACCTTTTTAAATATTATGTTTAAAACTATGGCGTACTAAAATCATTTTATAACAGAGCAGTACGTTTCACACGTTGAAGCAGTTAAAACAGCTTTTGATCAGTTACCAGTTTTGACTGTAACATATAAACTGAATAGAATAGTGTGTAATAAA
This sequence comes from Agrotis segetum, assembly GCA_036375495.1. NCBI lineage: Eukaryota > Metazoa > Arthropoda > Insecta > Lepidoptera > Noctuidae > Agrotis > Agrotis segetum. Next base: position 769,384 of record JAQSVV010000247.1, on the reverse strand, counting down.
AAGGTATAGTTATTGCCTTCCTGTGTGACTCGCAGAGAGAATACTAATCTGAAAGGGAACGAGTTTAGGTACTAGTCTCACTGTCGCCGAGGAAGCGACACAAGCGACAAGTCTAAATGCTTAACTTTACTTAGTGCGTAACTTATGTGTGTGCATATGCGTGATAAATCGTTATCCTGCAAAAGCCTGGATATTGTCGCAGAATTAAAACTAGTTATTTATAACATTTAATGTAATTTCCGCGACAAAAATCCAGGTCTTTTTCGTTGAGTTACAGGATGCAAAACCCACCCTTAATAGCATGAAGTATACCTACTATGCTCTATCTCTCTGTAATCGATACGTGTTTCATGTGTTTGTAGTTGATCAATCATTGTTTACGATACCGGAAATTGTCTATGAAAAAATCGCGTTGGATGCAAGCCGCTTCCTTTTACCAGTATTCAGCATTGCTAGATGATGACTCTATTCTTTAAAGCAAAAGTAAAATAGTATTCAATCGCCGCAATAGCCTATATCGGTCAGATTCCAGTTTAAACCTGCGCTACAACTGAATACCAGTATTATATAATTTTGGTGCTGACTGCCCAGAGGGCAAATTGTCTAAAAAAAGTTTTCGGTACCTCCATAAGCAGCTATTAGTCCATTTCAGTTTAAACAGTACTCATATTTTACTGGCCATCTAACCATCTGGCCTGTACGTATTCATTATTGCAAAAATAAGGGAAACTTGGGATAAAATTCAGGTTACTCAACGTACAATATAATACGATGCCGGTTAGTAAGTTTGGCGGACTTTCATGTTCATTTTTCCCTGTAATTGTTTTCAAAATCACGAATGACTAGCAAATGTAATCGCTCAGCCGCTGCGCCAGCCTATAAGGAAAAAAATGCCAAGCGATCTCATCCAGATTTAATTGATTGCCTGCTCTACTCGCTTCTCGCTAATCGCCTTCAGTGCGACCCTTCGCTTAGACGGGCTAATATTCTTTTACGCAATCAAAAAGTCAACAGCTCACAGTTATGACAATTCACTTTGCATTCATGACGGAAAAACCATTTCGAATTCAATTTACAGGCTTCTTACTTTGGTAGGTAAGCAGATACGGAAAATTCTGTAGAGTGAGAAAACGGGTCAGATAATGCAAGATGGTTTGGTGCAAGGTGGTACCTTTATACGTTTTCATTTTAGTCGGTTTCTTAGTATTATTTACACAGCCTTTTATTTTATTGAATTCTGTAATATCATCGAATGTCCTCCTGCTCAGGTTAAGACGGGAGGCACTGTCTTACTCGTACTGACTAAAATTGAAGACGTTCCTTCAGTAGCCTGGCAGGTTTTGATTCCGTCAAGTTTACATAAGCTACAGTGTAGTTTGAATCTGTTGAAGATGTTTTCCTTGATAGTGTATCAAGAAGTAGTACTATATGTCTTGTCATACACACCTATGAAATACTGGCCATTGAAATTGCGCCAGATGACTCCAATTCGACGACTCTTGTGCTATATCAAAGTCCGCATCATCATCATTATCAGCCTATAATGATCTCACTGCTGGGACACAGGCCTACTCTCTGTGAGAGGGAGTGGGCCATAATCCACCACGCGGACCCAGTGCGGGTTGGCAGATGTCACGTGTCTCCGAATTTTCGGTTCTAGGACATGCCGGTTTCCTCACGATGTTTTCCTTCTCTGGTATGAGAGCAGTGGTGATGAAATAAATTACACAAAATAACGACACGACCGATACCACTGGTCCATCACTGTTCTAAGTCAAGTCCGCATAAGTGCATCACAAAGGTGTCCAAAAATAGACACAGGTTGAAACATATTAAGTACCTTTATTTTGGGCTTCGCTGCAGATACATATTACTTTAATTTTAGGACTCACTACAGGTAATAAAATAGTTTTCCTACTTCACTCTCCTTCTTATTGCCTCAAAACAGGTCCCTTCAAATTAGATTCACCGTATCAAAAACAGTTACCTAACAAATGTTGTGTTCCACCAAATAACCAAAATAAAGCCATTGGTTAAGCCGTAGACAGGTAAATGTTGGTTCAAATGCCGTTGAACTGTCGCGGTTAACCACTCCAAACACTGGCATATTTAACTTGGCTGGACGTAAACTGGCCTTTGGTATGCAAAAAGCGACGTTGCCGCTTAGATGCATGTACATTCGACCCCTTACGACCGCGCACGCAGTAGGGTCGGGGTAAAAAGGAAATCTTCATTGATAAGATTTCTCCTAATTTTTTTTTTAGAAAAACAAGCCCGTGGCAAAAATCTAGTTGGCAATATTTTGTTTTTGATAAGTACAATTACCTCATATACCTGGAGATGATCTCTGCTACTTGCATTACTCGAGTCAGCAAGTTTATTAAAAAAATAAATGAATGAAATCCAATTATTCCAGATGATTGGTTGGCCTAATTTGGTTTGAAAGAAATGTTTTCAGATTTAAATCGCCAACTTAAAAACAAATAGTGTTGTTAATTTTCTCGAAAAGCTTCGATATTGTATTTTTGTAAAATCCATGTAGGTTTAAATGAATGTAAAAATCCAATAAAAGTCAATAATTTTGGATTCAATCAATGACTTACTTTTTTCCGTTTTTACGTGGTAAAATCATGAAATGAGTCCTCCCAAGGGCAGGACGGGAGGAACTGTCAGACTCGTATCGACTAAAATCTGCGGTATCCATCAATAGACCTTCACCTTCCAGGATAACGGTAATTTGAAAAGTCCCGCGACCAAGGTGTCATCATCGCTAATTATAGACTTTTATTTCTTCCCCCGTCTGGTTAAAAAACATTTAAAACTCAATTCTGTGAAAGGAAGAAGTTGGACAAAATATCGTTACCCCATCCGCTTAATATTCTTTATAAGTGAGACTATCAGTAAAACAATCTAACAAAGTCTTTAGCCGATACTAAAAGCTTTGGCAAGCTGCTGTAAGAAAATTGGAAAACTCCATAGTTTACAAGAAAGACGGTAAGTGATTGTTGTATGAAGATTGGGGGACGGAATTTTTAAGTAAGATTTTTAAACTGCCTGCTTTAATTCAGAACTTTATGAAAATCAAGGGTTTTACCAGACGTAAATAGTACATTAAAGTTTCAATAAAATTTATCTAATAGATTTTTGTGAAATAATAAAATTAATTTTCAAGGACCATTATACAGTGCAAGGAATAAAATATGCCCGTGTTGTGGTTTCTTAAAATCCAATTGGATTATTCTATCAAAATAAAAAGCGTCGACTTTAAAAATATTCTATGTCCCACAAAACAATTCAATTGGTTTTGTGCGAATCTTCACAAACTTTCGTATTTTTAGAATTCACAAACAATGGAAAAATACACTCGGTTCCAAAAATAACGGGTCAGTCACATAAACCCGAATATCTCCCGAACTACGTATGCCATCCTAATGAAACGAAGACTGTTCAATTGAGAATTTAATTATACACATAAAAAATAAAATAAAACTTAGTTGCACCCACAATACCAATCTCTAAATTAAAAAAAAACCTAAAGTAGTCATATTTTCCTTAAGATTACATTTTTTTTATGATTGTTTTTTTGCTTTTTTTCATCACTTTCTTCATTTAATACTTTGCATTGCCTCCACGAGCTCTTCTGACAGCTTCCAGGCGATTAGGCATGCTGTAGGGAAGACAGACAACTGGTGGCTACAATGCTCCGAAATCGTTTTCAAACTGCTGTTGATCTAAAAACTCACTTTATTCGCTTTGGAGGTGGCAATTTAAGCGCTGAAACAGTAAGAAGACGTCTTGCTGAAGCAAATTTGAAACCATTGAGGCCCGCAAATGGCCCCAAACTGGAACGGGGACATCGAATTGCAAGACAGAGATACGTGCGCGAGCACCTAAACTGGACACTAGACGATTGGTCTAGGGTAATGTTCACGGACGAGTCTAAATTCATGCTTTATAAGCATGATGGTAAGCAGTTAGTTACAGAAGACCAGGGGAGCGTATTCCATCAAGCGTGTGTGGAGTAAAAAGTGGCGTTCGGTGGGGGCTCCGTACAAGTTTAGGCTGGGATTTCTGCTGAGGCCCGCACCAAGCTGGTACTCATTCAAAATGGAACTCTAAATGCACAGAGGTACGTGGAAGAGATCCTCAATGAACATGTAGGTCCTTTCATGGCCAGGATGGACCGGCATGGCATATTAATGCATGATAATGCGCGTCCCCATACCGCCAGAATTGTACATGACTACCTTGAAGAGGTCGGTATCGAACTCATGCAGTAGCTAGCGCGAAGCCCGGACTTAAACCCCATCGAGCACGCCTGGGACGAGCTTCAGAGATGCGTGAAAGGTCGAAACCCCCCACCAATCACGCTTCCCGAGCTCAAACAAGCACTAGTGGAGGAATGGGTAGGTATTCCTCAGCACCGGCTCCGAAATTTGGTGTACAGCATGCCTAATCGCCTGGAAGCTGTCAGAAAAGCTCGTGGAGGCAATACAAAGTATTAAAATATGAAGAAAGTGATGAAAAACACAAAAAAAACAATAATAAAACAATGTAATCTTAAGAAAAATATGACTACTTTAGTTTTTTTTAAATTTAGAGATTGATATTGTGGGTGCAACTAAGTTTTATTTTATTTTTTATCTGTATGATTAAATTCTCAATTGAACAGTCTTCGTTTCATTAGGATGGCATACGTAGTTCGGGAGATATTCGGGTTTATGTGACTGACCCGTTATTTTTGGAACCGAGTGTACATATTCCTCACAAGTTACTTCAGACTTGTTTACTCTATTATTAGGAGTGGAATTTTTTGTAAACTTTTCTACCATTCTGTCTGTAGACGTGATGGATCGTTACTAATCTAAACAGTACTTCCAAACTTTCTACCATAGAAAAAAACAAACTTTATCATAAAAAAAAAATATTCCAAGAAGTCTTTTCTTCAAAAAAAAAAGGTTCTCATACTCTCGTGAGCTAAGCCGAAGTTTAACGCACAAAGCGTCATCCGGTCCTCTCTACAATACATCCATACATACACAGACAAAATATCATTTTGGTCGTATAAAGGATTTTCTGGTTACGTATTCTGCGAGAGGCTTTCGCGCGTCGCCAGTCACCGCCCTTTGTCCTGCATTGGCGTACCGTTTTTATTATGAAAATCACGGCACTTGCTTACGCCGCGGTAGGTACAGGCGTGTGTCATGCGTAATGGCACCTGCTTAGCAGCTGTATTGTTTTGTGATGAGAGCTTACGTTTGTAGTCTGTTTTTTGTTGTGGGTTTGAACTGGGGTTGGAATAAGAGGGTTATGTTAATGTGCTAAATTCTGGACGGACAAAAGCAATGACATTTATATCAACTGTTTTAAATTTTGACTACAACGTTCTAATGTTGTATAAACAGACAAAATTGACTTTTGAAACGATAGAATTAAACGTGTAATGAAAAAATAGAATCAGCGTGTCTGTATGTTGAGTATTTTATATATATAAAAAAATATTGTCAAAATAAAGACACCGGAATGTAATCGAGATTAAACAGCTACGGCGTAGGTGAAGATACCCTTGCTACGCTTTTGTAGAAAATCATGAATCAGTCAATCGGATATAAATCATAAAGATGGTCAAATGGCTAATGGTCAAACTGGTACTGACGAAATAAAAACACCGAGATGTGATCGAGTTTAAAACAGCTACGGCGTAGGTGAAGCTGCGCTTGTTACGCTTTCGTAGCATAGCATCAATCGGATATAAATAACGATGGTCAAATTGCCAATCATGGTCAAACTGGTACCAACAAAATGTAGACATCGAGAGGTGATCTTGTTTAAAACAGCTGCGGCGTAGGTGAAGCTACCCTTGCTACGCTTTCGTAGCAAATCACCAATCAGTCAATCGGATATAAATCATCAAGATGATCAAACTGGTACCGAAAAAATATAGACACCGAAATGTGATTGAGAGTAAAAATAATTATTTCACATTTCGATTTTTTACATTTTCAGTACGAATCTTAACTCAGTACTATAAACAACAAAACCTCACCCTTAAATAAGACATTAAATCCATTAGTTAGATGAACTCTTTAAATCTGTAGAACGATGATAATAAACCTTCACTTACAAAAATCCCCGTAATAGAAAACCTAATCTGAATAAGGGTCACAATTTCAATTTGTTTTTTATCATCCAGATTTTCCTGTTCCCTTTCCATCTTGCTGGTTGATCTCTTAAAATACAAGCTCATTTGTTTGACTACATTTAAATGGAAAGCGATGGCAAGTTCATGGAAAAGTAGGTATTTTTATTCAAAAAGTTCCTTTTCAACTTTGCTGAAAAGAAAAAAATGCTTCGTTGAATTTGTTTTGCAGTGATCTTACAGTAGATACTTTTTGTTAAATTGGAGTTTTTTTTAAATTTTGTTGTCAAATAAATATACATTGATGTATGGGATGGAGCTACGATAGACAAATGTAGGTAGGTACTGTGAAAATACTTTAAACACGCAAAAATGTTCATTCTTCCATTTTTCTTTCGCCTTTGAGACAAAGGTGAATGGAATAATTGCGTGAGCTGGCCGAGGTCACGAATTGTTTGTTTTTCTCAAGTAAAACCAAGAATTTAATTGTAGTTACTTCATATTGTTACAGTGTTTGACGCAAACAAGGGAATTCTGAAGGCTTCACAAATGAACTTGTAATTGTTCCAACATTAAGTTTATTTTGTGAGCATTATTTTGGTTTTCATTGCTTATTTCTTAGCAAAGGTATACTGACCTCATTGGTGATATTCTTAAGAGTGGTCAGGTGTTTAGACAAACCGGCACGTAGTTATAGGTATACCATCAGTGATCAGATCAGTGATCAGTACCCTTAGCACGAATTTTCATTCTTTTACTTTACAGTATTTACAGCGTTTCTTGTATGCAAATGGAACACGCTGCTTTTTCCGTGAAAAATTGTCAATTTGAAATTTAAAGTGCAGTTAACTGCAAGTCCAATTACTACGTGCTAAGGTAGTATCGGATCACTGATCAACTCCCCTTTGTGATGGAAAGATCAGGCCCAGGACGTATTCCTCGTGCTCCTAAAGGAGCTGCCAGCAATCTGACGGGCCCTGATAGAGCCAAACGCCTGCCAGGGTTCCGGGACCGTCGGAATATCACACTGGTGCCGTAGAACGCAAAGAGCAGATGAAGAAACAGGGTGGATTTTTGGTGAATAAGTCTAATAGAACTTTCCGATGCCCCAGGGTAGGAAGATTCATTTGATGGTTTTAGCATCCAAAAAAGGTGTACAGTCTTGAGCATACATGTAAACACTTAACAAAATTCAAAATAATGCAATTTACTCGTAAAATATTGGTTTCTACTTTGAAATAAGACCTATTTCTAGGAAAAAAGGCTTCATTTCATGTGCGAATGTACTAAAGACAATTGGATCCAATTCACATATAATTTCAAGTGAAAACGTTACAGTGTTTGCACAAACTTAGATTAAGCCACGGGTACACGTGGGTAGAGTTACGAATACCCTCAATAAAGTCAACATCCAATAGATGAGCAAACACTGTTTCCAGCACAGGGGCTTTGATGGAACGATCTTTTCCTTATCTATTTATTTAAGTCAGTCTCATAGGTATTTAAAAACCGGCCAAGTGCGTATCGGGCACGCTAGTGATGGTTCCGTATTGCCCATTAATATACTTTGCGAACTAACTAAACTTTTCTTTAATTTAAAAAAATTACGTAGTTTTTCGGGGGAAAATACTAAAAAGATTACGACGAATTTAGAACTTCTTCTTTTTGAAGTTAGTCTAATAGTTGACGATAAAACCTACCTACCTATCCCCAAAAAACATCCGTAAAAACATACCTAATAAAGGTAGAAGATAAAGTCTGCCAAACTTTTTCCAGTCGGGAGCAGCCTTCTGCGATACATTTTGAAGAAAAATATCTTCCAAGTACATAGTGAAGCTGACATAACTCGTAAAGTTGAAAGCTACTGTCCGTCAGATAAGCAGTTTGAAGGTTAGTTAGTATATACTACTGATTGGTTTTTTCCACCCCTTACACACGCTGGTCAGAGTTCGGTTGGATTCGAGTCGAGCAAAATTTAGCTTTTAAAGCTTAATATTTTCATCGAATTTTTTACTGCATAAAGAAATTTTAATGAAACTCCATATTTTTTGGAAGACCTTTTAATGATACCCGACACTAGCTGGTACGTGAGAAAAAAAAAAACCTCACTTTACGTGTAAGTACAGGAGGTGCCCTAAAATGGGTGGCATATTTTTTGAAGTTTTATTTTACCACTTTGTCGGCACAACAAATTCGTATATTTACACCAAATTACATCTCTAGTATACACAGTCTCTGAGCTAAACTGCGGACAGACGGACGACGGACGGACGGACGGACGGACGGACATGGCGAAACTATAAGGGTTCCGTGTTGACTAGTTTCGCTAAAAAATTATTCCTTTTCGTTTTAAGTTAACTTTTCTTTAAAATGACAAAGAAGGCAGGGACATAATAAACTCTAACTTTGAAATTATTTTCGGTTCAAATTATAATAATAATATAATAATGTTCCAGAAACTTATCAAACAATGCCATTTAGTCCCAAGCTAAGTAGAGCTTGTGTTATGGGTACTAGATAACTGATCAACATACTTATATATTTCTAAATGCATAAATATCATATACAAATTACACCCAGACATCGTGCTCATCACACAAACATTTGTCCTGGGTGGGAATCGAACCCACGACCTCCGGCATATCAGTCAGTGTCACTAACCACTAGACCAAATAGGTCTGTCAAAAAAATCCCTAATCTTCTTTCGTTTTTTAACGTGGTTAAATCATCAAATTAGTCCTCCCACCCAGGGTAGGCCGGGAGGGACTGTCAGACTCGTACTGACTAAAATCCACGGTGCCTTCAGTAGCCATTTACGTTCCGGGGTCACGGTAGCTCGTTAGTCCCGCGGCCAAATAGCGCTCTAAGACGCATTTAGTACGCGCCTCCTACTGGCTAGCGAGATGTCCGACAAGTGTCTTGTTCAAATGCGCCACCGACCGTGGCCGGCGTGATTTCTTCAGTAAACTACTCACGTAAAACTCTGCCCAACACCTGCACACAAATGTTTTGGTGCAAGGTAGAAGCGATGGAAGCTGACCAACATTAAAAAAAAGAACAATATATTTTGTATTCCTAAGGTGAACTTGCCATGCAACTTATTGTAAGTGGCAAAACTTTTTTTTTAATTATACTTTATTACTAAGCCACAGCAGACCAAGGAGGGTTTTTCTCAATAGTGGTTTAGTAGTTACCTACATAAGGTGTCTTTTTGCTTTTATAAAGGCAGTAAAATCACATTCTTTTTCTTACTATCAATAATGGCATGAAGTATTATTAAAAAAAATACGAATCGGTACAAGTGTATTTGAAGAATGTCGGGGAATATACAAAAAAAGATTTCGACAAATTGAGAACCTTCGTTTTCCGAAGTCGGTTAATCTAGCGATATTAGAAAACTAAATGTATAATAGGCTGTTTATTGCTATTGACATTATGAAGTCGAATGATTCGGAATTATGAAAATTAGTCCCAGAGCAATTAGGAGTTGCGATCATTAGGATTAAAATGTTAGGAACACAATTTTCGGGTTTCCAATGATCGGAATTTAAATTTTAGGTGAACTTTGGTGCGCCCCAACTAATCACAACCTGTGACATTAAATGAAATAATGATATATCTCGTTCTACATTTTTGTAGTCATTAACTAGTTTAGAAATATAGCTGTCTCACTCTTCCTCAGAACATAATCTAACAAAGTACAACATAATAAAATAAAACAACAACATTGTCTCCGAACTTAGGCCAGACAGTATTGCTGTACATGTATTACATTTTATGTTTACGATTGTGTCCGGGCGCGGCCGTCCGAAGATGCATAGTTATGTAGCTACTATCTGAACGTTCCAAGGAAAATCCTGAAATTTCAATAAGTTTTTTACATTATTTTTACAAGCAAAATGTACTTTCGTCTTCTGAGGAACATTTTCGATATAACGTGATTTGTTGTGGCGTGTATTGGTCCCAAATGACTTAATCTTTTGACTCATGTACTAAAGTTAGCATTTTGTTTTATCAACAAATGTTGTAGAACAGTCTCTTAGCTCAAAGTTAGCGGCGGTATCCCAGTAGTTCCATTGTCTAGTTCAATCATGGAACTACTGGGATTTTTTTGTCCCAGTAGTTCATGGAACTAGAGTACTTTTTCGCAATGGAACTACTTTTATTCTCACAAAATCATATATCTTACCAATTACTGGTGTACCGCTATCTTCTTTCTCCATACACACACTCACACTCACTCACGTTCACTCACACAAAAATACACCTGCGAACTGCAGCTTTATCATATGGCACCGGCCCCGATAAACTGCAACCATATCTCACACCGACACACAATACCTCCAGCGACACAAATAGGTGCCATAACTCGCTTTCCACTAATTAATTCACATATCTTTCGGCTGCTTCACACCACCGCCACAATTAACACCGCAGACTGACAGTGCCATGACAGTAATATATCACGCGGGACTATTCATTAATATTATCTGTGGAGCAATGTGTGAGGAACTATTTCTGTGTTAGGTAGACTAGATAACGTGGTGTCATGAGAAACGATTTTGATTTCACGAAGGTTCATAAAGTCGGCATGATACTATAGTTGGTGCCAGTTAAGATGGCAATAGCGGACTTTGACCCCTACCTAATAAGTCCTCGTATAATGACATAAGCTCAGAATTAGCATTTTTATAAAATACCGAATAAACTAGTAACTATATTGTGAGGATATAAGTATCTAAGTATTCGATAACAAAATGGTAAAAATATTTCACCTATACCTAAGATTTTATATTATTTTTATATTTAAGACTCACAAGTAAACACTATCATTTCACAGAAAAATGCTAATTCTGATCTTATGTCATTATACGAGAACTTATTAGGTAAAGGTCAATAACCGCTATTGCCATCTTAACTGGCACCAATTGTATGAACTCAGACCTTTAGCATTTGCTTATGTTGCTATAGAAAGGGAAATGATCCTTACTACTACGACGTAATGATGCAATTCAACTGTCTTACTTCGTCGTAAAAATGATTTTTAAATATCTGCCCACAAACAACTCCATCTTTTATATTAGCAGCCCATTTATGTCGTAGGCAATAAGGGTAATTTTCAATTGTAGTTGGTTGGCTACGCAAATTGGTCGAATTACATTGCATCTAGTCGTTGATGAGCGAGCGCGCTTAGATTAAATTACAACCTGTGTATTTAAAAACTATTAGTATTTTGACTCCAAGACCCAGGGGGCCAAGGTAAATGGCTAGAATACGCACTATTTGTAATGAACTTTCTAACCCAGTAACTGAATAACACGAAATTTCTTGGTGAGACTGGTTGTTCGACTTTCGACTTTCTGGCAAATCTACTAATGACAAGCGGGACCAACAGCTTTACGTGCTTCCCGAGGTATGGAGAAAACTTACTATGATAAATAGTCATCCACTCACAGATCAACCACGGTGAGCGCGGCTGAACTCTGAAGATAGACCTGTGCGGCTGAGCCCTGCTATAACTGATATATTTAAAAAGACGGAATTTAATAATAATAATAATAATATTCCACAACTATCACACAACTTGGGCCAAATCCTGCCGGGGTCGCGGGATTATACCCTTACCGTAACCCCGGAACTTAACAGGCTATGAAGGACACCGTGGATTTTAGTCAGTAGAAGTCTGACAGTCCCGCCCTGCCCGGGGTTGGAGGACTCATTTGATGATTTTACCACGCCAAAAAAAAAAAAAGCTATCACACAACGCCATCTAGTCCCAAGCTAAGCAAAGCTTGTGTTATGGGTACTAGACAACTGATAAACATACTTATATATTTTTAAATACATACATTATATATTATAGATAAATTACACCTAGAAACAGAACAAATGATCATGCACTGATGAGCATGATCATATTTTGTTCTGTGTGATCACAAACATTTGTCCTGAGGTGGGAATCGAACCCACGACCTCCGGCATTGCAGTCAGGTTCACTAACCACTAGACCAACAGGCCAGGCCAGTTTCTATAATAATTTCACTTTTTTCTCAGTCATAGCTAGCAATTCCGCTTTTGGCAACAAGACTAACGAATACATGTCTAAATAAATGTTGTCAGCCAAAGTAAATAAGTATCCTGGGGAGTCTAAATTGTTTTAAGATTTCGTAGAGCTAGAATTGCTTTATGATGGCGTTAAGTGGTTTTGTGCTAAGGAGTATTTTATTGAGAACTTTATTAATTTGTTTAACGAAATGTTTTCGAAGTTGGCGAGAAAATACGAAGACGAAGTCAGTGAACCTTAGTAGACTGAATTAATTTGTACTTTAAGTAATTTTAGTAGTTTTCGGCGTTCGGAGGCGAAGTACTGGCCTGATAAAGTAAAAATACCGAAACCGTCAAAATACCGAAATTACCAATACGAAGAAGAAGAAGAATATTTGGAGGTTGATAAGAAGTTACTATTGTAAAATCTGCATCCTTTTAGACTGAAACCCGATCCTTATCCAGCTGTAAAAGGCTAGGCGGATGATAATGTTTACGTTATAGAGGTCAACATAATAAGGAAAAGTTAAGTATTATAATGTTGATTTTTTTTATCAGGGTTCCATTTTCAAAAACTGGATTAGTATGCCATCTCTGTATATATCACAGAATTCTTTTATTTTTTTTGACATATCAGTCGTAATTTACTCTGAAAACGTTCATTCGTGGTGACATTGCAAGGCGCAATTTTATGGTTTCATTATATAAAATGTGCTGTGCACAGTAGCTATTCTAGTGCGTTCCATTCATACTGTTGTTGAGTTCATCATCAGCCAGAAGACGTCCACTGCTGAACACAGGCATCCCCCTGATTTTTTGGAAAAAAATCACCTGAAGGAACAGGTCTGGAGGGTTTCATTCCACCCAGGTCGGGAGTACTCATTTGATGTGTTTCCAACATTTTCTTAAGAGGAAACAGCAAGGGCTGGAGAATTGAAAAATAGGTATTTGTAAAATATATTGCTGTCGCGCAGTGCCCACAACAGAGTTACAGAGCGCGATAGAGACAACAGCAGCTTGGACCGAAAATACCTTATTAAATGGCACAAAATCAACGATTCGTAGTCCCCTGATTACTCCTCCAAAACTTAACCGATTTCACTACTTTTTTCTTTAAAAAATAAAGAAAGGCATTGACCGTGTTCCTATGTTTTCCTTTTTTTATATAATCCCGTCAAATTTGTTTTCTGGATATTTGAACACAGCGGAAAATCCGGCTATTTTTTTAGGATTTTGAATGTTCATATCTCTTTTAATAATTAATTTATGGAAAAAAGGAAAACATAGAGACATGCCAATAGTGGTCATTGATTTTTTGTAAAAAAATTAGTGCTCTACTGGCATTATCCAGGAAGAAAACAGGGGACTACGTTTGTATGGAAAAACGACCGTGCTGTTTCCTCTTAAGCCAGAAACACATTATTTAACACGCCATGCGACGCAACGTGTCAACACCCGATTTGCAGTGAGCGCGTGTCGTCGCGTCGGGTGTTCATCGTGTGATTCTGGTCTTTTTTTTTTTTTTTTTTTTTTTTTTTTTTTTTTTTTTTTTTTTAGCGTGGTAAAATCATCAAATGAGTCCTCCAACCCCGGGCAGGGCGGGAGGGACTGTCAGACTTCTACTGACTAAAATCCACGGTGTCCTTCATAGCCTGTTACGTTCCGGGGTTACGGTTAGGGAATAATCCCGCGACCCCGGCAGGCTTTGGCCCTCTCTGAGAGGGGGGCCCCGTCATTATGCTGACGCTCTTTGAGGCGCGCGTGGGACACAACGCGCCGTCGACCCGGGCATGGTCCTTGGTCGGGCAGCGAGTTGCCCTTTACTCGCTGCCCGCATGCCCGCGCCTACGGTGGCCGGAGATCGTCGCGCGACGTCCGTCGCCGTGGGCGTCCTACACCGCGGTTGGGGCGGAGGGAGAACTCTGTCCTCTCTCGCTCGCGGCGCGCCTCCTCCTTCGCGAGCATTACTGCTTCGCAGAAGGAGGCGACCGCTTCCCACTCCGTCTCGCCCCGCAGCATGGCCGAAACCAATGCCGGGCGCGAGAGGTCTCCGCCTATCGCAGCCGTGAGGACACGTCGGTGCGCCGCCCAAGCTGGGCAGTCCTGCACCGTATGCTCCACCGTGTCCTCCGGGCGATCTTCGCAGTGATGACACCCAGACGTATCCTCCTTCCGCATTAGACACAGGTACCTCCCGAAGCACCCGTGCCCCGTGAGGACCTGCGTCAGGCGGAAGGTAAGGACGCCATGACTTCTCTCCAACCACTCCTCAAAGAGGGGTCTTACCGCCGCAATTGCGGCGTGCCCGGCCGTCGGTCGCGACAGTCGTTCCTTCCATACTGCCCTGAGATCGCGCCGGAGGTCTTCGCGCCGCGCCTCGACTTCGCGAGGCAGCGGGCTCACGCCCCGGCGCTGCGCCTCCACGCGCCACTCATAGACGCGCTGGAGGGCAGTCGCCTCCAGATCCCAAGGCAGCAATCCGGCAAGCAGGTTGGCCGATTCGCCGGCAATCGTGCGGTATCCCCGGATCATTCGGATAGCCATGACCCTCTGGCATGCGACCAGCTTCTGTGGTCGCGTCCGGATGCTCAGGGCCCACACAGGGGCCCCGTAGAGGGCCATGGACCGCACGACACCAGCGTACAGCCTACGGCAGGAAGCGTTTGGCCCGCTGAGATTGGGCAGCAGTCGCCTGAGGGCGGCCGCTGCACGGTTCAGCCTTGGGGCCAAACTCAGGAAATGCTCCCTGAAGTTCCACCGGCTGTCGAGGACGAGTCCCAGGTACTTCATCGTCCCCTGTACGCCGATTGGAACTCCTTCCACCGTAATGCTGTAACTCGACGGTGGCGCGTTACGGCGGCCATGAAAACACATGGCCTCCGTCTTGTGCAGCGCCACCTCGAGTCCCAACCGCCGGATCCTCTGAACGACTGTCGCGACCGCTTCCGTCGCCACGTCGGCCGCCGCCTGGTGCGACTCTCCCTGTGCAAGGACGAGCGTGTCGTCAGCGTAACAAATTACGCTGACGCCGTCAGGGAGGTCGCTGCGCAGCACCCAGTCGTATCCGATGTTCCACAAGGGCGGTCCCAGGACCGAACCCTGTGGAACACCGCACGACATCTCTCGCCGGTTCCACTCTCCCCGGTGACCGGGGTAGATGACGGCTCTGTCCGTCAGGTAGTCCTCGACTATTCGGCGGAGGTAGGTCGGCACCCGGTGATACCGGAGTGCCTCCCTGATGCAACTCCAGGGCAGGGTGTTGAAGGCATTGGTGATGTCCAGAGACACCGCCAAGACGACCCTGCCCCGGGCTACTGCATCCCCCGTCGTGAGGGCTCTCAAGCGCATAATTGCGTCCACCGTCGAGCGCCCCCTGCGGAAGCCGAACTGGCTCTCCGACAGGTTCGGACCCACTCGATTCAGGTGCCCGGCGAGGCGGTCTGCAATAACTCTCTCAAAGAGCTTGCCCACCTCGTCGAGCAGCACGATGGGCCGGAATGCGGACGGAGAGTCCGCAGGGCGCCCGGACTTCTGGATCAGGACCAGTTTCCCCGTCTTCCAACGAAGCGGGAACCGGCCCCTCTCCAGGCACGCGCTTAAGAGCCCCCCCAGTCGAGGCCCGAGAGTCCCGAAGGCCAGGACCCAGGCTTTTCCTGGCAGGCCGTCGGGTCCTGGGGCGGTATTTTTGGCTTTGAGCCGTTGTACCGCCACTCTCAGGTCTACCTCGGTCACCTCTGGAGCGTCGTAGACGTCGTCGTCGCTGTGATCCGCGTTTGCGTCAGCTTCCTCCTCAGATTCCGTCGGAGACGGAGCCATGGGCGGGGGAGCATACTCCTCCCCTCTCGAAGGGAACAGGGCGCTCACCACGTCCTCCACGAACTGAGGCCGGAGACTCTGCGTCAACGGGGGAGCCCAGGGGCGGAGCTTTTCTCGCACCCACTTGTAGGGGCGGCCCCATGGGTCCCCGTCCAGAGTCCCCAGCATCTCCTCGCGGGCCAATTCCTTGGCCCGCCAGATCGCGTCGCGGAGGGCGGTCTTCGCTGCCCTGTAGCCCTCATGCAGCTCCGCCTCTACAGTCGCCGCATCCGGAGGTCGGGTGCGGCGCCTGCGGAATCTGGTGTACCGGCGGCGCGCAGCAACGCACGCTTCGCGCAGCGCTGCCAACTCGCTTGACCACCAGTACAGCTGACGCCGGGCGCGTCCTTGCCGGACCCGGGGCATGGCCACGTCACAGATCTCCGACATGGCCTCCCGGAACCACTCAGCCTCGTCGTCTACGTCGGCAGGCCTGTCCGGTGGTGACACCCAGGCCTGCACGATCGAGGCTTCCAGGAATAGCTCCCGGTCCAGCTGCTTCAGCGCCCATCGCGGACCACTTAGGTTCCGTCCACTTGGGACCGGCGCGTCTGAGGTCTGGGTGGAGACGTCGAACCGGATATACCGGTGGTCGGAATAGGTCTCCACCTCCTCCACAACACGCCAGTCGGTGACGCGCGGTGACAGGGCGGCGCTGGCAAACGTTACGTCTACCACCGACTCGCCCGTCCACCGCACGCACGTGGGGACGGAACCCCGGTTCTCGATCACTAGGCCATGCGCACTGACCCAGCGCTCGAGCCTCCTGCCCCGATAGCAGTCCGTGCTCCGGGAACCCCAAGCCGGACTTTTGGCGTTGAAGTCCCCCAGGACGAGCGCGGGGAGGGAACCGAGGGCGACGACGACGTCTCCCAGCTCCTCTAGGGAGTCTTGGAACTCGGCGATAGATCGGTTCGGGGAGAAGTAAACGCCTACCACGGCGATCTCCCCGAACCGGGCTGCGACAATCCCGTGCCCTCTCTCGACACGATCGAGGGGCGGGGTACCGGCGGCGGCCGACGAAATTAGGGTCACCGAGCCGTCCAGGTCCGCTACCCAGTCATTCCTGGGCAGGACAAAATACGGCTCGGCGACCACGGCGACGTTGATCAACCACTGCGCCATGCTCTGGAGCAAAAGATCCTGAGCAGCGGCGCAGTGGTTGATGTTCGCCTGGAGGAAGCGCAATGGAGACATTAATCTGAATCCATTGCGTCCTCCTCCAGGGCCCTCCTCGAGGGCGTGGCCACGGCGGCGGCGGCGGCGGCGGCGGGAGCGGCGGCAGCGGCGGCGGGAGTGGCGGTGACGGCGGCGGCAGAGGGCTTACCTCTGCCCCTGGCCTTGGTGGGTGGGGCGCAGGCCTTGCCCCCAGCCCGGTGATCGGCCGGCTTGCCAGCCGCCGCACATGCGAAGCAGTGCGGCGGGGCAGAGCACGAGCCGGCCTTGTGACCGGGCTGGCCGCAGCGGAAGCACCTGTCGCTGCGGTCTACCTCCGAGGTGCACACGCACGCCGCGTGGTTGCCCACTTGGCAGCGGAAGCACCTCATCGGTCTGGGCTCCAGGACCTTTACCTGGGCCGCCACCCAACCAACCAGGAGCCTTCGGCCCTCCTGTAGCTTCTTGGCCGCCGACACGGGGCAGCTAACCGTTACGGTCTGCAACCCCGCGAAGCCAGGACGGAGGGCGCCCACCCTCACCTGATCGGGAGGGCACCCCCCAGTCCTGGCCACGGCAGCCACTACATCCTCCGCCGTCACAGAGTCGTCCAGACCCAGTATGCGCACGTCTGCGCGCTTGGTGGGCCTGGACACTCGGGCCTCCTCCGCATTTAAGGACGCTCTGAGCCTTTCGGCTAGAGCGTCAGCGGTAGGGCCACTGGCTGCACCCGGGAGCTCCAGCATCCGAGCCCCCGTTGCGGTGACCCGCAGTCGGAGGCCCCCGGCGATGCCGAGCTCCGCGAGGTTCACCGCCTCCCGCGCCTTGGCTAGCACGTCGCGGTACGAAACGCCCCTCTTGACCGCGTCCGGCTGCAGTGTGATCACCACAGCCGCGGTCTTTGGGGCGCGCAGTCGCGCCGCAACGTCGCGCTCTTTGCGCCGCTGCCGTCTCTCCCTCCTTCTTTTGGACCTAGCCGCACTGGCAGCCTTCCTCTTCTCTCCAGCCACTTGCCAATCGGCGCCGGCTGGAGGAGTTTTAGGAGGAGGCTGGGCTGGGTTGGGCTGGGCCTGAGCACCCTTCTTTTTAGAAGCCGACCGTGCCGGCCCCGCAGGTGTCGGGGTCGAGGTCGGCTTGGACGGACCCGGCGTCGCCTGGCTAGGCTTTGCCGAGGCCGTCTTTGAAGGGGCCGTCTTTGAAGGGGCCGTCTTCGCCGTCTTCGCCGCGGCCGTCTTCGCCGGGGATGCCGTGGTTGGGGGCGGCTTCGACGCGGCCACCGCCGCATACGAGGACGCCGCCAGCGGGGGTCGCAGCACGCGGCTCTCCAATACGGAGAACCGCTGGTTAAATGCCGCCAGCTCCTGCCGCACCAGAGTCAGCACTGCGTTCTCCTCTGGTACGGGCCGGCCCTTCTCTTTGGCACTCCCCGCCTTTGCATTCCCCGCCGGCGCCTCCCGACGGCCAGCCGCCCGAAGGCCAGCCAGGTCAGACCTGAGGGCGGCGTTCTCCCTCTGGAGCTCCGTCATGGCGGCAGTCAAGCGGGTGACCTCCGACCGCAGTTCGGACATATCGTCCCTTGCAGCCGGAGCCCCGCCGTGAATCCGCGTGGCCGCCATGATTAAGGCCGTGGCTTCGCCGATCGCACCCTCCTTACTGCTCTTTTTTCGCTTCAGGGCGACGGTGCGTATGGCGGCTTCCACAGCCTCTGCCAGTTTGGCCTCGTTCGAGGCCAAACCTGCGTTGGGCTCTCCAGAGGGGGGCCCTCTTCCCGAGGACTTGCCTCGGCCTTTACCCCGCACGCTCGTGGGGATCTTACGGGCCGAGACAAGTCCTTCCTCTGACGACGAGATATCTTCCCGGGGGCGCTTCAGGAACTCGGACCTCCTGTTTGCGCCCCCCTCGTCGCTCTTCGCTGGGCTTCCGGAGACTATGCTCCGGAAGCTCACGGCGTCTGATGCCGAGTCGGAATCCGACTCAAGCACCATCGCCCCCTTCCTCCCCTTCCTCGGAGCGGCACTCTGTGCCCGCTCGGTGTTCGGTGCCGGTGAGTCGGACGTACTGGACAAGTCCAGTGACTCCTCCTCACGGGCACGTGAGCCTCCCTGGCTCGATGCGGCGACTGCCGGAGCGAAAATGGGATAAAATAGATTGTTGTTGCCCCCCCCAGAGTACGTTGGGGCAGACCGGACGTGTCCGGTGCGGGATTCCCCAGCTGCTGAGCGGCTGGGACCCGCCTGGGTAGTCTTTGCAAAAATCTCTTTTTCCATGGCGTTTTTTACTTTTTTATAGAGGTGAGTTCCTCTTGACCTACACCCGATTTACCCTCCCCGGTTCACTTCACGGTTACGTCTAGAGACTAGACGCGTACCGGAAGTGAACATTTCCCGCCCCTGACCCAATCTCAGACGACTGGGCCCGCGCCGCCTGAAAGTTCGAGCTAACTGCTCGATCCTCCAGGCGGCGCGCTTTTCCCCGGTGTGTCCCTCTTGGTCTGGTCTCTCCCCCTGAGCCTGTCCGGCATGAGTGCACGAGTGCCTCTACCGGCAGGGGCCCAGAGATCATCGAGACACGCAAGCCCCACCACGACGACAACGTGAAGACACGGCGGTGGGGTGAAGACACGGCGGTTAAACGGCAACAAGATCAAAAGAAAGTTACGAAAACCGTTCATTAATATTACTAGAATCTTAGCTCATATTAATTAAACAAAATGACAAAATCGTGTAAAGATATTCGACAATTTAAGAATTAAAAGATACCATAATTCAACTCAAATGTCTTAATAAAGCGCAAACGGCATAAATGAATAGGCTTATTGTATATTCTTGCCAGTTTATTCAGAGCACTTTCTCTAATACCCGAGATTTTAGCCTCTAGGGAGGCAAGCCCTAAGCTCCTTTGATTATACTCATACATAATAGGACATTCACCAGTGATTTCGAGCGCAACGCAAAATTGAACCCTATGAATATAAATTTTTATGTGACGACGACGTAAAAAATCGCTTTAATAATGTTTAATTTTGACTGTACTCCATCATGAGTTTTGTCGTTTTAATACTGGAATAGTTAAATTTTAGAAAATTTTCCACTTCAATTTTAATATGAACTGTTTCGTATTATAAATAAATTTTGTGTATTGTTCTATTGTGTAATAATAACAAAATTCCCATAATATTAAACTCGAAATAATGATTAATTTTCTGTTAGTTCTAAATGAATAGTAATGAATACCTAAATTCAACTAAATAAATATATTTTTTTAGTTGGTATTTTAATTAACTGACCGAATTCCAGTTTTTCATGGCCTAATTTTAAATTTCACCTATTTGCTCTAGAAGAAGGGTTATATTTATACGAGCTTTGCATCTTGTGACTTTTAATTATGAAAGTCAAAGAAGCAGTCACTCTTTTTAAATTACTGCCATTCAGTTGATCAGGTTGGGACACTAAGATACTTGAAAACAGCTAGCCATATAAGTATAAAATTTGTATATAAATCAGCATTTATAGTTCGTCAATCAAGCATTAAGTCCTTCAATTTGATTCACAGTAAAATCTACATACAATACTAATAGCAATAGTAGCAAACCAATACTAGGTCCCGTAAAAATGTTTTTCACAGAGAATTTATTAGCTCCGGGTAACAGTTATTGTCTATTCGTACGCCGAGTGTTTTATCGTACGTTCACACGCACGTTTGACTTACGTAGTAAGTTTGATTTAATATTTAAACGACGCGAAATGGAGTTCGATTCGCAAAATGGGGGAATTTTCGCACAAGTGTTGGAATTTTCGCAAAGTTAGATCACGTATGACACGTAACGTCGAAGCCACTCTCCTCCTAACTTTATCGAGATTGGATTGGTATTGAGTGTCGCTCTTAATAACGTTGCATTGCGCGAAGCAAGCGTGTTTTGTTTTTATACGTCTGCTACGGTTTGGGAATAAAGGCAGCAGTGGTTGTAATTGAAGAATGGCCTTTTTAATTGTAAAGGAGTGGCTGGCAGCTTTCAAAAGCGATATTTTTTTTTTCATTTTTATTTCGGAGCAATGTCAATCTGTATTGAGTGGAATTTCTTCATTCATCGGTATAATTTCTTAATTTATTAATGGTATATTTTCATATAATTTAATAGTGCGACCGTGACTGTTTACACTATATTTCTTATGCTATTATATATTTACAAAGGGCGAGTTTTGTGTTTAAATCTGAATGTATTTTACAAGAAGAGGGATTTAAGACTTTAATCCAATTTCATAGGTCGTCCTGTTATTAAATACTAACATCTACAGTGACATGTGTTTAGGAATGTGTAATATCAGTCGTATGAATGAGCATTACACCAGAAAACTGGCACCACTTCTTGGAAAATTTTGTTCAGAGGAAATCTTTTATCTTCATCCTGTCTAGGCAACTGTGCAGAGAATTACAAATTACTTTTTAGCAAATTTATGAAAAATACCTTAAGAAAATATAATAAATAAAAACCCACCACAATCTCAGAACTTATCTGAAAAATATTTGTTTACTAAATTAAAACAGGTTTTTTTCAGCAACTAAAATAAGTCGTTGATATTTCCAAAGTAGACATCAAAAAGTGTTTTCTGAGAAAGTATAGCAATTACTCAACCGACTCACACGTGTTTTTTTTTTTCAATGGAAACTTACATTAATTGCTTCTGGGTTGAGGTTATCGGTAAAAAAGGCGAATTACTTGCTAATTTTAAAATAACAGGTTTTAGTTGCAATTTAAACTCTCTAAAGAACCCAGTAAGTTATTCTTTGTAGTATTTTCATATCCGATTTATTTTTCCTAGAGTTTCCGGTATTGTTAATTAATTCCAGGCGATTAAAGAGTTCACATTTTTTTCTTTAAATTAATCTTACCCCTTTGTTATTGTTAATGCGAATGAAACTTACTTCGTTTTTAAATAAAATCAGTAGTTACCTACTTAACATATTCACAACTGTTCGTTTATTTATGTTAAAATAATTATGAATTTTTAAACATCAAAAGACGACGCCTTTGGGTACAAAGTCAGCAAGTAATAAAAACTACCCTTAATAGCCAATTTAACTCCCAAATCCCTAAACACACATATAGCGTGTCTCAACAAGTTAGCACCGGTCGTCACTTTACGACCCGCCCCGGGTGCGTCCCCCAGAAATTAAGTTAGCACTGCCAGTATTTCAATTTAAATGCTATACCTAATTCCGCACCCCTTCGGCACATAATAGATAAGCTCAGAAGGCCAGCTTCAGACAAACGAAAGAAAAGGCAAGCACACATACACACGTTGCACATACAGCGAGCGTTTACGCATTTGCGACTATCATTTGTTTGTGATACTCTCGCACACACAGGCACGCTTCACGTACAGCACACCTGCGAATTTGAACCTCCATTGACTTATAGATTAGACCAGTCATCGCTGACTGGACACTTTTTTCGTGGAGATTTTTTGTCTACCTGGCGAGTGCTGCGAAGATAATATGGGAGTGAAGTTTCCAGCGGCCCTTTTTGTAAGTAACATCTTTAAACGTAAAGCGAATGCAAGTGCACGTAGGACTGTTATTTGTTTGTCATCTCCACACATGCCTACCACAGTATAATATTACCCGCGTGTGTCCACACACCCTGCACTTACAAAAAGTGTGGACGTATTAGCATGATTTGTTCGGCGTTTTGTGTAATTATGAGTTACCGTACCGTATCTACGCTTGCGTTGGTGATGGTAGTAGTCACACTTATATTTGTCGCAAATGACGTCACAAGTTACTTTCACTCTTAGTGTAAAGCTGACCTTCTGTCTGTATTTGTTTTGTGTCTTCGATGGACGCGTGAGACGAAACAGACGTCTGGTTACATATAGACACTAGACAGGACTCGTAGACTGTAGGTAGGTCTGCTGGGCCCCAGTCTGGCAATTTTGTTAGTGTTTTGACTGGTTATTTCAAGGGTTAGGTGATTCTGATTTATGATTGGTTGATGTAGTTTCGAAATAAAGAGTTTTCTTATCTGTTTTGGAACGAAATTGCTTATTTAGTGTCTTTCTTTGTTAGAAAAGAAAATAAATAGTACAAAGATTTTCAAGATAAATCTTTGTACAATTTTTTATTAAATATACTGTAATAATACGAGTTTATTAAAGATAAGAGTTTGTTTGGTTGAACGCGCTTATTTCGGGAAAAACTCTTTCGAATTGAAACATTATTTTTATATTTAATAGTCTTATTAGTGAGGAATGCTATATAACATCACGCTACGTCCAATAGGAGGCGAGCAGCGTGGTATTCCCCGCTTGTTACGCATATGGATAGAGCAGAATTTGAAGTTGTAGGCTATGGGTTCAAAAGTAGGTGCTGTATTTTTTTAATATTTGCCAAAACACTCTTTGGATCTTTTAACATATACACACGTGTACTGCACAAAACTCGCCCTTCTTTTCTATTATGATCTACCTAAAAATACCCTCAATTTATACTGATAGTTTTTGAATTGAAACAATTTAAAATAAAGGGGCCCAGACAATTTGATTTGAAGCCGAAAATGTCTCAGCTCGCTTCGCCATTTGTCGGCGGTATTTATTTAAATTGATGCTAATAAAATGTATTACATTGCGTTCTTATTACTGGACCTGGCCTTCAGACTTTGTACCTGCGTATAAATTTTATTTATAGATTGAATGTACAATGGAAAATGGTTTACTGTAAGAAATATCAGTCTATTGGTTGAAATTTTACTGTATCAGTTTTCGGTACATTTTCATTGCAAGATATTTATTTTCATTTAAAAATTGTTAAATACTGAGACATTTATGGCGATTGTTGTTCAAAGAATTAGGAGTAAATATCTGGTTGACCGAGCTTTGCTCGGTTTTTAAAATGTCTATATCTTGGGAACCGAGCTTTTCTCGAACCTGGGACCTTGATAAACCTATTTCTTGAGCCGGAAAACCCCTAATCTGTAACTTTCATGAAAATCCTTGGAGCCGTTTCCGAGATCCTGATTATATACAAATATATACAAGAATTGCTCGTTTAAAGATATTAGATTAGATTTGTTACTTCCACACAAAATTACTACAATTTCACTTTGGGGAGGACATAGGTAACAAAACTTAGAACTAATATAATTTACTATATAACTTGTCAGACTAATTTGTTAGGCACTCTGTTTTCGCCCTACCGTAATGATTTTACCCCTTTTACTTTTACAAAGAATTTTATAGGTAATCTTAACAATTTGAAACACTAACCTTGAAAGCATGACTTAAATAATGTATAAAAATACAAAAAAAGGAAATTCTTGGAAATATATCCATGTGCTCTACAAAACGAATCGGCCAACCTGCTTGCCGGATTGCTGCCTTGGGATCTGGAGGCGACTGCCCTCCAGCGCGTCTATGAGTGGCGCGTGGAGGCGCAGCGCCGGGGCGTGAGCCCGCTGCCTCGCGAAGTCGAGGCGCGGCGCGAAGACCTCCGGCGCGATCTCAGGGCAGTATGGAAGGAACGACTGTCGCGACCGACGGCCGGGCACGCCGCAATTGCGGCGGTAAGACCCCTCTTTGAGGAGTGGTTGGAGAGAAGTCATGGCGTCCTTACCTTCCGCCTGACGCAGGTCCTCACGGGGCACGGGTGCTTCGGGAGGTACCTGTGTCTAATGCGGAAGGAGGATACGTCTGGGTGTCATCACTGCGAAGATCGCCCGGAGGACACGGTGGAGCATACGGTGCAGGACTGCCCAGCTTGGGCGGCGCACCGACGTGTCCTCACGGCTGCGATAGGCGGAGACCTCTCGCGCCCGGCATTGGTTTCGGCCATGCTGCGGGGCGAGACGGAGTGGGAAGCGGTCGCCTCCTTCTGCGAAGCAGTAATGCTCGCGAAGGAGGAGGCGCGCCGCGAGCGAGAGAGGACAGAGTTCTCCCTCCGCCCCAACCGCGGTGTAGGACGCCCACGGCGACGGACGTCGCGCGACGATCTCCGGCCGCCGTAGGCGCGGGCATGCGGGCAGCGAGTAAAGGGCAACTCGCTGCCCGACCAAGGACCATGCCCGGGTCGACGGCGCGTTGTGTCCCACGCGCGCCTCAAAGAGCGTCAGCATAATGACGGGGCCCCCCTCTCAGAGAGGGCCAAAGCCTGCCGGGGTCGCGGGATTATTCCCTAACCGTAACCCCGGAACGTAACAGGCTATGAAGGACACCGTGGATTTTAGTCAGTAGAAGTCTGACAGTCCCTCCCGCCCTGCCCGGGGTTGGAGGACTCATTTGATGATTTTACCACGCTAAAAAAAAAAAAAAAAAAAAAAAAATGTGCTCTACAAAACACGAGATAAACTAAAGTCCAAAATCGTGACACCGCCACAATGATTGACAAAACCATATGATTTATCAAAGCAAATTGTATAAAAGCAAGTCCGTTTGATCTATACGTTGTTTATAAATCAAAGTCGAACGTGTATTTTTATGTCGCACCCCAGTACGGATGGCCGCGTAAAATATGATCGGTGAAATCCGACGTAAAGAATATATGCGATCCAACAGACGGACAATAAAACAAAATGTTTCTTTCTATTCATTCGTAGCTATTTTCTTGTGTTATCTAAAAAGGTTTTTGATGTGTTTTATTGAACGGTCGAAGGACACACAAAAAGAAAAGCATAATGCAAATGCACTTAAAATACATATTTTAAATGGATTCAATTCATGGAACAACAAGACAATTACTTGACAATTATGGTTTTAGAAAATGTTTCCATGATTATGTACGACGTCGACGTTTAAAAAAATATAATACTAGACCGTGTTCCGGCGGTAAATAGTGTCGAAATTCTCGGGTTATTAGATAGCCAATAATCTTTATCAATAGTACAGACGCCAGCACATCAAGCTACCACAATCTGTCAGATTTCTTTAATAGAATTTCAACCTTATCACAAGAGTAGAAGGTTAATATTTGATTGGTAAAATCTGACAGATTCGGGTAGGTTGACCTGCTGGCGTCTGTACCTTAGACTTCGTCGCCAAGTCGGCTTAGAAATCAATCTTCAACAATGATATTGACGATGTCAGTAGGTAATTTCTTTGAGAAACGAAAACGTAACGTAGCGTATGATTGCCTGTGATATTAGAGGGGGCAATCAAAAATATATGTTCCAAATCTATTGAAAATTCATAAAATGTTAATGCTTTTTGAAATGTATTTAATTTACAGTTAAAATTGGCTAAATATGTGTACATGAAGCGTTTTGTTTTTTAGTACTTATTAAGAAATGTGACCTATTTTTTTATAGGCGATTCAGTATTTTAAAGGCGCATCCACACATGCCGCCGGCTTATGCCGCCGGGTTTCAGACCGCCTTGAAAACATAAACAAACTAAACATGAGATATTGTTTCATTGCCGGCGGCACGGCCGCCGGCCATGCCCGCCGGCCGTGCCGCCGGGCATGTGTTGATGCACCTTTATACATAAACGGAATAGAAAAAAAATCTTTGGGTATAGTGACTCAAAATGATTTTTTTTATGACAACTTGTCAGTAACCGACGAAAAGTCTATTCCACAGATAAGGCGACTTGAAATTATGCCTAAAGAGAAACGTTAAACAGAACAGTTACTGCAATGCAACAAAACGGAAGCCAAACAATTCATTCACCAACTAACAAGAAAAAAATATCCCGTAAAGAAAACCCACATTCCACTCACGCCTAACCACTTCTTTTTTCATTCTGATCCGATTTCAGATAATGAATTTACAATATTCCGTGCACAGAGCTAAGTATATATGGTCTGCCAAGACCAGGCTGGCAGAGACGCCAAGAGCTTGGCCACACATAGTGACAAACCTCCAATTAAAAGTACGTCACGTACCAATGCCGGTGGAGTTGCCAAATGCAGGCGACCAGGATTTGCTCCCTGCGGCTTATTGTGAAATGTTATGACGGCCGTTTCGTGGGTAATTGTTTCATGAATTTGGGGGTTTTTGGGGGTGGAATTTCGCAGATTATATGAGGGTCTTCATTTATTATTAATTGAGTAATTACACAAAGAACAATATAAGTGCATATACCTAGTTAATAAGAAATATTTTGTTCGTTTATAAATAGAGATTACTCAAAAAGTAAGTTCAGTACTTTTAGATGTTATTGCTGTCAAAACGCTCATCAGAGAACTGACTAATTAAATCACCAACGGAACAAAACATTCGTTTACCGATAAGTATTTCTAATCCAATCATTTGTAAATGTAAATCTGCTGACAATTTTGAAACAACCTGCCAGCCCACCAAAACAGAACCGTCTAATAAAATTCATAACGTTTGGCATCAACCACAAACAAAGCAACTGACCGATCAGAATAAAATTAATACGAGATGGACGCTTCTAAAATGCTAATTGAGTTTAAACAATCCATTTTGCTTCGGTAATGGCGGGCACGGGATGCGAATGAACAAAAAAGTTCTTTGTATTGATTTCTTAAGCGACAGAGAGTTTGTCGCAAGTACTTTGTGAAATAGGTCAGTACAGTTCTTCTTTGACAAAATAGTGATTTTTGTGCTGAACAAAGGTTTTAAGTAGGATAAGTTTATTATAGACCGATGAAGTTCTCGGAGACGGCTTGATGCAGTGGGCGCCTTACTTTGAATATTTGATGAAGTTATTCACGTTGGAGCAAAACGTAAATTAAAGGCTATGATTTTAGGTTTAGAATGAATTAATAAAATGTAAATAAAAACCCAAATTCACGTACCTATAAAGAATTTTCATTTTAACATTAGAATAATTCTACTCTTTTGTTCTTTAAACAGACAGATAGACATTGTTTGTGTTGAAAAATTTTGAACTAAGAAAAAAGCCCTTTTAAAGAAATTTAAATAAAAACTTGAAACCCTTTGAGACAAGACTATTTACTTAGAAATTTCAACAAAAGTACTAGAGTCTGTTATTCAATAGCTGTCAGTAAAGAGTTTGGAACAGACAAAGTAACCAGTGAACCCAATATTGGGTTCAGTTTTCCGTTTTCAGGGTTCAGTAGTCCCGAGTGCAAAGTAAAATCTGCGAGTATTGGAGGAAAAGGAAAAAAAATGGAGGTATTAGCGAACATCGAGTCTTTGTAGTGTTACTTTTGGCAGCCTTTTAGTACATAAATCGTCTAATGGTGGTTTGAAATGCTTATTTTGGTGTTTAAAACATTCACAGTAAGCCACAATGAGAGCTGTTCAAACGAAATACTAATTTCCAGTACCAATGGACTTGGACACAGTAATAACGTGGTGCTGTGGTAAAAGCATTTGATTATGCAAAACTCATGATTGGCTTCGTCTATCAATGTTACATTTTGTGTTGGCTAGTTTGAACTGGCTGAAAATACCTATCTCTGTTGTTCCATTTACAGTTTTCTCTTTGTCCATTTTTTTGGAATAGGTATATTTTTATGTTCCGGGTTCCGTGAAAATGATATTCGCTGCCATCTATACCCTTGCGTAAAACGATATGATTTTTAATCCACAGCTCTTGTGAAAAACCTTTTGTATTAAAAATGGAGACAGCCTTATTTACGTTTTTGGCAACATCAAAAAAGGAAGAGGTCATCATTTGTTCGAGCTATATTTCAAAGTACTCCGATTTAAACTCAACTGCGCTTTCTATGCATTGTTTAAGCAGCCATACAATTAAAAATCCTGAAAGTCGCTTTAATATAATTACCAGTACATAGTATAAAACAAAGTCACTTCCCTCAATATGTCCCTATGTGTGCTAAGATGTTTAGAACTACGCAACGGAGTTTGATGCTGGTTTTAATAGAGTGTTTCGAGAGGAAGGTTTTTGTGTATATAACATGCATAGTGCAATAGAGATAGCACCCGTGCGGAGCCATTGCGGATCGTTAGTATTTTAAAAGTTTAAATCACTGCCATTGAAAAATATGGCGTGAAGCTGGGTAAGTAATATATGATATAACTACAAAATCTCTAAAACTTACAAGAGATAACAACTGAATATATAATTTTATTTGATATAACGATCTGTTAATATAATACACGATTGACATATTTTTATAATGACTAATTTCTATAAGCATAACAATCAATGAATATAAAATCGTTTTGTATACCGCTCAAAAGAGATAAAACTTATTTGGTCTAATTTTTTTTTTCTTCCTGGCAAGTACCTAATCTAACACTGATGTACCTAGTAATAGTACCACCTGCCTTCGAATATTCGACGGAGCCCCGCTTCGCGGGGCTCCTATTTCTCCGTACAGGGTTTAAAGTAACCTAACACGAAGGGGACGGCGGGGTCTTTCAGACCCCGCCATCGCCTTCGAACCTAACCTGTCCGTGTCGGGGTGCCTCAAGTCCCGAGCTCGCTTCGCTCGCTCTTGCATCCTAGATCAAATAACTGATTACCACATGTCATGCTGGCTCAACGGAGCCCCGCTTCGCGGGGCTCCTTTTTCTGGGTTCAAGGTTTAAAGTAACCTAACCTATCCGTGTCGGGGTGTCCCAAGTCACGAGCTCGCTTCGCTCGCTCTTGGTTACTAAATTTTTCTAAAAACAATAGCAAACGTGAAGGCAAACAATCAAAGTTCAAAGGATAAGCCAAAGTCATCAAAGAAAATAGTTTAAACGTTAAATTATACGTTTCAAACGTTATATGTAATGATTTTCGCTTAATTAAACGTTATATCAAATAAAATTCTATGAAATGAGTTTTAGAGTAACACAAACATTATGTGTAGAGAAATTATATCAACCGTTGGTATATCTCACGTTGATTATATCATGTGAACGTTATTGAAATGAAAATATATCAAATAACTTTATATGAAATGAGACGCACTCCGTGAAGCTATAACAGAAAGAGATGGGGTAGTAACGGGTGACTGAATTGAATTCATCGTCATTTTTTACCGCGGCTGAACAACGTGCTGATGTGTTGTAGCAGGACAGTGCGACAAATAAAAAAAATCATTGATACGTGATTTGATGCGGGTGGGACTGTGTTTAAGTAGTGTGGAATGATTAATGAGTAAAAGGGAACGTATGCGTAGGTGTGAGTGAGAGGGTATTAGAGTGAGAGAGAGAGCGAAAAAAGGAATATGGCGGAAGTACCCACGACGACGAACGAGGTGAATGACGTTTTTTAAATCCTGTTTTATTGTTTAAATAAAAATACACGAGTTTTCGCAAGAAAAGCTGCTTTATTTCACCATTCGATCCCACAAACTTGGGGGCTCGTCCGGGATTGAGGTGAAATAAGTGGATTAAGAGGTTACGATGGCGACGAAGTCCGACCAGGAATTTTATGATGCGGCAACGACGGCAGCACAGACGGCACATGGCGACATGTTGCACCTCATGGAACAACTCATACGAAGATTTAGTGCACAAGACGAAACGCACACAGTAACCATGTGGATACGGGACATCGAAGAAAATGGCGAAATTTTCAAATGGACGCCGACACAACTGTTGTTGGTAGCGCGACGTTCGCTGACCGGCACGGCAGCACTATGGCTACGCAGTGAGAAAATATTTAAAACATGGGAGGAGTTGAAGGTAGCTATCAGCAAAGAATTCGCGGATACCATAGATGTAAAGAAAATACATGAAATGATGAGTGCAAGACGAAAGAGGAAAGACGAATCGTGTATTGACTACATGCTAGTGATGAAGGAGATGGGCAAACGCGGAAAAATGCCGGACTATGTAGCTATTAAATATATAGTGGACGGCATCATAGATGACGAAATAAATAAGATTATGCTGTATGGTGTCACAACGTACGGGGACCTGAAAGAAAAACTGAAGTTGTACGCGATGTTTAAAATAAATTCTGCTAAGGACAATCGACGTGGTAAGCCGCACAATGATACACAGAACAGCGGCATTATGAAGAGAAACACGACTGCTATAATGCGATGTTTTAGCTGTGGAGAAAAGGGTCATGCATCGGAAAATTGTCCTCATAGGTCGCAAGGGAAAAAATGTTTCCATTGCAATGAATTTGGTCACATTTCATCAAACTGCCCAGTGAAAAAGATGGCGACCGTGGAGTTTAGTTCGAAGCAAACGGCGAGTACATCTACGTCGGGTAATCGGCAAACTTCGAGCACGATCGGAGGATACGAACGAGTTCCGAAGGTTGGCACCACTGAGCGAGAACAGCGACGACCGACCAAAACCAATCAGACATTGTCGAAAGAAGTGTTCTTCAACTTGATGCGGGAGGGCGCCACCAGCAGCGTGAACGAGAACGACGAAGACGTGCAAAACGAAGTTCAGAGCGAAGTTTTCATGGGCGCAACGACCGATGTGAACACATGCGCAAAAGATTTGTGTCGCGATGTTGGCATTATACAACCGAGTCAGAGTGGAGCAGCGATTGTCTGTGGCAACGGCGGCCATATTGACTTTGACACTTATGATGTAAATAAACAAAACAAGGAAACTAATGATAAAATACCGGTTGTACGCCTGATACGTCGTATGAAACCATTAAAAACAGTGTTTGTGCGCGGTAAAATGGGAAGCGCGTTAATTGATTCGGGCTGTGACATGAATTTGATATCAAAGGACTTCTACAACGAACTTAACAGGTTAGGTTTTGTAATACTGTGTAACGAAAATAACATTACGTTAACCGGTTTAGGTTATTCACAAGTAAAGTCATGTGGTGTAATCACGTTAGATATAACGATTGATAACTGTCTATACCGTAATGTAACATTCTATGTAATGCCTAACGACTCTGTGCCATTCCAAATGATAATTGGTAATGATTTTCTAAGAAATGTCATGATGTTTATGAAAGATTGCATGGTTTGGTTATTGCCGAAAGATGATTGGATGAACCCAAACTATGAATGGTTGAAAGATGTTGTATGTTTTTCTAGTCCTGTTGATTGTTTAGCTCACGTCAGTAATCCTGCTGTAAAAGAAGAAGTAACAAGGTTAGTAACAAGTTATGTTCCACAGAAAAATAAAGAAGCTCCAATAGAACTGAAGATTGTTCTTAAAGATGACTTACCTGTGTCTCAGCGGCCACGACGAATCTCATTCAAGGAGCAAGAAGATGTGGATTGTCAAATCCAAGAATGGCTTGATGATGGAATTATCAGGGTGAGTTACTCAGAATATTCAAGTCCATTAGTATTAGTGAAGAAAAAGGATGGTAGTTTAAGAATATGCGTTGATTATAGAAGGATTAACAGTAAAATGGTTAAAGATGAATACCCACTTCCTATAATAGATGATCTTATTGACAAGTTGTCCTCGGCTAGAATATTTAGTGCGTTAGATTTAAAGAATGGTTACTTTCATTTACGTATACATGAAGACTCAATTAAGTATACTTCTTTTGTAACGCCTACTGGACAATATGAATTTTTACGTGCACCTTTTGGTCTAGCGACTTGCCCAAAAGTGTTTACCAGATTTATCACATGTATCTTCAGAGAATTGATCGTCAAAGGTATTGTTATTATTTTCATTGATGACATCCTAATTCCAGCGCAAGATGAGTATCAGGCTCTTGAGTACCTGAAGGAAGTTCTGAAAACTGCATCGGAATATGGATTAAATATCAACTGGAAGAAGTGTCAGCTGCTAACCAGGAAGGTAGAATACCTAGGCCACGTTATTGAAGGTGGTGCAGTAATGCCATCGCCAGGGAAAACAGATGCTGTAACAAAATTCCCTGAGCCCCAGAATTTGAAGCAACTGCATAGTTTTTTAGGACTGTGTTCCTACTTTAGGAAATTTATACCTAGATATGCCCAGATAGCTCAACCACTCACAGATATGCTGAGAAAAGACCGGAAGTTTGAATTTAATGATGAACATAGATCTGTTTTTAACCAATTGAAGATGAAACTGGCTACTAAACCAGTGTTGAAGATTTATGACCAAAGAGCAGAGACGGAACTCCATACTGACGCATCAGGTATTGCATATTCAGCTATTTTAATGCAAAAAGGTGATGATGGCTCTTTACACCCGGTTCATTATATGAGCCGAAGGACTACAGACGCACAGGCCAAATATACAAGCTATGAGCTTGAGGCACTGGCTATAATTGAAGGTGTGAAGAAGTACAGACACTACTTATATGGAAAATTCTTCAAGATTGTAACAGATTGTAAGGCTTTTCAAATGACACTGAACAAGAAAGATTTAGCATCATCAACAAGAGTTGCTCGATGGATTTTATTTTTACAGGATTACGATTTTATAGTAGAACACCGTGATGGTACTGGGATGAGGCATGTCGATGCGTTGAGTCGAAACCCATACGTAGCAGCCATAACGTCTAGCTTGCACCAGGATATAAAACGTGCACAGGAGTGTGATGAAGGCCTTAGTGCAATATTAAGAATTTTGGAAGAAGGAAAATCATTTAAAGATTACTATCTCAATCAAGGATTACTTTACAAAGGATCAGAGCAACAACTAGTTATACCTTCCACAATGGAAAATGAAATTATACAGAGGGCACACTGTAATGGTCATTTTGCAAAGAAGAAAACCTTAGATCTCATTAGCAAGGATTACTACATTGAAAGTATAGGAAAGAAAGTTGAAAATTACATAGCATCATGTATACCATGTCTACTAACAAATAGAAAAGAAGGAAAGCAAGAAGGTTACCTTAATCCAATTGAGAAGGGAGACACGCCGCTGCATACACTGCATTTAGATCATGTTGGACCTCTGACAGAGACTCATAAGCAGTATAATCATATACTCACCATAATTGATGCTTTTACAAAGTTTGTGTGGTTGTTTCCGTGTAAAAGCACCACAACAAGAGAAGTGTTGAATAAATTGGAGATATTGCAGCAAACTTTTGGAAATCCGGAAAGGTTCATCACAGATAGAGGTACTGCTTTTACTAGCAACGAGTTTCAACAGTACTGCATGAAGGAAGGAATAGAATTATGTCATATTACTACAGGAGTACCGAGAAGCAACGGTCAGGTGGAAAGGGTTCACAGGACGATTATACCAGTACTTACCAAGCTATGTCTCGAGAGACCAGGATTGTGGTATCGACATGTAGGAAGAGTGCAGATGGCGTTAAACAGTACTTACCAGAGAAGTGTGAACACCACTCCATTTGAAATGCTAATTGGAAAGAAAATGAAGAGACAAGAAGATATAGAAATATATGAACTACTACAACAAGAAGGACGGGACAGTTACATGGAAAATAGAGAAGATCTGAGGAAGAGAGCGAAACAGCAAATACTGGAAGTACAACAAGAGAATAGGAAGAACTACGACAAGCATAGAAAGGATAGTACGAAATATCAAGAAGGTGATTTAGTTGCTATAAAGCGAACCCAGTTTGGCCCAGGGAAAGCTCAAACCTAAGTATTTGGGACCTTATCAGGTTACGAAAACCAAACGAAACGATAGATATGACGTACAGAAAGTAGATATGATGGCAGAAGGTCCAGTCAAAACCTCAACATCTGCTGATCAGTGAAAAAATGGCCAGATGACAAGGATAAGAGTATGTGAGATATATGAGGTATGTTGACTGTATGAAAGTGATGAGTGTTAAGAAATATATTTTGCTAGTGTGTTTTTTCTACGTTATGTTCTAGATTTATAACCACACAGAGTTGTTAAGAGTAAGTATTACAAGTAAATTGTAACTGGTCTCATTGTGTGTGATGTTCTGTTTGTTTTTTTTTGTTATGCAAAGAAGTATTACATGTTCAGTTGGAATTTGTTTTCTAAGATTGGAAGTTCATTATGTTTCTGTTAAGTAAGACTATTTAACCTTGTACTATTTAACTTTAAGTGTTGCATTAATTTAAGTTTATATAAGGTGTATAAATGATGTGTAAACATTGTCTGAGGGCAGACATTGTGTCCTTGGAATGATTAATGGTAAAAGGGAACGTATGCGTAGGTGTCGAAAAAAGGAATATGGCGGAAGTACCCACGACGACGAACGAGGTGAATGACGTTTTTTAAATCCTGTTTTATTGTTTAAATAAAAATACACGAGTTTTCGCAAGAAAAGCTGCTTTATTTCACCATTCGATCCCACAGTAGGTAATAGAAACTTTTGTAAAAACTTGAGCAATAGTACAGCTTTTGTAAATACTAATTGGTAACAATTTCTTCCCTTTTTGAGGTGAAAAATTATCAAGTAGGTAGGTACGTCCTCCCGCCCTACGTGGAGCGGAAAGGGATCTGTCAGACTCTCTCACTAAGAAATACTTAGGTTAACAGCACCCGCTTGCTTAAAATTCCCTTTGAGTTCCAGGCCACGGTGCCGTTTTATGACAGCACCGCGACAGTTTTCATCACGTGATTTTTAAGCAGTGTCTGTGAAATTCATCATTATCGTCATGTCATGTTTTTTGATAATATGGATATCTATTTATTATATGGATATAGCTTTTCCTACAGAAAATAATAAAATGTTTCATTGCAACTAACCTTAGGTTACGTAAAAACATTGTTTGTGTGATTCGGCCCCGTGAATGTTTTACTCCACCACTGTATTTGGACACGAGATATCCATCAAAGTGCTTAGGTAACAACGAATGGGCACTGTACGTGTACAGGTCTCACCATAATGCCATGCCACGCTGGGCCACTGTGTATTGACCATTTTCCACAGAATTGTTTTGATTCGATCGCTCTCCATTTTGTAGTCGTATTACACAATTTTGTTTTTCATCCAATCGCATTATTTTAGCGTCAACAAATGCTGTTGTCCAACGAAAAAATTTGATAGTAGTGTACGATATAAATATTGAATCGTTGTGATTCTATATCATGGTTAGATTGCTGATGTCAAAGAGAAAAAATCAGCGAACGTTCTTTTTTTTAATGGGGAAGTGAACGAGGTCTGGCTTTTTTAGGCGATTGGTAGACTGACGATGAATGAATGAATGAAAGTGTTTGTGAGTGTTGGTATGAGTTTTTTAAAAAGAAATCGGATTATAAACTGTGACTTTTTGTTACCCTGACACGCTGTTTGTTACCTTTCAATTTTAACGAATAAATGGGTTGCAATGTAGTTTGGCACAAGGTTTACCAGAAATGACTTGTGTAAGGATATAGGGTACTTTTATCATGGTATTACATTTATTTGGGAGATTCCTTTCGGGCAAGCTGCGTGCAAAAGCAACATAAGTATACCTTGTCTGTGTGCGAAGTCGGCGGGTGGGGATTATCAAATTGATCGAAGCGCGTTGTGACCGAGATATGAACTTGGTAGCGTCGTGTGTGAAGTTTAATATGCACCACAACCTTTTGAAGAACTATTCAGTTAAATATTCAGTTTTAATTAAAAAAAAAAAAAACCGAATTCATCAAAATCATTATGTACCAAAAATAGTGTGGTCACTAGGATGAGCTTTCATCACACACACAGCGATAAACGAGCGGGATATTGCCATATCATAATTTGGAAAAAGAAATATAAATAATGGCACAAATACTTAGATACTAAACAATATTTTTCTTCCCCACATTTCAACTGAAGTGCGCTCTCCACTCATATTCCAGTTTGCTTAGCCTAAAACCAGACATTTCTCGGCTTGCCCACTTTTGTAAGTCATCGATAAGGGCTCTGAAATTCTACAGTGTTAGTTTAGGACTTCTACTATTAGCACCAATTCTGAAAACACAAATAGTTTAACGTAAATATTTATTCATCAAAGCTAGATATTTATAACTGTCATGAAAATTTAGGGTTGATATAAAAACATTAGATTATGATGACCACGAAAGCACGCGTCACTGACACACAATTGAGTGCACACGCACTCAATTATTGTCCAAATTGTCAAATCAGTCCGTCCATTTTTAGTTTATCGCGTTCAGATCAGGCAAATACAGCAAGAGGGAATTTTATTCTTTAAAGTATGTTCCCTTGATCCACATTTTCGTCCAGGACTAAAAATACCACTTTTATGAACGTTTGGGACTAAAACATGTATATCTGTTCCAATACCAATAAATAATGTAAGCTACACACATACGACTAACTAATACATAAGCCATGCCGCAGTATAGCATACGTCGAGACACGAACCAATAGTGTCATCCAATAGGCGGTCGGTACCGAGTTGGTAGCTAAAACTAAATGCATTTTTCATGTTGTGAGCCCAACTTCAACAAAGTTGGGACATACTCTTGTGGGTAGCGTACACTGCTCTCTTTAGAGTTTTATCTCTCTAGTATTTGTTTTGATAATGCTTATATTAAATGGTAATATTGAATAATATTATTTCTCGGAAGATTTTCCACCTATATCATATATATAATTCTATTTCTAATCATGTTTATTTACCAAAAATAAGTTTTTTTTTTTAACCAATTTTCATCGATGTTTCAAACGCTGAACGAATTCCCTCCGAAATGCGAAACCGACTTTAAAAAAACTTTAATTGAAATAAAGGACAACATACTTATTTTCTTAAAATGCAAGTAAAACCACATTCAATGCCAAGTTTCATCGCAATAAAAGCCTAGTTTCGTACAGTGTACACGCACTATTAAGTAAAACGTATGTGCGCGCACCAAAAAGAACTTTTAAGTCGTACTCGTTTATTTGTAAAGAACTCTCACAGTGAAAGGGTTTCTGAACTAACTTAGAGACTGCATCATAGACGAGATACAATGACGGTAGTTTGTGTTGGAACTTTACTAACAACACGACTTTATAAATAAGCTGATGGAAGTTCGTTTTGTTCATTTTTTCTCGTTTTGCGCTGGATTCCGTTTTAATGATGTTTTTGTCGTATTGTTAGTTTTTATCGAATTGGACGGTGTAATTTAGTTTACAAATACTTGCTGATAGATTTTAACTTTAGTTTCAGAAGTTGGACGTAGATTTCATTATTTGTAGTAGTATTTTTAAAAGCAGACATGCAACCAGGAGCTAATTTTAATTTTGATTATTGGATGTACGATAAGTAAAATGATGCCAACAATAATAATACGTTTGAGTACAATGAGGAAAAAGTTGCGAAGAAAGTTTCGAGTACCGTTAACTATCAGAGTAGGGAAAACCTGAATCTTTAGATGGACTTTGTGAAAAGTATTATAATTAGAGAGGAACTATAACTACAAGGACGACAACTAATGGAGAAATATGGAATATAAACTAACAGGGAAGCTGAGCCGATGAACAAAACCTACCTCTATTGAGAAAATGACAGAAGTTTAATAATGTTCAACTGCAAGCTAAAAGTATGCAATCTCATTTAGGTCAAACAAAGTAAATAATGACACAATAAAATGAAGTGATGTTCATTTTTGGAAGTAAATTAATTCAACACTTTTGCACGACGTCTTTTACAAACTAGATGAAGCCGGTGTTTCCTACCTGACTACTCTGAGAAGAAACAGCCGAAACAAACTCGGAGGTCACTGTCTTTTAAACTCCAGACATTAAATTGGTACCTAGTCATACGCAATACACATCAACGATACAACTAAATTCTGCATCTTTTAGCAATCAAAAGCGCACGTGCCATAGCTTAACGCATCAGGAACTCAAGCTCAAACATTTGCACAAACATTTGAACGCATTTCACGCACTCAAGCGTTTCATCGGGCAGCATGTTGTACCTATGTACTGCTTCCTACTGCTAGCTATAATCGAGAAGGAGCCATTGCACCCAAGTTCCGCATAGTCAGCGCTAGATCGACGTCAAACTCAGCGAGTAAACAGGGGCCAGGAAGGTAGCGGCGATGAGAGGTATAAGTTTTATATCTGGTATTATACAACGAACGTGTAACACCAAAAACGCAAAACCTCTCGTGGGGTAACTCAGCCCATGTTACTGTAACATTTTGTTATAAGATACAGAAGACAGATGTGCCCGACCGATTTCTCAATTTGCATGAAAAATATTTTTGAAGTGAAAACTTCTTTAGCGGCGTTGTACACTTTTTCTGTAATGGGTAAAAAATTTAAAACTCGCGTCAGGGTCACGTGACCCTGATCGAAAATGAGTAAGACGTCATTCAAATTAAAAATAAAACATAGTAACAAAAAAGTTTTCACTTCTACCGGCACTCCTGGAGTGCAACCTTTTTTTTTTTACGAATTTCCGAAAGTCTTAGAACAGAAATTGTTCAGTAGCATGGGCTGAGTTATCCTACGAGAGGTTTTGCGCTTTTGGGGTTACTGGTTATAAGTATAATTGTATGTCGATGCTTTTGAAATACTCTATCTCATATTGATGCTGTTTTTATAGTATAGCCACAGATATAGCTGTGAATACGTCCCGTGTAATCTGTATTCAAAAAGTGAATAATTTATGTTTACTTGCTTTTTTTAGTTGCTACATTTAAACTGTTTAAATTGGTGTTTATGGACAAAAATGTTTTTTTTTTAACTTTAAGTGAATAATAGAACAAATATTGCTTGATGCAGTAACTACGCTACGGGCAACCGATGGATGCAAGTGGCGAATTGTCGTTCGGCGTGGTGGTCTTAGGGGGAGGCCTAAATTCAGCAGTGGACGTCTATCGGCTGATGATGATGATGAAATTGATGAACTACGCCACAACGTGACCGCTTTCTTACTAGCCTTTAAACAGTTAGTGTGCAATTACAGTGGCAGTGGGCGGGCAGCGGAATCCGCTAGCGGGTAACGCAAACACATAGTTTTTGACTAAGGTTCACCAAGTGCGGGCGGGGCGGATAAGCGGAAATCTAGTCTGTTTCAAGACCCATCACCCGCTCCCGCTGCCCGCCCCGCACCACTGTAATTGCACACTTACTATCACCGCTGTCTTCAAAGCCTCTGCCTACATCGATCTAATTCCGTCGCACACAGTCACGTATTACATTCGTACACATCTCTGAACGAAATGGTGTCGAAAAATATCTTTATACCCTCCCCCTATATCAACATTCGAGGAAAATTGTTTTTATAGATTCGATATGCCTCAGTTTCAATTGGTCTCGAATCTCTTTCCATCTACGGCTTCGAGAGGAATCAATTTTGCTTTGAATGGAGTAATGAACTTTGGCTTGTGATTTCCGTAATGCTCTTTTGTTGATGTAAATGTTGGTGGATAGATTTGCAATAATTGGTTTTGTGGTAGAAGGGTTCCCTATATAAAAAAAAAATACGGTGATTAAAATTAAACAGAGAAATAAAATTAATAAGATAATAATAATAAAGCCTACGTTGCGTCTTCTTAAAGATATTTTTAAGGTAACGAAAAATGCGATGGCCTAGTTGGATAAGGCGTCTGTAGTACCTATCCAGAAGACGCAGGTTCGAACCCTGCTCGCAGCTGAATTTATCGTTACCTTAAAAATAACTTCAGGAGAAATATTACATTATCTGCAAGTATCCGATTTACGGGCACGCCGCAATTGCGGCGGTAAGACCCCTCTTTGAGGAGTGGCTGGAGAGAAGTCATGGCGTCCTGACCTACCGCTTGACGCAGGTCCTCACCGGACACGGAAGTTTCGGGAGGTACCTGTGTCTGATGCGAAAGGAGGAGACGCCTGGGTGTCACCACTGCGAAGATCGCCCGGAGGATACGGTGGAGCATACGGTGCAAGACTGCCCAGCTTGGGCGGAGCACCGACGTGTCCTCACGGCTGCGATAGGCGGAGACCTCTCGCGCCCGGCATTGGTTGCGGCCATGCTGCGGGGCGAGACCGAGTGGGAAGCGGTCAGCTCCTTCTGCGAGGCAGTAATGCTCGTAAAGGAGGAGGCAGGCCGCGAGCGAGAGAGGACAGCGTCCTCCCTCCGCCCCAGCCGCAGTGGTAGGCGCCCACGACGACGGACGTCGCAAGATGATCTCCGGCCACCGTAGGCGCGGGCATGCGGGCAGCGAGTAAAGGGCAACTCGCTGCCCGACCAAGGACCATGCCCGGGTCGACGGCGCGTTGTGTCCCACGCGCGCCTCAAAGAGCGTCAGCATAATGACGGGGCCCCCCTCTCAGAGGGCCAAAGCCTGCCGGGGTCGCGGGATTATTCCCTAACCGTGAAGGATGAATATGAAGGACACCGTGGATTTTAGTCAGTAGAAGTCTGACAGTCCCTCCCGCCCTGCCCGGGGTTGGAGGACTCATTTGATGATTTTACCACGCTAAAAAAAAAAAAAAAGTATCCGATTTATGATTATATTTTAAGCTTAATAGTGGGTTTATGGGTTAGATTATTTATCCGCAAAAATAAAAAAATACTTAGCCAAGTATTTTTTTATTTTTCCATTAGGATTTTGTCAGTAGCAGTTCATAATCTGGTCTAGTTTTAGGTTGTTGACAAGTGCCAATAATCCGGACAATTATTTGGAGTAGATAACACCTACTATACATAGATTACCCCTGTCAAACTCATTAGGAAAAACAGACGTCTTGTTCTTATTACTTTTTGATCCAAACGCAAAACATAGGATTCCTAGTACTTGCCTTGTGACTTTGTGCTTCGAACATAATAAAATATTTGCAATGGTGTTTCAAATTACAAAGAAACTATAGTTAGTTCCGTCAACAGAGAACAAACAGGAAATCTCGATGCTTTATTTTACAAGTTTTCCATTGAAAATGTAAATAAAGAATTTGTTGAAGGAAGATTTAAACAGAACACGTTTGCAATTTTTTATTCGTTATGCAACTGTCATAGTATAACCAACAAAGTTTAATTATGACTCACCATAAGCTTATTTTCTTACAGACATATAATGCAATTAGGTCCACATTCGCGTAAACATAGGTACAATAATATCCTTGGTAACGATTTTGATCTTTGTTATTTTGACGGATTCAAACGATGAATGTCAAAATGGTTAATACTTAATTTAAAGTCAACTGTAAATATTACAAAGCAAAAACATATTATTGTTCTGTTACTACTACTGTTCATTTGTATTGGGACAATAAACTGAGTGACTATGCAATTGCTAAAATGTTATGTGTGTGTAATTCAACTCGGACCTGACCACAATTTATATTACCAACTAATTTGTCAACACTTAACCCTGTTAAACGTTCATCAGTACACCAAAATATAGTTACGTCCTACTACAACAATAATACATGGCCACAAAGCATTAGGCTAGGGTGACAACACATCTACTCCGGACGAGTCCTGGGATAACTTCCGACAAGTTCCCGACTAAATTGTCCATTTATTTGCTAAATTAGCTTGAACTTGTGCCCTCCACCCACTGAGAGCACTCCAAGTGGAATTACGACAGTCCTAACTATTTTATAATTATGTCTTTGGGTCATATAGTCTATAATATATCGCCAGTGATATTTGTGAAGGTGTATAAGTATTTATTCTGTTATAATATCGTTTTTATAGCTTTTGTGCATAATATAAACACTAATTCGGTTTTTAAACTGGTTTAATAAAATTATTATCAAATGCAACGAAAATTTATAATTTACAACTTGTTAATTGAAAACCTAAGAAAAAGGAATGAAACAAAATGTTATTCTGCACAGTTAGAATAGCTTTTCAGCGACGTCTTCAAATTAGTCCTACCTGGTATTTTTATTTCTTGATATTTTTTATTTACTTACTTATTTTGGGTCTCTTTGTGGTACTTTATAGATTACTCAAACAGTAAATACTTACATAGCGCTTGAAATAATTTGAAGTTACGCACTAGAATTTCTTAGAAAGCGACATTGAAGGAAGATCTTAATTATGTCATCGCCCGCGTCTTATACATCAAATATAGACATATATAAAGTTTGCACCAACGTGTGTAATCACCCTAAAAACAGCCCTAAATACATAAAGGATAAATATCATGCCCTCGTCAAAGGATA
Organism: Agrotis segetum; assembly: GCA_036375495.1. Lineage (NCBI taxonomy): Eukaryota > Metazoa > Arthropoda > Insecta > Lepidoptera > Noctuidae > Agrotis > Agrotis segetum. Next base: position 726,397 of record JAQSVV010000247.1, on the reverse strand, counting down.
TACCTACACATTAATTGCCATCAAGTTGTATTTGTGAATGCTAATCACATGTAATTGGAATACGAGACCTTTTATAACGAACCGATATAGTATTTATTGGACTGTTCAAAATTCAAACGTGGCATTTGTTTGATCGGCTGATACCGATTGTATGATAAAGGTTAGCGTTTTATGTAATCACTTTTGCGAAATAAAATTGAAACTTTTGAGAGAGTGTGTTATTTTATACTTAAGAAACGAGACAGATTAATTAAGATATTTTTTTTAAAATTCATTTTTATTTCATCATCATCATCATCAGCCAGAGGACGTTCACTGCTGAACATAGGCCTCCCCCTCAGACCGTCACGCCGAACGACAATTTGCCACTTGCATCCATCGGCTGCCCGCGACCCTCACGATGTCGTCGGTTCACCTAGTGGGTGGCATGCCTACGCTGCGTTTTCCGGTCCGTGTAATTTTTATTTATTTAAGCATTTATACCTTAACTCGACGGTTGTTATCAGGATTTTGACTAGACGAGTATTTTGCGTCTTAATCTCGCGGATAACTAATAGAATGTACGACGATAGAAAAATCAACAAAGTGAGAGCCACCATAAGCTCGAAATCCGCGTAAACATACAATTCTGGGCAACTCCATTGAGCTAAGTTATTTCGACGATTTCGAACGATTATGCTTCAGAGTGGCGCATGATTCTTTGTCATTTTTATTGTACTATTTATATTTCTTTGTAATGTTGTAGTTGGAAAGTGTAAACACCAAAGTACAACATCATCATTTCAGCCTATTGCAGTCCACTGCTGGACATAGGCCTCAACAACAACATAGGCCTCACAACATAGGCTATAACTTATTGATTTAATGTTCCGAAAACATACAGACTAATACATACGTTATTATTGCTGCTAAGATCAGTATTGAAATAGTCTTGATTAAATGCAACATCTAAGTTAGGGGAGAGACTGTTGAAACTTTTTGCACTACGTAAGGAGTACCTACCTCAGAACATTGTGCATTTCGCCTGTAATGTGTCGATGCAAAAGGTACGTTGAGTAATGGCCGCTGCCTGAAGCCTACGTGATGGGTACGGAGAGATGTTTTTTTTTTTAAATTGTCAATTGAATTGAATATATTCTGTACAGTGGTGTCATAACTATATTATTTTGTAGATCATGACAAAGAATGACCCTCTACTTCTTTTCGGGATTATCATATAGACACGAGATTACTTAAGGGTTGTCATGAAAACCCCATTTTCATGGAAAAGGAGAAAACGAGGGTCATCCCTTTGTGCATAGCGATAACACTTTTACAACCCAAATCAGTTTTCTAACTATGAAAACCGTAGTTGCCAGAGCAATTTTCTTTATTAAGAAATACTACTTTTTTGTTCAGAATTTTATGTCACTGCACTTACATTTTATTTTTACTATCTTTTATACAACTTATGTTTTACCGCAATTAAATCATTTTGACTTTTTTGGCCTTGTGGATGTTTTTTTTTTATAATATTCCTGTTCATTCTTATCCGCGCATCGGAAAACGTAGTGTGGTACATCCTTAGGCTAGATGTAGCGACGATCTTCGTGAGATGGTTGGTAACACTTCAATGAGAGAAGCCTTGATCGAGAGAAATGGAATGTGGTTGAAGAGGCTTATGTCCAGCAGTGGACTACTGTAGGCTGATGACGACACTTACTGTATGATGTCTGTTTATTAAGAAATCCGTTTTTTGTGATGCAGATTTTTCTATTACAAGACAACACGCACGTATACATAATTGAATTTTGTAGTGCCAATTAACACAACCATTACACTACACGACTTTAGGGTCACCAATAAATAGGTTACTTCTAGGCAAGTTTACTTTGTTTAACATCAGGCGAAATAATGGTCAAAATCAAATCAATCGTTAAATTAAAAAAGAACAAATTTTTACTTTAAAATTTTCTTATAATTGAAAATTGTAAGTCATAGGGAGAGTCCTTTGCCCAGCAGTGGGATGATGTAGGCTAGCAGTATCAGTATCTTTTTATATAAATGCCAAAAGGCTTAAATAAAAAACCTTATTGACGCACACCCACATAAACAACCCACATACATCTTCCCTCCGAAATCCCCTCACGTGTCGTCGTCCGTATAACTTACAACTACAACTATCAAGCTAGATTACAAACAAGTTGTTAATTGTGGCGAATTACGACGCCCGTTCTGGTTTTACTAATGAGTTCGCCAGTTTCTTGGCAAGCACATATCTTTAGCTTAAACTGTGAGTGCCCAAATACACTGCGAACGTGGTGGCGGCAGCGGGTGCGGAAATATCAAAAGTTATGAAATCGCCGCTTGTGGCCATATTGAAGTGACTAAGTGTGCAATTACAGCGGTGCGGGGCGGGCAGCGGAAGCGGGTAGCGGGTCACGAAACAGACTAGATTTCCGCTCAAACCGTCCCGCCTGCACTTGGTGCACCTTAGTCAAAAACAATATGTTTGCGTTACCCGCCAGCGGATTCAGCTACCCGCCCCGCTGCCACTGTATTATTTTGTATATTAAAGCGAAAGTCTAGCACGGTGGTTTTGAGCATGATAGTGCGCGGAGGTTCCAAATGTTCCCGCTCGTTGTGGCCACACTGAGGGCCAAGCGATACAACGGGCGGATTGCAGGGGTATCGAACCATTACAATGTCAGCGCCATCTTGTTACCAGGAAATTCACTAGAAATATAAATTAAAATTTTATGTGCTACCCTGATTTGCAATACCTGGAGTCACCACAACAAAAACAAACGCTATTTCGTCACTATGGACTCCGCATCCGCCATCGCTCTCACCACATGCTTAAGCCCCGTGCAGTCACTATGGACACACACTGAGAAGTAAAATAGAACACATCGGTAGCAAATGCACCCAAGAAGCTTGTTTGTTCTAACTGGGAAATGGTGACTTGAGATTACGTTTGTTAGATAATTTGCATGTGTTTCGAGCGTTAATTTTATTGGGAATACGATGACACACGAACACAATCGTTATTACTTATTTAAAGCCGGTATTGTTATATGATGGGGGCCTTTAGAGGGTCAAAGCTACGAATTACTGTGACCTCAGAACATAAAGCGCTAAATTGAAGGACCGTGGATTTTAGTCAGCACGAGTCTGACAATCCCTCCTGCTCTACCCTAGGTGGGAGCACAAAAAGCCGGTATTCTGATTTGATAGCAAAGTGACCACCATTCTTCTTCTCCTTAATGTGTTTATGGAAATTTAAATTGAATCAGCCCAGATCTGGACCACTGGCACCTTCGAAAATATCCATTAGTTCCTTTGATTGGCAATCGATAGGAATAGCAAGACAGCATACACAAGACACAGGCTCCATTGTTTAAGGATCAAATAAAAAATACTGTATAATTTATTTGATGGAAAAATATCTTTTTTACAAGTTTAAGATTCAACTTATCTGTACAAATTAAAAGGGGTACTTGTCAAACTAAGGGCAAATTTTACGCGTTCACTAATTACCTAAATAATAACATACTGAAGACATAGGCATGTATATTATGTTAGCATTCCGCGTACTAACATGAACACAGGTGTCATGGCGAACAATGGCCTGCTAGACTTAGACTGACAAAGCGAATTTGGTAACTTAGACTTTAAAGGCTCTGCTCCTTCGTGTTCCAAGAAGGGTTTAGATTAAACTCGAATAACTCTTTATTAAAATTCCTTTACGGAAGTCTTGTAAAACTTATGTTATGAGTTGAACTACAAGATAACTGGCAATTACTTGCACTGACTGGACGGGTCCAATCAAATCTGTGTAGTTCTTTCTTCAAAAGATCGTCTGAAACACTAACCTACATGGTCCTCGAATGACTTGATTAATATAATGCCTGGACTTAAAAAGATTTTGACAGAATTGTATCAATGAAGTTCATATTAGACTGCAGCTGCCAAAGACAATAATAGTTATTTGTTATACAAGAGTGCAAAGTTGCTTTTTAACCGCGTGCTCAATTTTGATGACCGAGCAAGCGAATGATTCTAAAATTGAATCACGAGTGCAACGAGTGATTCAAAAATTAGAATCATGAGCGGTAGCGAGGGAATCAAAAGAGCACAAGGTGAAAAATCTTTGCACTCGAGTGCAACACGTAACTTTTCATCCCACCTCAGCGAGGAAATGAGTAGATGCAAAAAAAGTTTAGGTAATAACTACTTACTACGTTATTATAGGTAAGTAGGTATTACAGAATATTTTTTAAATTATAACAAAAAATAGTTAAGTATGTTTTCAAGTATCTTATTTTTATCTTGATTTGTCTTAACAATAAGTATGAAGTGAAAAGAAAACCGCACAAACCGAATTAAAAAAACGGTAAAAAAAAAGTTCTCAGTCAAGAAGGTTCCGAGTCTGAGATTGTAATAAAATAATAGTAGATTATGCACCAAAGGATTCTGATCGGGATTCAAGTTAGCCCAAGTGGGCACCACAGCAAGCGATCAGCTGTTGGGGTCAGCAGCCGCCTTTACTGGTACAACTCTTTAGTGCACGTGCATGTTCCAAATTCAATTTACTTTATCCACTAGAGGATAAAAACGGCTTTTACGCTCAGATATCGAAGAGAAAAAATAGCCTTTCCGATATGGGGGGATGAAAACAAATTCTATTTTTGAAATTTGATGTGGTACGACAACCTTCGAACGTGAAATGGGCACCACTACAAGCGATCAGCTGTAGGGGTCAGCGGGCGCATTACTGGTACAACTCATTATTGCACACGATGTTCTAAATTCAATTTACTTTATCCACTAGAGGATAAAAACGGCTTTTACGCTCAGATATCGAAGAGAAAAAATAGACTTTCCGAGGTGGGGGGATGAAAATGTCTTTGTTATTTGGTGAGAAAATTTTTTTTAGCCAGGCCACACTACCTTCATTTCCCGTTGATTTTTGCGATAATAGTCTTTCAATGTTCGTATAAAGTAAACGTCCATTAACGCGTTATTTAACGGCATTTATCGCTACTGTAACAAATAAATCATTAGCAGTTATGAAATCATTTTGTTAGTAATATTTTACTAAACATTAACTTTTGTATTCAATTAAGAGTAAAATTATTAATAGGTAAAGCATTTCGAGAAAACCTATATTTTATAATATTGAGTGAGTTTTCAGTGGTAACTTACATGATGTTTTAATAAACACTATAAATTAGTATGGAAACATTATTTCAGTTCGTTAAATAAAAAGCAAAAATTACACCCGAAATGCACATTACGTCCATCGAAGTATTTTTGTGTTAATCGTATTAAATCACGTAAAACAGCAATCGGTGAACGCGTTGAATTATTATAATTGATAATAAATAATGTCGGCATTCGTTGTGTACATGTTTAACCAGATTTCGTGGAATATTTTCGAGTTGTTAAATATCCTAATTTTACCACTACTCGAAATAAATTCGAGTTATAAAATACGTTTAGTTATTGAGCTCCTTTTACGCCTACAATCTGACCTCCGCCGGTCCGCGCGGACAAGGAGTGTTCACCGCCTCTACGCGCTCGGCACTGTACTCCATTTTCACGCCTCCTAGCGGGATCATGTAAGAACTCGACACTGCGAGCTTATAGCGAGTGGTTCGCACCATTCAGAACCGTCTTTGAACGCTACATGCAACACTGCTATGAACCCAGCTTATGCCTAATTGAAAGCTTACTGGGGAAAACGAAGCTTGTCTGTGAACAAACTATTTGGTTGTATAAAACGAAAAATAGATAATAACATATTAGTATTCCGTTTTATCAGGTAAAACCGACCTTAACAAAGCTGGGAATACGATGGTCAGATTATTATGATTGAGCGTTTGTAACACCCTATATCACGATGTTATGATCACAAATTGGGTCATAACCAAACTTCTACGCTTAACAAATCATAGTTACTAAAACTTAACGGACTCAAACACCGTAACACTACCGAAACCCAAAACTTTTTGGCATACAAAAGACGGGGCAATCTCACAGTTTTTCCATACCATGGAAATTGAATTTTCCTTCACCATAAAAAGACCCGAAAAAGGAAAAGTTCGTGATATGGACGATTTGGCTAGGCCATTTGGCAAACATTGACGTTCAAGTTGAAAGAACGAACGAAGAGGAATGTATCGTGGTAAGGGGCACTTTAGTACGCGCTAAAGTTTGGTTGTTTCGTGGTACGGGCTCTTATGTTAGTCCATTGTGATTATGTACGTACCAACGCTGTTTGTGTGGGTTTGTAAACAGTATTTGACTTCATACGTTACGGTTAGTGCTCAGATGATTACGCTTCAATGATGTTGTTTGGCGAATAATTATTACTATACCTAAAGCTGAGAGGCGATTTTGGAGAAAATTACTATAGCTGTTAGATTGTGTTATGAAGGTGGACATAATGTCACGATTCTGTTCCTTAAGGTATGGTACTGGAAAGCAAAGGCACGTGAATAAACAGGGCAATTTTTAACAATTATGAACATATGAAAATCCCTTTCGCTCGACTCAGGGTATAACTTAAACAATTTATTGAAATAAGCGTTTAGGTTCTATTTTCTTTTCTTTTTTAAGTTGCTCCACACTAAGGCGGGCTTTTTAAAAAAACATGTTTAAAAAACGTTATTTAGTGTCAAAATTCTACACTGAGAGTTTGACACTAAATTGACACTGAGTAAAATTTTAAACGTTTAACTTTTGGTGAAAGTCGCCCTAAGAGTTTTTACAAACATAGAAATTCACATACACTACTCGTAAGTCGTAACACTCAGACAATGAATAACTACTTGCAGATCATACATATATTTTTATGTGTATATTACATTAAATTAAATATTAGATGTGTTGTGTTCTTTTGTCAATCCATCACATATCATTTTGATTTTCACCATTATAGCAAGTTTTATTACAAAAAAATATCTTTCAATTACTTTTTGAAGATTTACTAAACAGTACAAAACAAATAACAATGAATTTTACCAAATCAACAGATAGCAGAACAGTTTCAGACGAATATTAACGTTCAATTTCATTTGCCGTTGATAAATGAACTCGTGAAATTAAATAAGTTTGGACTCTCGTTCCAAACAACTGAGTTTAAATTTAGATAAATAACCCGACACAAACTTATATAATTTGTCATAATTAGTGAAACTCGTTAAAAAAAAAAAAACTAATCGGAATTGAAGTACATATTCCGTTTGGATGATGTACGAATACATGAAATCACTAATTACAATACACTTATTGGACTTTGTCGAAGCGAAATAGTATGTAAAGATCATAGCAGGTGGATCGTGGGACTGTCTGAATAGAGGCCTTAGCACAAGATTTTTGTATTTTATTTACAGCGTATTCGAAGTATGTACTGAATTTGAAACATAGAACCTCACACACACAAACACCCAGAACTGAAACAACTACTTGAGCATACAAATGTTTGTTCCGTGCGGGGATCGAACTCACGACAAACTGCGTTCCAGTCGATCGTTCACCCACTGCGCTAACCATGCCGTCAGTTTTATTACTCAACCTCACACATGAAAGGGAGCCATCACAACCTCCAACCTCCAACTGCAAAATTTAAAGTAAATACGTAACCCTCTTAATAAATCCCTCTCGTTATCCACAGATCCACAAGAATCAATTAAATATGCTTAATTGATAGTCTCTCTAACAGTCTGAAGTGCAATCCGCAAACAGAAGTGCAAACTAACAACTTTCATCGTGTGGTTAGTAGGGAAACACTATTTCAAACTGGTATTAATGTTCGTTCCACTAATTTATTGCCTCACTAGATCCTATTAAAGGCGCAGGGTTAGTTTTGAGAGCCTTTGGGTTTTGTTGTAATAGGATTTTATGAAATTGATTTATGTACGAGGTTGTTTTAATGAAAAACGGTGCCTAAGTACTTTCAATGTATGAATAGTTGGACAATATCGGCTTTATTAAAATTGTTATCTATAAATAATATTAATTTTAATAATTTATCGACACCCACTAGCTATTATATACTTACACGAAAGCCATTAATTTGTTATTATAAAAGTAAGATTTTTTAAAGTACCAAAATTAAATAAAAGCTCTACGGCGTAGCCATTTGCTACGGCGTAGCAATGTGCTACGATACTATTCTACGCCAAACATGACTACACTATGTGTACACTGTGGTGGAACAATACAAATAGGTACTAGAGAAATCCGTAGTAAAATGTCTGAAATGAAGTTCCTTTGCCCAAATGCATTGCATTTATGACTGTACTGACCGCAGCTCAACCACACAACATCGTTCAGTTTTATGTCTTTAGTAAAACAGTTTATTTATGTCCCCACTCTGCATATGGCGATAAAATAAAATACACGGAATTTAATAAGAGAATTTATGTGTTAAGTCGACTGGTCGACCCTGAACGTATTAGGTATTAAAAATATTAACAAAGACTTTTATTACTGAACCTCGGTTCTTCATTTTTACGATGATATTGAAGTAAACTGTTTATAGCGGTATGAACGAGAGTTAGCTGAGTTTTATTAACCTTTTTTGTTCGGTCTCCTTTAAGTTTTAGAGTTTAGGCCTCATTGGTTACAAAATGGGTTTTCGGTGGATTAAGTTTGGGTAGAAGATTCGGTAAGTACTTTTTGTCTTTGCTGATTTTTTTTTGGTTTTATAAATATTTCTCATACACAATTTTCATTTATTTTTAAAATTATTTATGTCTACATAATTATGGATATTCAGAAGCATATTTGATTTTAAGTTAAACAGTTTTTTTTTGTTGATTATTCAAAATCAAAAATATATAATTGTAAAAAATCTCGAACGTTTTTACCTAAGAAGCGTAACAAATTCATGCAACACTTTTATTTAGATATTTTCACATGAAAAAAATCCTAAAAAAGGGACTTCTCTTATTGAGTGACCAGGCTTTGTTGCGGGCCCTTTGTGTCCGCAAATGTGAAGATTTTATGGCAACCCGAATGTGGGCCACTGTCCTTGTAACGTTAGCATATTAATGCGATAAAAGCCCTCAGTAATTATGGTAAAATATGAAGTAAATAGATTTCCTTTTGTTAATGTAAGCGCATATGTTTCAGTGGTATTATTTTGGGGTCATTCAGTATTATTTTAAAGATTCTCTATATTTCATTATGGTATCTTACAACTTTTTTCGAACATTTTCTTTTGGTTTGCATTACCTTGAAGAAGACTGGAAGAAAATGCCCAAAGCGGTGTTACTATGTTTATACATGTGTATGAATTTTAAATAAATGACCTGAAGTTACGAAGAGCACATACTAACCGAAAAATTGAAAATGAAAAATAAATGATTCAAACACAAAAAAGCAAAAAAAAATGTCGAAACCTGTACTTTATTCCTCAATTCTCTGTAGAATCTTCCACCGAACCAAATACAGACATGAAACCATTCACTCGTCTTTTCATTTCAACTTTTTGAGCACCAACAAGGCCCTGAATTACAGCACTATTTACTAGAAAATGAATTGGCCAATCTGCACGCCATGCGCCACGAGTCAAGGGCTATGCGCATTTATTTGAATCGTAACGCGCGTTAACTGTGCGGTTGCAAAGCGGTTGTTCATAGGGTTACCATCCGTACGGATTTATGCAGACTTTGCAATCACCGTGTGGAGTTGTAACGTGTCCGGAATTAAAGTTCTGGGGTATTAATAAAAAAAATGAAAATACTGAAATCAAAAACATACGGATTTTAAGCAAATTAGTTTAAATGTGGACTTTTCAAATTAAGGAATGGTAGCCCTAGTTTTGCAGCGGTTAGTAATGACGTCATATTATGTATGGAGGCTCTCATTAGATGTGCGGTTGAATCTGAATGACTTCATTTTGTCAATCGTTCGGTGACTTGTGAAGATATTTTTTTTTGTTTTTATCCTTTCGGTTATTCTGGCTAGATATTATGTGAGAAATGTTTGCTGTTAGTTAAAACGTAATTAAATATTCTGTCTTTAAAAAAATAGGGAAGGGTCCAAATAGTGACCAATGATGGCCCAGTGGCATCGGTCCTGACTTACGAGTTGTAGGTCGTGTATTCGAACCCAGTCTGGCGCATTACTTTTCGTAATATGATTTCATCACCACTGTTCTCAAAAAGGTGAAGAAAAACGTCGGAGGAAAATGTCCTAGAACCACCAAATTCGAAAACATGTGACATCTATAACCAACCTGCACTGGGCCCGCGTGGTGGCTTATGGCCCACTCCCTCACTTCTATGTAGAGAAGGCCTGTGTCCCAGCAGTGTGAACATTATAGGCTGATGATGATGATATTTTTTCAAAAATACAAAAAAAATATATGCAAAAACTAAATAAAACATCCAATTAAATAGTAAATCTTTGTAGACGGACTTTTAAGCTACAAACGTCGAAGTCTTTAAAAATGACAACACAATACAGCAGCGCTATAAAGCGATGAAAAAACGCCACAAGATGCATTCTAAGTTCTGGTACTGAACTGTTTACAGCTCTCGCTGCAGCTTATATTGCGTTGGTGACACCACTCCCCATTTCCGTTCTATTTTCACGATTTTTAGCCAAACTACGCTCCACACTGCCAATATTGAAAAGCGAAGCGAATATTTGGCATGGAAATGCTTTGAACACCCGAGGAGTTTTAGTATATGAGAGACGACCGTTTTGGCGAGAATCGCTGTTATTTAATTTTTTTTTTGGTTACAGGCGGTTTCGTATATTTTCAACGTTTCATTAAAAGAAGTCATGAAATTAATCAACTAAGACTCGAAGTTCAGTTAAATTGTGTCTTCTAAAACTAATTTAAGTTCCTGGCCTTAAGGTTGTGAATCCAATTCACAAAATAGGATTCACAACCTTCAGACACCTCCCTTCAAACTTAAACCATATGTAACATGTATTATGAAGGGTTAAACTATGCCAAGTGCTAACTAACCTCACTAATGATTTACCATAACAGTTTTAGACAGAAAATCGATACAGTTTGTAAGTGAACGTTGTTTCAAATGTCCGCATCTTCGCCATAGTTATGGTTAGTTGGACGCATAGCATTTACTTATTAGTTGAAGCAAGGCAAGTTTCCAGCAAGTTGTTCAGCTTCCCGCAAGATTCGGTGCACGGCAATGAGTACTAAACTGGTTTTATTAGCTTTATATCGTCTACACAAACAAGGAACAGTAAGTTCACTTTGTGGAGAAGAGCTGCTTTGGAGCAGCTGGTATTTCTTGGTTAAGAACTTGGGTAGGACTTAGCTGGTGCTCGTTTGAGAACTGAACAACAGTTTCTTTGGTAAAAGAATGTATAATATCTTTTAATCAATGCAATAACAGACTAGAGGCGCCACACATTGAATACCAGTATAATCGGTCTGTTAAAAGATTTTTACCACAATCACGGCTCATCAAGTGATCAATCATCAAAGAGTTATAGCCTATTTCAGTTGTTTTTCTTATTCGTGTCGCCATATACCAACCTCATTAGGGGCTAGCAGTGGTGGCCCAGTGGTATCGGTCCTGACTTACAAATTATAGATCATGGGTTCGAACCCCGCCAGGCGTATTACCTTGTGTAATTTATTCCATCACTACTGCTCTCAAAATGGTGAAGGAAAATATCGTGAAGAAACCGGCATGTCCTAGAACCAAAAATTCGAAGACATGTGACAACTCACAACCCGCACTGGGCCCGCGTGGTGGTATATTGACCACTCTCTCTCACAGAGAAGAGGCCTGTGTCCCAGCAGTGAGAACATGATAGGCTGATGGTGATGACGATGAAGGGGATGCATACGAGAGAAGAAGATGCTGATGGATACTGCTAGAATGCTGCTGCCTTCAATTTTTTTCAGGTCTAAGTGGACCATACTTCATAGCTTGTCCCGATCTTTCCTACTAACCATCTCGTGAGAGGCCTTCTGGGTGTTCCAGGGATCCAGAAAATGATTTTTTGACATTCAGTTCATTGAGTATACGACAAGAAATGATGTAACAGGGTTTAGAATTAGACAAAGAAGCATTGGGTCTTTGAATATTGGTAGGTATTGCAAGATTTCATAACGAGAATTGCTAGAAACACATTGTTTTAGTAATTCAATGTACTAGAACCTAAGATTGTTCTCGATAGGTCTTTGTTACGGATTGAACGTTTTGGTAATCCGGAGTATCTGTACATATAATAAAATAGTAGGAAAGTCAAAACTGTACATTGAATTTTTTTTATGAGTATTTGGGGTGTGATCTACAATCGATACCGAAGCCAAAAACATAGTTTTTAGAATTTTTGTCTGTTTGTCTTTATGTATGTCCGGGATAAACTCAAAAAGTACTACATGGTCAACATAATATATAGGCTACATAATTATTATCACCCTATCACCTACGAGGGAACCAACAATGAACCTTTATTTCTTCAACGCATTCACACAGACGACGTAGCGGGAAGCAGCTAGTATCCTATAGCCTACGGCATTCGATTGAATTCACAAGACTACATGAGATTTTGAAGTAAAAGGCCTTGGTTGTACAAAGCCCTGTATTGGTTTGTGAGAAATCGTACTATTACATGTTTCGAACAAACCAAGAGTGTTTGTGATTTTGGAAATAACTTGTCGGTAGGCTAGAGGTTTCAGACACATGGCGTACCCTTTGAGCTTCTTGGAGTCTCGATTAGTGAATTAAATTCAAGAGTTTGGTTATTCCATTTCTCTATTTAATCTTCGAGCGGTAGATGGGAATTTTGAGACTCTCTTAGAACAAAAGAGAAAACAAAATAGGTTTGGGATACTGTGAGCAGTCGGTTTTTTTCTTCAATCAATCTTCTTTTTTATGTAGGTACTGGTGGTTTTTATAAATCACAACATAAAATATTAACAGCTGATATAATAATAAATATATGGTTGACCGAGCTTCGCTCGGTTTTTAAAATGTCTATATCTTGGGAACCGGGATTTTCTCGAACCTGGGACCTGGGATAAATCGATTCCTTGAGCCGAAAAACCCCTAATCTGTAACTTTCATGAAAATCCTTGGAGCCGTTTCCGAGATCCTGATTATATGTAAATAAATATACAAGAATTGCTCGTTTAAAGATATTAGATGTATTCGTCTTTTTCGTGCGCTGCCATTCGCTCACTTTCCACATTTGAATTTACACATCATAACATTACATCCTGCAATTCCCAAATGGTTGGACTAGGATGTATTCATATTATACCCCGTTCACTCATATTTCACGAATACATTTTGTTCTAGATCTAGACATTAACAAATAGAGAGAGAGAGAGAGAGTATGAGATACCTAGAGAAGAACAGATGTTTTTAATGATAAAAACAATTATTTAGAACTTGTTTACTCTGGCTCAATCTAACTGAGAAGCAATTGGCGCCGGACGTTGGTTAGGTGGCAATAATAGACAACTACATCCTCTAGTGGTAAATAGTATGTGGAGAACTTTCTTTTTAACGTAAGAAATACATATCTAGATTATGAAAATGGTTTAGTTTTCTGTCACTATCTTGGACAGTGTATTATTAACTAACATAACTCTGTGCCAGCTCATAAACTGCGACTCTTTTTACGGCAACGCGAGAATTAACGTGGCCGCGTAAACTTGAGTTATTAAAGTCAAATATACCTTCACATTTTGTTGAAGTTCGGATTTTACTTGGCAAACCACAAGCTTAAAGTATCGCCGACAAAGAAAACTCTTCCTTTGTTAATTTATATTGCGTAATTTTATTTGGACGGTTTTATGAACATGTTGTATTAAAATACTTTTTGACTTAAAACTTACTTTGAGACTTTAAATTCTCGCTTCGTATACTTAGGGTTTGTAATAGGTTTCCTCAAAAAGTTTTCATCAAACTTTTTAGGATTTTGATCCTTAACTACCTTCTCATGTTTCCCCAAGGGTTTATAGATGTCGTATAAAACCTTGCAGGTTCTTACATAATATAAGCGGTCAGTACATGCCTTTATAGTATGTAGGACCTAATAGTGATGTATAACCGTATTTCAGGTACAAAATGAGGACCCAAAATCCTATGTTTTACGATAATGTCTTGAACGGTTAGTGTTATCATAAACACTATTACCGCCATAACTCTACCAGAATATCTTCGACTAAAATTTTCTTTGTCATTTTGCAGATGGAAATGATAAATAATTCATCATTCGAGCCTTACTTAGACTAAGTACACCATATTTCATATCGGGCCCTTCTTGTGGATACGACATAAAATACAGTCGAGGTAATCCTATCCATCTATGATTTATATGAAAGAAGGGTCAATGTGGAAATTTCATAAGCGATATATCATCGTTTCCTATGCAGAACTATTAAGATACGAAGACTTCTGGCATAATCGCCAGAAGTGGCGATTGATGACGCAATAGTAAACACGTGGCGCGGGTACGAAGTGAATATGGAATCGCCTTACATAATAAAATTATATCAGTGATGTAGGATTTGCTTGGTTGAATTTCGAAGCTTTTTATTAACGTTTGTGACTGTGTCTTAGTACTTAGGTCAGATCAGTTTTTGTTAAGTTATGCCCAATATTAATATTCTATCTAAATCCAAATCTTTATCTCTTTCCTTTGAGTGCCGCTTCTGATTAGATAGGCCAATTCGGTCACTAATTGGTTATAGACCGAAGATTATTAATATTAATAAACAGTATATCCAGCGATATAGATTATGTATACGGTCACTTCACTAGCTTATCCAGTTTCATCCCCCAGCTACTTCTTTTAAACGCGAATCTACTGAGCTGTAAAACGATACAAATAAAAAATCTTTGATTTAAAAACGAATGAATCGGAACAAATTACAAACACGTTTTAAATAAAAACAGATTCATTAGTCACGCATTCAGATCAAAATGAAACACCATGTTTGATCTAAAAGCAAGCATTTCGAATGAACGAGGTACAAAATTAAATTAATTTGTTCAGTGCTAAGCTTTCCTGTACTTTCAATCAAAACACTTTATTTATGTTTCTCAAAGGAAAATAACGAAATAAATTGAAAATACCTTTCCTTTGTAATTAAGGGGCGGCAGAACCCTTTTGAGCGATGACTAGTGGAAGCAACTTTGTTATTCCTCAGTTTTTATTTAATTTTCCTCGTGGATAAAGTTTGCGATGTGCTATTAAAAATAAAGACTGGCTAGGCTGGTCTTAATGGTCATCCTAACTATAATATTATAATGAGAGGATAAGTTTGTTTGTTAGTTGTTACCCTTTCAGTGTAAAGAAATGGATAACCTTTCGTCCCGAAATAAAAATTAATGTTACCGAGGAAACTGTTAGAAACTGTTTGGATATAGAAGTTTACACAAATATATCGCATATTTGTGAGAACTTCTATTTCTTATTCTTACTACTTAGTTAGCAGTGGTGGCCCAGTGGTATCGGTCCCAACTTACAAGTTGTAGGTCGTGGGTTCGAACCCTGCCAGGCGCATTACTTTGTGTAATTTATTTCATCACCACTGCTCTCAAGATGGTGAAGGAACATATCGTAAGGAAATCGGTATGTCCTAGAACCAAAAATTCGAAGACATGTGACATCTACCAACCCGCACTGGGCCCGCGTGGTGGATTATGGCCCACTCCCTTACACATTTAGGGAATAATAGGCTAATGATGATAACTATTTAGTGGATTAATTAAGAAGTTTTCAGTAACACTTCATGTTACACTTTATAAAAATTGGTTGATTTGATCGATCTTTATTTTAATATTTCTTTGTAATAAAGGCGAACTTCCCTTTTAAGTGATGAGTCCAGAAAGCAACTTCCCTTTTCCTCTGGTTTTTATTTAATTTGAAAGTTGGAAGTTCGCAAAAGAAAGATAATGGTAAACTAATGGTAGCCATACACCATAATGCCTATTTGTCAATTCGGCATAAAATGCCAATTTGCTCAAATAGAATTGAACGTGTATGGGGGTGGAATGCCAATTTGATGGCATGACATGCCAATTTTGATAGGTCATCAAATCGTTTTTGACACAACGTAAAATCGGCAGCAGTGATGCCATCTTAGCAACTTCATAGATAGTTAGCTAATTTTATAAAGGTGCTAGAAAAAAAGCTAAAAAGTGTAACTTGTGGCTAAACTTTTTAGCTACTTTTCTAACACCATTTCAATTCATCATGACATTGAGACTTTCAAAATTAGTCAAGTAGTGTCCCGAGTCAAAAGACAAGATAATGCAACAGTGGCTCATTCTACATATAAATAAGTGGCATTCTGAAGAAATAGTTTAGTTTCGGGTGGAAATAAAAAAAGAAATGAAATTCTTCCGGTGGCAAAATATATTTAAATATACAAGATACCCTGAATATGAATTTTCAATCTTAAGTAAACTGGGAAAGTAAAGCAGACTCTGTAGAGTAAAATACTGCAAAATCTCTGTAACAAATACAGGGATTATTGTCAGCCGACATCACTGAGAAGTCACTAAAATCCGACCACTCATGACTTTCGGAAATTTCTAGGTACTAATTTTTTAATGCATTTGATGTAATGAAATAGACACTAGCGCCATGTCTAAAGGTCAAGGAGTGGTGGCCAGGGCTGGGGTGCGTTTAAATCTTCCGGCGGTATTTCGCCGGAAAAAATTAAACTAGCGAAGGTTCGCTGAACGGAGTCATAAGTTTCTGTCAATGTTAGTTGTCAAATTCAATTGACAGCTCAGTTTATTGAACAAATAATCAATTTGCCGGTTTAATACAAACCCATAATCCACAAATAATATTTACTCTCTAAAATAAAATAATATTCGTTTTTACTGCGGATATCGAGCAAAACAACAAAACGTAATGTCAGTCTGACAGCAGGATAAAATATTGCGAGGTAAAAAGGTCGCAATATTTTATCAGTAAATTCCATTTAGTAAAAACTTATCCCAGCGAATGACCGTAAACGGGGCAGATTAAATTTTAGCTAGCTTCATTTTTCACGTCGCGGTGTACTTAAACGGGGTGTTTGACATTTAGGCAGTATAAATTTAAACTGGATAAAGGATATAAACGCAGCCCAGAGTCCTGCATATGGGATCGTTCTGAAACTCGACTTTTTGACAAATATTTATTTTTATTTAAAAATAACCAGTACTAATCCAAATTCAGTGACTAAATAAGAAAATAATTGTACAAAAACGTTAATAATATATAATAGAATTGACTAAAAAAAAAAACAAATATTCTCCGCATTTCATTTTACATTTAATTTACTAGACAAACGTTTTCGAACGCACCACGTCTAGCATGCGTACCTATCTAGTCTGTGATGCGTACGCAATATAAGACAGTGTTCCCACTTTATAAATATTTTCCCTTTATTTAGGGTACCCCTACCCTCCTTCGGGTCCTTTCAAATGTTGGTCATTTTTTAAGCGAAAAAATTGTAAAATAAATAAATATATGAAGGTCTTTATGAAATTAACTACCCAAAAACCAACCTTCATGCTTTGTGCTCGTGTAACCCTCTAGGAGGCTAATAGCTAAATAATAAAAAGCAACACTTCTCTGCATTATTATAATTTTTATTTTCGACTTCAATTAAAAAAAAGGCAAAATTTTTCAATGTCAAAATAATCGTGTATTGAAAAGGTGATAATAAAAAAAACTTTTTCAAGAAAAATGTAACCGCCTTCTAAAACAACCACAAAAAATTGTAAAATAATCTACAAAATAACTTTTCTTTCGGTTGTCGGTGCCTTTGTTTTTTTTTTCTTTTCATTGTCTTTTAGCCACCGACTTCCGAATGAAAAGTAATTTTGTAGATTGTGGTTGTTTTTGAAGGCGGTTACAGTTTTTTGAAAAAAAAATTTTTTAACTCTTTTTAGTTTAAATATTCAACCCGAATTCTTGTCAAGAACATCATTCTCTTACATGTGCACTAGAATTTTGTAATCCTTCGCACCGGTAATTACATCGCTCATGTACACAATAAGCTAATAAAATTCCATATCTCAAAAATTACTGACCGATTTCTACCGATTCTGATGAAACTTGCAGTGTTCCCTAAGTTAAATGATACCTCGCACACCAAAAAAAAGCATTACTTAAATCGGACTCAAATTCCGGAGATATGCGAACACAAACTAAATCAATCGATGCCTACTCCTTACTGTTAAGGAGTTGTACCTTCCATCATCAGCTCATCCACCTGAAATGATGATTATCAGATGCAAATACTCGAACAGCTTTAGAAAATATATATAATTGGTACTATCTGCCTATAAAATTTGAAGGAACCCTCGCTTTCCCTGGGATCCTATCACCAGAACCTGACCTGAGATTTTTTTTCCAAATCAGTCCAGGCGTCTTCGAGAAATCGGGGAACATACATAAAAATAAAAAATATTCCGAACTGAGAACCTCCTCCTTTTTTTGAAGTAGGTTAAAAAAAGGTGTCGGAACAGGTAGGTAAGTTAAAACTAAGTATTTATTATACTTACGGGTAAGCCCCGACTCAAACGAGCGTTTTCTTTTGCTGGCACTTTAAAAGCGCTGACGTGTGAACAGATTTTGACTGGCCTGTTGGTCTAGTAGTTAGTGACCCTGACTGCTATGCCGGGGGTCGTGGGTTCGATTCCCACCCAGGACAAATCTTTGTGTGATGAGCATGATCATTTGTTCTGTGTCTGGGTGTAATTTATATATAGTAAGTATGTATTAAAAATATATAAGTATGTTTTCAGTTGTCTAGTACCCATAACACAAGCCCTGCTTAGCTTGGGACTAAATGGCGTTGTGTGATAGTTGTGGAATATTATTATATTATTATACAAGGGAATGCATTTGTTCTATATCGGCGGTTTTTTAACGCCAGCAGAAAAAAATAAACTTTCGCGCGAATGGCGTCTTAAAAAGTCTAGGTAGGATTAAAAAAACCAGCAACTGCCTGCAGGCACTATTACTACGATTAATGAGTAGTCATTATGACTTTTTTTTCAGATGGGTCTACGAACCAATATCATCAAAATAGTTCAGCGGTTTAGGCGTGAAAGCATAACGAACAAGTGCATTTATACTACACGAATAAGTTAGGATAAAAATGTAAAATCGTTTTATTTTTAATTTTAATCCCTTTTTAGTAATATTAAAATACGGGGAAATCTGAAATCAGAGGCTGACAATATGGTTACTATGACAACGAATATTCAAATAAAACAATCGATGTGTATCTAAGTAACAAACATCAAACAAAAATACGTTAGGAAATTCAATAAATTAATTTTGTGGTTCGTTTCAATAAAATCGAGAAGCGTTTAAAATACCTACCTACCTAAGGGAGATCATCATCATCATCGACGACTTTGCTCTGGAAAAATTATATGGAAAACGCGTGGTCCAATTCTGACCCGACTCAATTTAGATTGCCATCGACATGCTAAGAGGATCAGCACAAAATAATCGCAGAACCTGCCATTCTTCAGACATGAATAAGGTGGAAGATAAAACCAGCTGACACAGTGATATACCTAGTGTGAAACCGCTAGGTATTGTACGAGTATGATCAAAATGTTTCCTTATTATTTCATGCAAACAATTTGATACAGAAAGTTGAGAGCCATTGGATCAATGTGTAATTCTTTATCATGGATTTAGGTACTTCGATTAACAAAAAATGTACAATGGATTTACATCTCAGTGAAGTGAAATATCATATTCCTTATTGTTGTTAGTAATAGTTATTTAGTGATTGTGTTTAAATTACAATAATTGTATTTTTCCTATGCTGTTATAACTTACAGAATGTTAATAATATAGGTAAAAGTAAAGTAAGTAAAGTAAAACCAACGACTTTCATTTTGATATGATTTTAATTATAGCATTTCAAGCAAAGCTAAGCAGCTCTGCCAGAGCAAATATATAAAATATAATTATTTTTGCATGATGTTAGTAAAAAGGTGAGTACTGACTTAATGAGTAGAGAAAAATAGAAGATTTGATGAATTAGAATAAGGGCAGGAGAACGATGAGACGACGAATCATATGATTTCTAAATAAAATATAACTATTATTCTTTCCCTAAGTATTTATTTTAATAATAAAAGGTTGAAACACTATATATACCTATAATATTAGGTAAACTACCACATATTTTATCATATAATTCAGTGTGTTTTTCTTGCATGATTCACAGAGCAGCAGCGAAATTGAGAATAGGCAATCCTTGCTCTCAGTAGAGTTACTGTCCAAAGATAAAATAATCTGTAAACATGAAGAAATTACCATTAAATTAACCCATTTTTCTAGTCTAAAAGACTTGTAACTAAAATGATACAGCGAAGATGCTGGCTCAGTGATGGCTCTTGCTTGTGAATATTGTAGTTCAGTTAATTTATATTAGTGTGACAGATTCGGATAAAAGTGCACACTATATAGGTATGTTTTTAATCTACCAGTACCTATTAAGGGGTAGAAATGGGTTGTGAGACAGTTTAAACCAATAAACGTAATCAAATTGTTGATTACATTATATGAATTTGTTAGTGATGGTTTTGCATTTAATAGTTGATGTACGTATGTATCATCACATCTTGCATAAACTTATTATAGTAGTAGTAGGTATGGTTAATAATCTTTGGTCATTCCTACCTTATAACTATAGCAAGTCCAAGCTGATAACTGTAGTAGTTTGCTTCTTGGCATACATAAAGTTGGTGGTTTTCTGTTAGTAGAAATCCTGTTTTAAATTCAGTTTTGCACAGATTCAACACATTGAAAGTACTTGGTTGCGTTTATAAAATAATTCGTGCTAAGGGTAAAGGTGTTAAAAAATGAACCGCAGGCATTTCGTGGGCGTACTCGGTATCAAAAACGAAGTCGATTCCAATTTTTTTGTTATTCCACCGGAAGAATTTCATTTTTTTTACTTCAACCCAAAACTGAACTATTGCTTCAGAATTCCACTTATTTATATGTAGAATGAGCCACTGTTGCGTTATGAGTAGGCATCACTGATGCAGATTTGACGTTGTGTCAAATCAATCTTTACGATAGGCATTATGGTGTATGGCGTCTATGGACGAACTGCCGATGTGAAACAATTGCAAGCGTCACATCTATCGTTCACATAGGCAGGATGGTGTATGCCTACTATAAGGAGTACTGTGATAAGGTGGGTCTTTATTTCATGATTTAGCTTGTTGCAGCGCTACTTTGTCACTTATTACCTAGTTCGATAATTGATTCATCATCATCATCAGCCTATAATGTTCCCACTGTTGGGACACAGTCCTCCTCTCTGTGAGAGGGAGTGGGCCATAATCCACCACGCGGGCCCAGTGCGGGTTGGTAATTGATTACGTAAGTAATATTTTTTGTGGAGTTTGTAAGTTTTACAAAAAATATTACCTATTGACCATGTATGTTTTTTTTAAACACTGAGTCACACTAGGAATTTCTTCTGTAAAAGTTTACAACATACAAAAACAACCAGACCCGAATAAACAACTTGTAGTTCATACAACTATTAGTTGCGTCCGGGAATCGAACCCGCGACACGCTGCGCAGCAGACGATCGCTCATCCATGACTTGAGCCATGATATTTGTGTCATAATTTTTGGGTTGATGAAGAAAGCCGGATACAATAACTGGGGTTTATATTGCAATAAGCACACTAACTACTTTTTTTTCAAAGCGAAGTATACATATAAATACAATTGTAAATAAGTAAACGTCATTAAAGCAAGCATCTGAACCGCTAATCTCATTGTTTCCCATTCCCAATCCAAAATGTTCACTTAAAGATAAGGATAAGGGCGATATTTCCCTAAATAAAAGATATTTTCCCCGCGCATAACATCCTTCCGAGTATCGTAACGCATTTAGGCGTTCACCTCGAGCCCTATAAGATTTAACATAATATCGTAAGATATTTCAACAAGACGCCTCTCTCACTAACCGTCGAAAAGTTGTTTACCTAACTTTTGATTGCCTTCTTTACTCCGTTTGTTTACTTTTTTACTTAAACCGGGAAATATTATGAAACTTTTTTCGTTAAAGGCTCGAAGATACATAAATGGGTTTAGAACTCGTTCTCCTTACTGAAATTTGTTTACCTATGCTCTGTTTTTTATTGGTCTTTCGGCTTTGGCTTGAAAGGTTTTGTTAATGGAGGAAGACGAGACGAAATGTTGAAAGGGATTTTTTTTTATTTTTGGAACAATTTGAATGGATTTAAAATAGCATATTTTCGAGGCTCTTTTATTTGTTTTTTTTTTATCACCTCAAATTATTTAAAAAGTTTTTAACGTCGTTGTTAAATTAATTACAAAACAATAAATATTAGATTAAACATTTGAAACAACTGAAATAATCCTTTATCTAAAAGTAACTACGACTAAAAATGAACGCTTACTTAACGCTTATTCAATGTCAATTACTCCACGGCCAAAGCAAAACAAGTTGCGTAATTACAAATTGTAATTAAATCTAAAACATCGGACGTTCCGGCTGGACGGGATAGTTCCTAACTTAATTCAGCGCACAGTACTATTCCTCACACCGGTTCATGGTAAGAGCTAGATTCGTGCGCGTTTTTCCATCTGCCTTGCGGCTTTATACTCCCCAACCAATTACTACAGGGTACTTTAATTACACAACTTGTAGCGAATAAGTTTAAGCTGAAATTAGATGTTAAGGTAATTTATTACTTAATTTTCACTTTATAAATTACTTTTGTAATTAAGATCTCAATTAAAAGTTCCGCTTGTCTGCCCGGACATGTGTTAACAAATGAGTTGGCGTAGTTTTGTGATAGAATTGTGAATGTAGATGAGGATATTAGGTCAGATAAAAGTTATGTTTTTGCATTCGTAAAAAGGAGAAAATATTTCGGAACTATAATTTAAATTATGTGAGATATTCTTTGGAATTTAGCTCCTTGTTTTTAAGCACAGATTTTTAGAACATTTTTTAATTTTATTAACTTTATGTTTTGTTCCTATGTAGTGATTGCGTTAACAAACATTTAAACACACATACACATACGGCCAGACATTAAACAACTCCTTGTAGGTCATTCAAAGATTTTTACCGGGTGGTAAAAATCTTTGAATGACTTACAGAAAATGTAGCATAACTATTGAAATACTAAATATCTCCAAACCTTTTTATTTAATTCCTAAACCTCACTAAAACTAAAGCTTCAAGTTAAAATGAATTTAATGTCTGCGCTTCCTTGATTAGCTAAAGCTATTGTCAAAAAGACAGGCGAAGCGAATGCGATCCGAAGCGTTTTTATTTGTATGTTTGGAATTGTTTGAATCCCGCCAGAGAAAAGAAAGCGAAAGCGGTCAGATCGATATGGTCTATGTGACTGGCTTCAAACAATTCCATTATATTACAAACAAACAAAAACGCATAGCTTCGCGTTCGCCACGCCTGTCTGTTTAACAATAGCTTGAGTGTCACAACGCGCGTTAGGGAAGGATATGACATTTCTGAATATAAAGCTACTATTATGGAAATTACACATTTTGCGATTTGAAAACTCTTTTCTCCTTCTGACGTTTTTTGTGAAAAGGAGATAAAAATGCAGTTGGATATTATAATTCCATCGCGGTTTTTACGAGATTTTTTTCGTTATTCATCACCTGCGAAGCCTTTTCCCAACTATATTTAGTTGGGAAAAGGCTTCGCAGGTGATGCATCTGATTCCACTGTATATCAATAACTTACATGGAGCGTTTGTCTATCTGACCTACCATCCTAGTTAGTACTTTAATTTCCAAGGTTTAGAGTTGAGTTTTATAAAAATTGTGAACCTGATGAACGTTTTAAATAAACAATACGCTACACCATAATTAGTACTTTAAAATTAAAGAACAAATATACTTGCGCATATTTCTTATTTTTTTCTAAAAATTTAGTAGGTATAAATATTTAATAACTATGAACATAATTATTCAGGATTTACTGTAACGACGAGTATTAAATATATTTCTAAAATGAACCTATTATTTTTTAGTATAGTTCTTTTTTACAATTTCTCGCCAAATAAAACATTAAATCCACTATCCAAATAAAAGCTTGAAACTGTAATCGAGAACGTTTTAAAAACTGCATATTAAAGTGCATTGAATATTGATGTATTGATTGCTCTTCCCTTCGTAAACCGTATTAACTCAATTACCTGAGTTGAGAGGCTCACGGGAGTTAACAGCTGCCGTCCAATTACTATTTTTATTTAATTTATGGAACAAACTACAAGAACTTTCTTGTATAATGTAGTTTTTTAGTTTCAACAGGTACGAAATTAATCAGAAACAGAAACATTGTCAAGTTGAGACGCTATGTAAGGTTATTTGGTGCGGAAGGAAATTTGGTGCTAGACTCTTAAAAGTCTTTCAAGATGTTACTTCTTGTCCACTTTAGTTGTGAACTAGTAGCATCATTTCGCATTACTGCATGCATAGGTAAGAGTGACTTTAAGACTGTATCACTGAGTTGTCTGTCTCACAAAATAACCTCACTTCACCCTTCAGGAGCAGGTCTAAACCTTTGAAGAGACCAGGAGGTTGCAATTGGACAAGAAGCGTGACGATTTAAAAGCTAGACCACCTGCAAATGTAACTTAAAATGTCATCAATTGTGTTCTTAAATGTCCACTTTCTGCTCGGAGTTTTTCGGCAAAAGTTGGATATGCAAGTATCACTGAAGATCACATGAAAGGGACCATCAAAGCTTTCAACCACTCTAAAAGCCATAGATTGCAGTCGGTGTGGCTGATATCGGCTCTATCGGCATCTTGTTTTTAATTTTATGTTGTTGTTCTGTCCTGTGTGAGTCCAATATCTATTCCATCTATCTATCTATCTATTAATAAAACTTTTTCTTTCTTTCTTTCTTTCATTATCAGTTTCTGAATACTAAAAGGAGAAAAAAAATGTTTGGAAGTGATTTACTGAAACTGTAGTGCCTGTTTAGCTTTTTCACGATTTAGGTTTGCCACTTGACTTTATGTCAAAGGTAATAGTGACAATATTTTAGCTAATGGTGAAAAGGCGTGTTTTTTATGTAATTTGTTTTACCCAGTTGTATCAATTATGTTTTTTTTGTAACTTATAATATAATTATGTGCTGAATCCTGTTTAAATATAGATCCAATTCAATTCTATCCTATTTCGATTTTTTTTATTATGTTAGTAGTAGCAGAAAAACAGCATTCAAAGAAAAAAGTAATGGTCGGTATGTTTTAAAATATTGAACTAATTAGATACGCGTTTCATCGCGTGACAGAATCAGCAAATCGAGATCAAGTTGAAATTAAGTAGATTTTTTATAAGCTTGCAATTATTATTATCAAATAAAGCACCTGCTAATGTTAATAAAATCAGTGAGTAATATGAATGATGAATTTAGTAGTCTTCACAAAAGATAACGATCAGGACAATTACAAATTATTTATTTGCCGTTACAAAAGATACCGAACAGATAATTACAAATGATTTGCTATCAGTGTGATTAGTGCGAGTTTTTTTACGTTGACGCGATAGTAACGTTTATACGCGTTTGACCCTTTCATTGGTTGAGAGTACTCACGGCCTTGGAGCGGACCAATAAGAGCGCCGAACGTAGTAAAACATTACTATCGCGTCAACGTAAAAAAACTCGCACTAAGCACACTGACGTATAAACCACGAAATACAAGTATCTACATCAACTATTTTAATGTCCATAAACAATCTTGATTCCCAAGTAATATGAATGTAATGTGAAAAATAACAGGTGCTTATAATAATAATATTTCAGGAAGGCTCGATGATATTTACGCACATTTTCAGTCATAATTCCGCTCCACAGCTGAAGGCAACAATCTTGTAGAATGCAAGATTGAATTTGCCTCTGATAGCTAATTTACTTCCCCCTCGAGGCGTCGTGTACACTCAACCGCATTTACTTACTTAAAAATGTTATCATACACAATCTTTTGCGTCATTTTGATATTTTTAATAATTAAATTTCCGTTTTTCGATACCTTTTTTTTAAAGTTTGGTTATGGTTCTCCATTTAAGTTAGAGTTAAGTTAGACCTACTGATTTAAAACAGTTGGAATGGTCGAAAAAATATTGTTTATTTCCAGTTTTGTTACCGCTTTAACTTTTTATTTGAAGAAGTAAACAGACATTGAGAAAAAAGTTACTTTTTGTTTTTGTAATTTTACTTGGATACACTATCATTGGATTCGAAAAGTTGTAAGTCATGGAAACCTCTGCCCAGCATTAGGATGATACGGGCTAACAGTAACAAAAATACTGTCCTTAAATTCTTGTAGCACCATATCGGAAATCCTCTTTGAAAAGTGTTAAAACAAACAACAGCCAACCGACTAGTATCTAAAACATAATCAAGCTCAAAATAAGCAATTAAAATCCCAAACAACCCAACTTTAACCGCTAATCTAAAATAAACGTCACCATTAGATATCTAGTCTTTGTGGCGACATACAGAATAGCTCGTTAAAATGTGCGCCACGATTTCTGAAGTACCGTATAAAGAGGAAAGCGCAAAATAAAAACGTGGGGCGTTATTCGTTTGTATCACAGCCATACATAAAGCTCACAAATTGACCCATTTCAACGTTGAACGTAAAACTAAAGGCTCTATTACATACCAGTAGCCCCGCACAACCCCGCGACCCTGCTAACCAGCAACCCTGCTACCCTCGACCCTTCTACCCGGTAACCATGCTATCCGACAACCAAGGACGATACTTTGCCACTTAAGGGCTAATAAAAACGCGCACCACTTTATTGTGGTTATAACATTATGGACGTTAACTTTGTTGATGTTTAGTTACTCGTATATAGTGAAACATTTGCAGTACACAATAAACAATTCATTAACTGGGAATAGTAGAATATTATTCTTCTCATAAATGTTTTTGATGTTTTTTTAATAAAATTAATGTTACGAGTATCATTGGACAGGTCGTTTTTTGCTACTACTAAGCCACATGTGTGTTTATGTCCACTTTACATGTAATTTATATTATGAAAATATTACAGTTTTTAAAGAGCAATAAACGATTGTATAAAGAAGCAAAAACAGAATACCTGAAAAGATTGCTTCGTCATAATTATTTACCTTTACTCTCAAAATTGTGAAATGAAAACATTTTTTTTTTTTTTTTTTTTTTTTTTTTTTTTTACGTGGTAAAATCATCAAATGAGTCCTCCAACCCCGGGCAGGGCGGGAGGGACTGTCAGACTTGTACTGACTAAAATCCACGGTGTCCTTCGGTAGCCCTTTGTGTGCCGGAGTCGCGGTATACGTGTGTCCCGCAACCCCGGCAGGACTGTGGCCCTCTATAGGGGGGCCCCGTCGCTATGCTGACGCTCCTTGAGGCGCGCGTGGGACACAACGCGCCGTCGACCCGGGCATGGTCCTTGGTCGGGCAGCGAGTTGCCCTTTACTCGCCGCCCGCATGCCCGCGCCTACGGTGGCCGGAGATCGTCCCGCAACATCCGTCGCCGTGGGCGTCTACCACTGCGTCTCGGGCGGAGAGAGGACGGTATCCTCTGCCTCAAGCGGCCCGCCTCCTCCTTCGCGAGCATGACTGCTTCGCAGAAGGAGGCGACCGCCTCCCACTCCGTCTCGCCCCGCAGCATGGCCGCAACCAATGCCGGGCGCGAGAGGTCTCCGCCTATCGCCGCGGTGAGGACACGGCGGTGCTCCGCCCAAGCTGGGCATTCCTGCACCGTATGCTCCACCGTGTCCTCCGGGCGATCCTCGCAGTGGTGACACCCGGGCGTTTCCTCCTTTTTTATCATGCACAGGAACCTCCCGAAGCTGCCATGTCCGGTGAGGACCTGTGTCATGCGGTAGGTGAGGACGCCGTGGGACCTATCCAGCCACTCCTCAAAGAGGGGTCTTACAGCCGCGACTGCGGCTAGCCCGTACCTCGGTTGCGATAGTCGTTCTCTCCAGACTGCCCTGAGATCGCGCCGGAGCTCTTCCCGCCTCGTCTCGACTTCTCGAGGCATTAGGGATACGCCCCGACTCCGCGCCTCCACGCGCCACTCGTAGACGCGCAGGAGGGCAGTCGCCTCCAGATCCCAGGGCAGTGATCCGGCAAGGAGGTTGGCCGATTCGCCGGCGATCGTGCGGTATCCTCGGATCATTCGGATTGCCATGACCCTCTGGCATGCGACCAGCTTCTGTGGTCGCGTCCGAATGCTCAGGGCCCACACGGGGGCCCCGTAGAGGGCCATGGACCGCACGACGCCGGCGTGTAACCTCCGGCAGGGGGCGTTTGGCCCGCCGATATTGGGCAGGAGCCGCCCGAGGGCGGCTGATGCCCGGTTCAGCCTTGGGGCCAAACGCGAGAAATGCTCCCCGAAGTTCCATCGGCTGTCGAGGACGAGTCCCAGGTACTTCATCGTACCGCCGACGCCGATGCGAACCCCCCCCACCGTTATGTGGGACTCTGTCAGTGGCGCATTCAGATGGCCATGAAAACACATGGCCTCTGTCTTGTGCAGCGCCACTTCGAGTCCCAACTGCCGGATCCTCTCGACGACTATCGCAACCGCCCGCGTCGCCAAGTCGGCCGCCGCCTGGTGCGACACTCCCTCCGCCAGGACAAGCGTGTCGTCAGCGTAACATATTACGCTGACGTCTAGAGGGAGGTCGCCGCGCAGCACCCAGTCGAAACCGATGTCCCACAGGTGCGGTCCCAAGACCGATCCCTGTGGGACACCGCACGACATCTCTCGCCGGTTCCACTCTCCCCGGTGACCGGGGTAGATGACGGCTCTGTCCGTCAGGTAGTCCTCGACCGTGCGACGGAGGTAGGTCGGCACCCGGTGATACCGGAGTGCCTCCCTGATGCAACTCCAGGGCAGGGTGTTGAAGGCGTTGGAGATGTCCAAGGACACCGCCACGACGACCCTGCCCCGGGCTACTGCATCCCCCGTCGTGAGGGCTCTAACGCGCATGATGGCGTCCACCGTAGAGCGCCCCCTGCGGAAGCCATACTGGCTCTCCGACAGGTTCGGGCCCACGTGATTTAGGTGCCCGACGAGGCGGTCTGCAATTACTCTCTCAAGGAGCTTGAGCGAAATGAAAACATTGCGAGGAAAATAGCTTGTCTTAGAACCGAAAATTTTTGACTTTATAATCTACCAATTTTACTGGGCCCGAGTGATGACCTCTCGCATACGGTTTTGGTGTTGTTCATGTAACGGAGCGATGGTGAATAGGAAACAGTCACCAACTCCTTCTGCGGATCAGCAATGCTAGCGAAGGCAAAAGCGAAATTCGTGAAGGAAAAGTAATCTTCTATTTTACATCATAATTTATGTCAAATTTTCTTGTTTTTCAAAAATTGGTGAGACATTGTTTCGATTTTTGTGTGTTAGTGATTAAAAATCATTCATATGAGTAGCGATTTGTAAAGATTTTCTTTATAAATAAAATCGACTGCGTAAGAAATGTACCTGTGATAAATCTTCTGAATCAGTTTTAATTTTGTCTTTTCCAAAATCGTTATCGCTAGTATGAAGAAGTTCGATAATATTTTGAAAACACATTTACTATATAAGGCAATGAAAAGGTACTTCATGAATTTATTCCTCGACTGTGTAAAACTAGGTTGTACCCACCCAGCAATATGTTTATGAAGCTTTTATATAAATAATTCAACAACTGCTACTGCGTCTGGCATCATATCGAATTCAGTTAACATAACGTTGTCGTGGCCACTGATAACATGTGTTTTAAAACAATAATCTTTGGAAAATATTGAGGGTTGTTCGAATTGATATGGGCAGGGGATAGTTGGCTCTGGATACCAGACATTGAAATGAGTTTCATAGAATAGTGACCACAGATTCTTTGGAACTAAGCCGTATGTGTTTTTTCAAACCTTGAGTTGAAGAGCAGTGGTGGCCCAGTCGTATCGGCCCCGACTTACGAATTGTAGGTCGTGGGTTCGAAACTGTTGTGACACAAGCCTCTTCATAATTCACCACGAGGCCGCTTATATCGCCTTTGTAGGAAGATTACCTCTTTATCTAAACTCAACCATTCAACAATTTTATTTCTTTGCATTAATTGTTAAGATTTAAATGTCAACTGTTTTGATAAATACTTATACTGAACAAAAAACCTAGATACAATTTCTAAAAATACTTTTATGTGCAAAATGTAAGCCTAGTTTTTGTTACCACGAGTGATGTCAAAAAAACTTTATTCTATTCTATTACTAAGTTTCGGGGTACAGCATATTTACTAACAAAAAAATCTGGTGAAAAAGGTCTCAGGTCAGGTTAGACCTCTGGATTTTATCTTCCGGAGATAAAACGCTCAGTCTCTACCAACCTCACGTGTTTTTGTATGTGATTTCTAAAGCTCATTTCGTTTTATTTTGCTACTAAAATACTATTTTGTTTGAACACTTCTTTGGCAACATTATTGAAGAATATTTCTAGAAATAAAGAAATGAACTTTAAATCCTGTTTTCGTTATCATTTAAAGCCTCAATTATGTATTTTCTTGAAAAATCTGTACGTTACTCTTCGATGAAATTTTAAATTTGAAAGGGAATGGTGGGTTAGTTTCTATGTGTTGAAGAACCTGGTTTGTCAATGAGTATTCCGACTGACTTTATATTATGTCACGGCAAATGGGTGTAAAATAAACTTTAGATAGATGGTTCCTTGGGACTCTTTATCAAGGCAAGTCTTCAGTTTATTTTCACACCCATTTCTAGCATTATAGAAATAAAAAAAATCAGTTCATTTGTATTTCATACCGTGACGTCTAACAGGAGAGAATCGAAAGACAAAACGTGCTGCGCTGATCTTAAGTAGAATGGGATGAGGGCAGGAAGATGATGAAGTTTTGCTTGAAAAATCGAGCTAGTTATAGCTAATTTATTTCTTGAACATCTTTCTAAATCGAAAAATGACCGTCATCAACATATTGACTCTCTTTCTCATCATCAGATTTGTTTTCGAGTTTTCCTCAACTAATCAAGAACTGTTCTAGGTAACTATAGATGAATGAATGATTTTGTTTTAAAACGCTGACTAAATCTAATTATTTTAGTATGAAACGAAACGTTTTACGTAAAAATAATCAGTTTGACAGTTGATTGTCTGTCAGTGTCAGAATTTGCGTCTTTTGTTATGGTTATGTTTACATGGACTCTGTGTTTATAAATCACTAGTGGGTGCTGTTTTACATTTCATGATTTATTTTATTTTAACATGGAGGGGAATTATTTTATTGACCTTTGTTTCGCTCAAATCGTAAATATCGACGGCGGAATAAGTACGCTGTTGTCGCCGTGTATTGGCCAGTTGGTCGCCACTTTCCAACAACTCCGAGATAAAATGCTAATAAACTCGTCCATCTTTCAGTGGTTTCTAGTGCAATCGTGGGTACACAAATTACAGAGTTTGTTGTGCGAAGGTCCTCGTTTCAAGAAAACACAATGCAAAAATGAAGAGTATAAATCAAATTTTCAGTAGGTATAACATGCCAAGCCGTATTTTATTTAAAAACTAAAGAAAAGAAAACAGTGTACAATCCAAAACTCAACAAATTCACTCAGAAATGACGTATCTCTACAATCGACATTACATCTCTACTGCTCAGAAGCACTCGACATGAACTCTAACGTTAGCCTTCGACAAATGTCGAATTCTACATCCCCAGAATAGCAACTGTTAAAATTTGTCGAAAAAAAGACGTCATCAGAATTTTTTGTCGAGTTCGACAACATCTCTAAAGCCGAGAATTGGCCCCCTGGCCGAGATTTTAAATAAATTACATCTTATCTTTCTTGTCTAACAAAAACACTTGAACAATCAAAGCAAAAGTGAACATTCAAATTGCGTCAATTGAATTATTCTAACTAAGGCGAATGTCATCACTCTACTTAAGGCAAAGATTAAATAATAATGAGCTGGAAGGCAAAGTGATGACATAAAATCTCGCGGGAAAATTGCTGGAGACACTCGTCTTTACTCTCAAGTTTGCATAATGAAATACTTGTGGAAATACAATATAACTTGAGTAGGAGTCAAGTTAAGCAGGCAATTTGTATTTTGTTAACTTTTCATTTAGTTATAATAGTAAGATAACTTTGTTAGGAAAGCTGTGACGTAATTATTAAGTTTGCTACGTCTCTGAATAGTTAGACAAAATGGCGGCTGCGAGATAGCGTTAGATATTCCGTTAATTATCGCATTTGAAGTTGCGACATTGTATTTTAAGTTGCAATAATATTGTTTTCTTAAACAATAAGGGTGACTTTTACCAACGGTTAAACATGTTTAAAATTTTATTTAAGCACAAAATTGTATTGACTTTTGTGCTTAAATAAAATAAACATGTTTAACCGTGGTAAAAGTCACCCTTAGTCATCAAAATCAAGTATAAGAATTTAATGAAGCATTAAACTGGCGACTGTTTTCTAATTTGCCTCATTTCAATGCTTATACATTTTTTTACACTCGATACTCATTCCATAAAGGTAAGCTGATTACAATAAAGTTAAAACATCTAGAAAGTTTCAATAATACACAACTAATAAATCGAAATATTTTAAAACAGAAAATTCAAATAACAAGACCTCATTTTATAAGAAACGACGGAGAATTTTACTTCAATTGTTTCAGCAATTTCGGAGTTATGTTACGGTCGGTGGGGCGAATAAAATTGCTATCCATAATAAAGTTTCAATTCTCGGAGGCATTTTGTGTCAGTCCCTTGTAATTTTGTAATAAAAACTCGAGAGAGTTCAAACCAAACTACCGTTAGACTGAGTTTATTGAATTAGAATAAAAACTGAGACTTTATTTAATTTGAACACTTTTTAAGCCAAATTATATTCTTCAACTTTCAAGTTTTGATAATATGATTTATTCTAGTAACAGAAAGTGTTTTTTTTGTTTGTCGACTGGTTAAGCCGGGTGTACTGACTGCTTAGTAAAGATTTTCCCCATAGCTTTTCTGTTTTTATGTCCATTTTTGCCCTTGCATCCAAGAAGCGCCTCTAAATGATCATATACCTTTGATTTAGCTTCATCTTAAATAAAATTAACCGTAAATAGACATACAAATTTACAAACGTGCAGTTACAAACCGTGAAGTAAGGAACACTATTTTGCACCATTAAAACCATTTCACCGCTGTTTATTTGAGAAAAACTGTCAGATTTCACATTTTGTCGTGACACAAGGCTGGATTTTACGGTTTCCTTGTGCATGGGTATGTCTTAGATAGGTACAGAAGTTTAGCTTCACACGAACAGCAAAATTCGACCGTCATACGTTCAGACTTTTATGTATGGCGAGATCACCGTGAGATCGTCTTAAAAAAAGGCTTAACATCGGGATGTTTGGTGCCAGTGGTCGAGAGATTATTCTAAGATCTGTAAATAATCCGGGTTCAAAACCGGTCTTGCTGTTTTTGTATGTGATTTAAAAAATCAAAACTTCTAGAGTGAAATGGTTTTAAAACAAAATAAACCAGGAGCAGTGAGAATCTAGGGATGACATGCGATTTGTAGGAGGCTAGGATCTTAAGTAAAGTGTTTTTTTAATTATCCGTTTATGCCCCACTGCTGGGGAAAGGCGTCCCCCATATCCTTCCAAGTTCCAAGCTCTTTTTAGTGGCACTTCGGACCAGCCATCAAGATACGCGTCCAGATCGTCCTGACCTTTGGGCTGGCAATGTACGTAATGTAACCTAATGTAATATTTTTTTATGTAATGTATTTATTCACTACAGTTTCAGCTTTCTAAAAGCGAGTGTAAGGAAACCAGCATGGCTTACAAAAAAAATATTGAAAGACTTGTCACATTCGGCAATTCCAACTGGGCCGGTGTCGATTTATTCCCGTTGAATCCCACTTTTTGATCCCATTTTTTAGTTATTCCCGACGAATCCCATTTTTAATTCCCATTGAATCCCACGTTATGACAACATGTGTACATATCAGAAGAAAAGTGTTACCTTTATTTTAAAGGTTTATTCTCTGTTACTAAGTTGTTAATTTTACAAAAAAAAACAAAAGCAATTTTGTCGTTGAAAGTACTCGCATTCAGATTTTTTAAAGCATGTGGGATCCAACGGTAATGTTTTTGGGATTCAACGGGAATAAAACGTTTTTCATTTGTTATGGGATTCACCGGGAATATATTTTAATTTTTTGTGGGATCTAACGGGAAAAATGTTCAAGTGGGATTCAAAAGTGAGATCCAACGGGAATAATTCCCCGTGTCGAGGACTCGTCTCCTCATAGTACAAGATACCCTAAAAAGGGTGATTATGCATTGTGTAAACACTCTCTTATCTTCTCTGTTCTTCTGTATATTTCTATTTTGTGGCTTGGGCATGTAATCCCTGGCGTCGGGTGGTGTGCCCGCTGAGGCCGTGTCTCCTGTGTCACCCAGGCGATTAAAGTGATTTACAATGCGGCCACCGGCCCAAGAATTAAGAAGTTTATTTTAGTTCTTTGAACTAGGATTTATTAGAAAACGTATTACGGAAGTGTGTGCAAGTTTTATTAAAACTACAATGTGTTTACTGTGGCTTTGTAACATTGTAAGTGTGCAGCTGTGATGGTTGTACCTACAACACAGTTTATACTTGAAGTTTTGTAGTGTTTATTAACGTCATTTCGTCTTGCAGTGATCAAACAAAGTTGCAGTAAAGAAAAATTTAAATTGGATTGATAAAAACGATTCAAAATTCAATCTTGTATTGATTTTCATTGCTTTGATAATTATTTCTTACTTGGCCCCTCTAATTGAGCAATCCCTTAACCGATGCAAGAAATAATTTTGTAGAGTTATTGCATCAATTAATAACGATAGAAATACCCAGGAAATAAGGTTGTAATTCAGAACAAATCTTTGGAGATTAGACTCAAAGCCATTTATTTTGTCTAGCTACAGAATACTGAATCTCAGCTTAATTTTAAGCCCCAATCACTTTTTCTTCCTTTCGTGGCGACATTACTTTGATTCATCGATCTCTTTCTTTACGGTTCTATCGAAAGTTATCCTTCAGAAAATGAACCCATCCTTTATACAGGGCTAAGTTATTTTTTCTTTTTGATATAACAATTTGTTCCTTAAACCTACCTTTGTAAATGACTAACTAGAAGCCGTTTAATCAGAAAATCATCAATTATTTAATTGGTGTAGTGTTTCCGTGGTTCCTACCTACCTACAGTCGAATACAACAGCGGTTCAATTAAGATATATCGTGTATCAAAGATTCAACTTAATGGCCTTTATGTACCTACTTGAATCGCGAACCATGTTTGTATTTGACGATGTATAATATGAGTGGGTATATAATTATGTTTGTTCTTGTTGGTTATGTAATTACTAACGAACTCTGTTTCATATGAAATTAGAAGAGGATGTAACATAAATAGCAAGGTAATTTCCATATATAAATAGCTATTTACGTAGTTTCTGTAACTTAAGATAGAATTAAATAGTTAGAATAAACTTCATTATAATTATAATCAAACTCAACTGTTCAACAATATTGTCAATACATAAGCCATTCAAAAGAAAATTAGCTCAGCGTGGTGCGACCGACGACGCCGACGCTACTACATGGCGACTGCGTGTGCCGTGCTTAGTAACTACGAAAATATTGTGTGCCATGACACAAAACACACCATGCTCGCTGGTTGACAAAGCATAATATACTTAATGTATTATGCATGTATAATAATGGAGTTGTCAAAAAGTAAATACTAAACAAGAAGCAAAGCCGTTACTAGTAGTAGTAGTTAAGTAAACTATAGTTAAATGTCATCAATATATAATTTTTAGACATTCTAAATTGGTTCTAAAGTGATTCATCATCATCATCATCATCTCAGCCGTAGGACGTCCACTGCTGAACTTAGGCCTCCCCTTTCGATCTCCACATATACCTGTTGGATGCGACCTGCATCCAGCGTCTTCCGGCGACCTTTATAAGGTCGTCTGTTCACCTTGCTGGTGGACGTCCTATGCTGCGCTTGCTAAAGTGATATTACCGTAAAACCTACAATACTGCTTTGTAAATACATTAAGTAGATATTTACGTTAGTTAGAAACTACAACGTTGCAAAAACACTGAAATATCCAAAAAATAAAACTCTTATTTTAAGTGGTAGAAAAAAAGAAACTCCGTAATTAGTGCTTAAAAAGATTGTAATACTTTTATTTAATGATCTCCATTAAGCCTTACTGAAACAACCGACTTTCCACTTCAAAACTTCAAAATAGAATTAAATACGCTGGGCGTATAATTTGGCTTAAGAACAAACGCCGCGTTTTACGAAACAAGATCCTTAAAACGAAGTTCAGTAAGATGAGACTGGATTTCTCCCGCGTACTAATAATAAGTAAAAATCAAAAGAATTTAACAAGTGGTGTTTCGTAGCGGCGAAGGACGGCGATGACAAATGCTCCCTCGGGGCCGCTTCACTGAA
Source organism: Agrotis segetum (assembly GCA_036375495.1). Taxonomy (NCBI): domain Eukaryota; kingdom Metazoa; phylum Arthropoda; class Insecta; order Lepidoptera; family Noctuidae; genus Agrotis; species Agrotis segetum. The sequence continues at coordinate 689,879 of JAQSVV010000247.1, read as the reverse complement.
ACTTGGACTGAAAATCCCGCAATGTTCACCAACTTATTCCTACTCATCTGTTATGTTTCATTTGGGTCGAGTTTAATGAAAATGATAAAAATATTCAAGCTACGTTTAGCCTATTTTTGAACGATTGTTAACAAGCTTTGTTATAAACTGAGAGTATTCGATACGTCATCAATACAAAGGCCAATTGTTTTGTACTATAACAGAATAATTTCGTTCAATTTCAATTATTTTTCGTATAGTACGATGTAGTAGACAAAATGTGGTATTTTATTCAATTTATTAGGAAACAAATTACTCTAGTATTGCCGCGAGTGTTTCAATTTCGTTTGAATTCGTGACGTCATGCAATCACAAGATTGTGGAGTATTTACACGTGCGCCGGGTTACTAATGCTTATCATCCGTTACGACTTGCGTACAAACTCCAACGTTGTCTGAAACAACGTTATTATTCTCATCAGATTAATGCAAGAGTATCAACGCGAAAATAAGATAAAAAAACTTTTCGTTCTTACCGCAAAAATCCATTTCCAAGTTAAACAGATCTTTTCACGTTTTTTGCTCATTGAATCTGAGAGTTTTTGTTCCATATTTTTAAAGATTATCGTTGGAGTTCATTTGGAACTTTACCTTAATGAGAAATGTAAGGCTATTATCTAAAGGGGTAAGTGTAAATTAAAAGGGGCCGGAAGTCGTTAAATATTAGACGGAACTTTTAATTACAATGACTTTCGTTATCATTAGTTAATTAGGTTTGATTGAAAATTGAATATTTTGAAGGCATAGTACAAACATATGCCTTTTTTATTTAAAGATAAAAGAGACATTTTTTATAATGATTGTGTAGAATTAACTAACCGCATGTACTGATAAATTAAACCATCAGTATAATAGAATACTTTTTCGGAAACTTACTCTCAATTTTGCTTACAGCTTGAATTTTTAGTTAGCGAACCCTAACATGAATATGCATGTAAAAGTCGAGTGACTAAAGTAAAGGATTATTAAACAGCTCCCGGGCCAAAATACGGGGATAATGATCCGGGGCTCAGAAAGGGTCTAGAAATTTAGTAAATCTTAGTAGGTATCTGACTCAGGGATTCTGTAGGCTTTGAAAGTCTTGAGTCTTAAATAGGCGAAATGAAATGAGTTGTCAAAATATAGGGGTCTGAGAATAATGTTATTTGATGTAAAATTTATATCATGTTTAACTAGCTGTGCCCTGCGACTTCGTTCACGTGGATGTCAGTTTTTTTTTTTTAATAAATAAGTTATTGCCAATCGAAGTCCCGTCAAAATCGGCCCAGCAATTTCAGAGATTAGCCATTACAAACAGATACACCGATTACTATAAGAAATGGGCCCTCCAATGCAACGTGGACAAAACGGAGTGCATTATGTTTTTCCCATAAAAGACCTAGGCGAGGAAACCGAAACGGTGGTTATAGAAACTATATCCAACTGAAAAATTAAAGGATCGAATATAAGACCGAAGTAAAATACCTTGGCGTCATACTGGACAAGAAACTCTCAATGAACAAGCACACAAAAGAAAGAGTGGAAAAAGCAAAACGTGTAAGAGGTGCTCTAAATTCAATCATAGGGTACCGTTCCCAGGTTAACATCGAAACAAAATTGCTTGTTATACAGGCATGTCTTCTGCCAGTACTTGATTATGGAGTCATACAACTCCTGCCGAGATACAGTAAGAGTAATCTGACAAAACTAGAAAGACAATACAGAATGGCACTAAAAGCTGCAGGTGGCTTCCCACGTCGCACTGAAACAAAAATACTCTGGGAAATGCTTGGGCAGGACCCGTGGCACATTAGAGTACACGACCTACATCATCACGATATGATCGACAAACTAATGTCACTAACGATCACGGGCCTCGAAGATCCTGGCCCTGCGTATTCGAGATATGGCCAATTCAACCCAATGCTGTTTGCTAACAGAATAGGCGAAATAGATTACTTAAACAAATCGGAGAGAAGCAAACCGCTCCACAAGAGATCGATTCTCCCCCGTCAGCATAGGCTTTGACTGATAAAGTTACTCCTAGATATAAGTAACTTCAGGTTTAGGACCTGATGGGATCTTAAATCCAACATCTCTCACACTTGCTTTATACCTAAGTGAATCGTGTGTGAAAGAATTAGAAAAATAGGCTGCAAAAGATCCCTCCCAGGACAAACTGCACCAACAAAAAGACTCCAAACGCACTTGTAAAAATTATATTTGTAAGTGATAATATGTTAAACTTTGTTAACGAATGAAATAAAGGTACATTCTATTCTATTCTATTCTATTCTATTCTACAAACAGATAGAGAGACAACAATTGAAAAAAAAATGTTATTTTAGATAAATATCCGTCTAAAAACCTCAACAAGACATTTAACCAGTCAGATATAATAGAAAACTCGAAATAAGGTGGAAAAATAAACAGTTACTTTTGAGGATGGATAGTTTATTTGGATTAACATATAGGATACTTTTCTGTTTCTGTAACATTCAAGACAGTACATGAAACCGCTGCTGGCTAGTATAAATAACTGCAATATTGAAATAACCAACGAAATAAACTATTCGTATCAGTAATGCTATTCTGTAACATTTACGAACTTACTTCACCATAAAGAGTTTACCATTGAACTATTGCTTTCATAAGCAAATCTCAATTCTCAACGAGTCACCTCGTTCGGATTTCAACGTCACATTGAGAGAGTTTTTATACATATATCAATTCGTTCAGAATCAGATTTACTTTGAAAAGAGACCTCAATTGTGCGCTTTCTTGAGTGTAGTGCGTCTCTTTTACACCGTGTAGGTATAGCTACCCACTTGTGTAGATAGATATCAACAAATAGAAGTAAACACAACGTCTCCTCCATAAAAAGCAAACACAGTTATCTTATGGGGGTCAACAAGGGATGTAGGGGTTATGTGCGAACGAAGGGATGACACCGCGTCATCCCAAGCTTTGCTACGCACTTGGCTATTATTTTTATATAGGCAGTCGGGGATGGTTGTGATATTGTTCTAATTCACGATTTTCATACCACTTTAGGTTAAACATATATCTTATGGTAGCCATACACCATACTGCCTATTTGTCAAATCGGCATGATACTGCCAATTTGATCAGTTAGAATTGACCGTGTGTGGGCGTGGAATCCATCAAATTGGCATGACATGCAATTTGATAGGTGTACCGATTGAGTTGGCATCACTGCTACAGATTTGAAGTTGTGTCAAATCGATCGTACGATAGGCAGTATGGCTGCATTGTACGATCGATTTGACACAAATTCTGTATGTATGGCTACTTTTACGGGATTGATCCGCAGCTTTACTTGAAAGAGTTCAAAGATTTTGTACTATTATAGAGCGACTGTTTGTATTAATAGATAGATGCATGTTTGAAGCTTTTTCACGGTAAAATGGCTCGATAGATTTCAATGAAAGACAAGTAGATAGTGAACGAAAATTCGGGTTAAATGAAAAGCCAAACTATAACCTATTTCTCTACCAAATATACATCAGGCATTCTGACGCGATTGAGTAACAAACATCCTTTTATTCATCCATGCAAACGTTGCAACTTTCGTATTTATAATAATATTAGTTACATTAAGATTCTGTAAGATTAAGTTAATTATAAAAATAGCGAAAGGTTCATGGTTTTTTTAACTTTGATTGGTTACTGGATTCTGGGTGAATTTATTCACTACGATGAATGGTACTATGCTCGGACAGGAATGGGTAACGGATGAGAGAGACCAAATCGATAAGATGCAACAACAAGAATTCTAAACTCGGTTAAAGGATTCCCTTATCAATCACAACACCTGTGCCCGGAAGATTTTGTTTATGAATAAACTTTACCAATCAGCTTACAAAACTCTTCTTCAGTTGGCATTAATTTATTTCAGAAATCATTTATTTTCCCATGGCTATGTTTCATTTAAATAATAAAAATTGAGTATGATTGTAGTACGAATAGAAGGCTTCGGAAGGGACGGCTGGGTACGTGCTTGCAAACTAATTACAAATATTAAAATTTATTGCCAAAATATGGGAATACTAGCTGTTGCCAGCGGTTTCACCCGCTACAACTCGAAAATTATCCCACGGGAACATAAAATCGGGATAAAAACTATCCTATGTGTTAATCCAGGTTATAAACTATCTGTGTACCAAATTTTAGCCAAATCCGTTCAGTGGTTTTTGCGTGAAAGAGTAACAAACATCCATACATACAAACTTTCGCCTTTATAATAGTAGTAGGATTTTGGGAGTTAATTAACTGATAATATTTAGGTGGGATATTGTTTCGCGTGCGCTATTTTGGTATAAGATAGGTACTTAAATTCTTCCTTTTTCGGGGGTTTGGAAAATCATCAAATGAGTCCTCCCACCCAGGGCAGAGCAGGAGGGACTGTCAAACTCGTACTGACTAAAATCCAGAGTGTCCTTCAATAGCCTTTGATGTTCCGGGGTCGCAGTAATTTGGTAGTCCGGCGAGGTTTCCGGGTATTTGCAATAAGCATTTATCCATCACGTTATACGCGGCTGGAGTTCCGCGGCTGATTTTACGTTCCAACGTATTCGGCTGATAAGACACTCCATAAGTGCAGAACTTAAGCGACAGAAATACGGCTGCGTAACTTTCAAAACTGCTGAACTGATTTAGACGAATTTTGGTACAGAGTACACCACACTGACGGTCATAGACTATGTTACGGTTGGGGAGCAAAGACGCGGCTAGCAGCTAGTTGTACATAATATAAACCGTCCTTCAAGCGTCTTTCTTATATTTAGTTCCTGTAGAAACAAAAGAAAATAAAAGAATAACCGACGGCCAGTATTTTATCAACACAAAAAAATGGGTGAGAAAGATTTTTCTCAGATTCATAGAACGTGTTACAAATGACCTAAAAAACTACATAGTACGGATTCATCACATTTTTAGCTTCGTCCTCAACATTGAAGGACAAGACGCGAACGCGACCAAGATTTATCTTAGGAATTTCTTTTTTTATACTGTCCGCCGCCACCCAATTACAAATAAGAAAATCCTTTTTTTTCCAACTTGTCAAAAACAGATATTTTAATAACTCTCTCTTAAGTTCTCATAAAAACCAATTAATGTTTGTAGGAAATGCTGTTAGCGGTGAAAAATAAATTATTTCTTTGATAACTGCGAAGTAGGTATCACTTAAGGCCAGACGACGGGGGAGGAAATTCATATTTTTCTCGTATCAAATACTTTTGATTAATAATCTTGGCGCGAGAAGACAGCCGTATTTTTCTCACCATAAGTTACGATTCATTCGTATATGTTAATGTGGATCTTCTTTTTGAAATACGATTTCCCATTCAATTTATTATTCTTTTTATTAATTATTTACTTTTTTTATTATGGGAACTGCTTTGCCAAGCAGATCGGGATGACTTATTTACAAAAAAATAGTAGGCGTGGCGAAGCGAGGCGTTTTTGTTTGTAATGTATGGAACTGTTTGAAGCCAAGTCATATAAATAGCTATCGGATCGCTTTCGCTTTCGCATTACAAATAAAAACGCTTCGGATCGCATTCGCTTTGCCCGTCTGTTTGACAATTGCTTAATGGTTTAATAGTATTCCTCAAACGTCTTTTTCGTATCCTATTTCCTCCCAGTAAAAAGTAGGGCAAAAGCTGATTTAAAAAAAAATGGTTTCTAATATTCCAGATAAATATAACTAACAAACTACTGGCTGATGTAGAAATAGTTTACAAAAACTAACTTGATACAAAGCATATAGAATATTAACTTTGACACCGACTGTAAAATATAGTGCAAGTTTTGCCTCAACTTTGCAAGCTGAAGTTTTCTGTTCTCGTTACAGAAAAAAGTACGTTGATCGAAAATATTTTGCAAAAAATATGAAGTATTTTTGTTTATTAGCTTATTTGTATTTTTTTTTTGTTGTGGTGGAGTGGAAGGGACTGTCAGACTTCATCATCATCAGCCTATAATGTACCCACTGCTGGGGCACAGGCCTCTTCTCTGTGAGAGGGAGTGGGCTATCCACCACGCGGCCCCAGTGTGGGTTGGTAGATGTCGCATGTCTTCGATTTTTTTTGGTTCTAGGATATGCTGGTTTCCACGCTATGTTTTCCTTCACCGTTTTCAGAAGCAGTAGTGATGAAATTAATGATTTACACACAGTAATGCGCCTGGCGGGGTTCGAACCCACGACCTACGATTTGTAAGTCGGGACCGATACCAGTAGGCCAATCACTGCTCTCATTATAATATTCTGCTGTCAGAACTTGATTCACTAAAAATAAATCTGTTTCTCCATTTGTCCTTTTGCGTTTCAGAGCTGAAGAAAGTAATCGGCAGATATTTTTGGCCCAATCGGCCCCGACGCGATTTGTTACAGATCTTATTTGAATCCAAGATGGTGTTATAATTTATTGTCAGACTTATTTCTTTGAAAATTACAATGGTTATCCTTCTCAAGTTAATATTATGAGTGATTTGCTTAAAATGTAACAAAATTAAAATAGCTTTCTTTTTAGTTTATATATTCTATTATTCAAGTTGAAACCATTTAGATCTTTTTACAAGTAAGTCGTAATAATAGTTTATTAAAAATCCAGTACTTTACAACGACTTCGCCGCAGGTACAAAAAATATGCAAAAATGCCTATTGAAAAACTATGGGTATATTTATCACAAAAAGCCTGAACTGATGGTACTTTCCTACGTCACCGGCGGGTATTTAAAGGTTATTAGCCCCTTCTTAGTTAAGGATTAAACGACATGACAACACCGGTATTTTAAGGGGGTTGGCATGACAAAAACTGCCTAAGGCTTTCGAGACGAGACCCTTGTTTTTTTAAGCCTCTCTCTTTTTTATGTGACAAATTATACGTCGAGAGACACCCTAATATTAGGAGAGAGGTTGTCCAAAAATAAACGACGCTAAGAAAAACAAAGGTTTAAAAGTACAGCATGAGTTTTTGGGTTGCCATATTTAAAGGGTACCAACGGGACTTTAATTACTATGCCTACAACTTTTTTTTGTTCGTTTGTCTGTCACAAGGATTAATTTAACCTTAGAACACAGCTCACCTAACTAAATGACCGAAATGTGTCCGTATGCTTGTGAAAAGGAAACCAGGCAAGTTTGTCATCATCATCAGCCGGAAAACATCTACTGCTGGACAAAGGCTTCCCCTAGATCACCACGCCGAACGACAATCCGTGTTTTAGCAATTTTTAAGAGCGGTGACTCTGGTTTCTCTAGATTTCGTCATGTAAAGAATTTTCTAGGATAGCTGCTTGAATTACCTGTTGAAAGAATAACTTTAAGTCTCGCATAAAGGCCAGTCATCACTGTCAACACACACTGGTTAAACACCATTTTTTATCGTGGTAATGAGTAATCAAATGAATCCTACCACCAGGGCACGGCGGGAGGGACTGTCAGACTCGTATTGACTAAAATCCACGTTGTGCTTCAATAGCCCTTTATGTTTCAGGGTCACGGTAATTTGATAAGTCCCGCGACCGGTTAAACACCCTAGTCAAGTTATTTTATAAAAATATTCAAACAAATTATGAGTCACATCCACATTATGTCAGTCCGGTGACATTACTTCGTAGTGCATTTTATTCTCTACAGTAATGAAAGAAGGCCTCTATCAAAATAGATTGTAGCAGTTTTTTATCTCCCAGAAATTCCATTTCCATCTCATTTTCTTATAAGATATTACTTAACAAAAGCTAATACAGTTTTTCTAATTAAAAGATCTCTTTTTACCTTTAACGTAAAATTTTTAGACGATTTTATTACGGAACGAATATTAAAACGTTTCAGAGAAACGATTTGTTTCGATGGGGGATTAAGAATCAATTACGGAATGGTGTTTTTCCAATGTTTCCAGTTTGTATTGTTGGGGTTTTTACGATCGTTTTGGCGATTTTAAGGGGAGTATTAATGCAAAAGTGGTTTTCGTAGTTAGAAAATTAAGCTCATTCCTTTTTGAAATGGTACTTTTTTTGCTTTACCACCACGGGTGTAAAACACTTACGTTATTATGTACGAACAATTGTGTTTTTTATACATTAAAGACAATGATCGATATGTATACCTAATGGCTAATAAAAACGCTTTCATGTTCAAAACAAACTTTCTATTTTATTAGCGTAAAATAAAAAGCGTCGCCATATTTTCTGGGATTACGTAAATTGTATTGCAAATCATATTTATGGTACAAGTACGACATTATGAGTGTTCAATTCATATTCCATTACTGGTAGACCAGATAGGGTAGTCAAGTGTGTGAATATTAAAAAAAAAAAAACTAACAGTCGGCTGTGTAGGTAAAGTTTTTACTTTTTTGGAATTTGCCTAGTGCTAGTTGCACGAGTGGCATCTAAAATATTTCGATATTTTGCGAAGTTCTAAAAAATTATGAATTTTGAAAAGATTTATCTCGGAAAGGTTTGGGCCTACAGGGATAGTTCTCGTCTCATATTGTGGTAAATTTAGTTATATTTAAAACATCATGAGAAATTATTATTAAAAACTATAGTCCCTTCGGTTAATCACCAAAATATGAAAAACATCTGTTTTTCCGAAACATATGTTTTTACAAATGTTGACAAAGTAATTGTTTCCGAACCGTATCCGTGAACCACCCGGGGCCCGGACACGGCATGGACACGGCACGGTGTAGCGTGTATCATGCTTCATAAAGAACATGATTGAAAAAATAATTACCATGCCATGTTTTTAATTTATGTTTGTTGAGATGTGTTGTAATTATAACGCCGTAAGTGAAGTGCGGGTCACTTCACTTGGCTTGTAAATTATTGTGTGATATTTGATGAATACAAAATGTTTTTTTATTACAATAGTATAAAATTCACTTTGTTGTTTTTTTTGTCCACAACTAGCAACAGTATGTTCACCACGACAGTTTTCAGAATTGCTTGTGATGCATGGGACGGACGTTCCAAATCGACAAATTAACATTTCATTTTTTTTTACCAACACGTGACAAGACTGTGTTTATAGAAATATCCATAATATTTAAAATGTAAAAAAAAAACATGTTTTCGCCAACCCTATTGTATTCGTTTACACAATAAAGCGTTAAACAATAAAACAATGCAAGATTGCTAGTACTGGCTGTAGTAAATCATATGAATGTATGGAAATACACAAGCTTTCATTGTAAAAATGTAGGCGATTATGTGTAATAAGAATCACTATTATTATAAATGTGAAAGTGTTTTTGTTTTTTTTTTACGCTTTGACAATGGTTATGGGCATTATAAAAAACGAAACAGATAAAATAATGTCCACAATCAGTTACAAGTACTAGTAATCTCGGCATTAAAAACTAAATTTTTACGTAGACCAGAATAAAAACTACCTAGATTGTGTTCTCTTACAATTCATATTAAATTGTAGATCGATCAGTATTATGTATTTTCATAGCAAAAGTTTGAATAGAACTAGTTAGCCAAAACCAATACATCAAAACGCCAAATCCATTTTTCAATAACACCGTTACCACACTATTATGAATAATTAGGTGATGCTGTCAACGCATCCGATAATTAGGCTGGCTACAAACTTCCTGCACATTATCATGACAAATGAGACTTCACTTTACACGACGATCGCGACGCGTGTAGCCAGCATTAGCATAATATGTGCTAATTTATGACGTCGCTAATAGACATCGATCTAACGAACGCGCGGTCAGCTTTAGTGGCGAGGTTTAATAATTCGTTCGTGTATTAATGGTGTAACAATTTGTTCGTGTATTAATTAAAATGTTTGGTTAGTTTGTGTCGGGAAATTGGTGTTTTTAGCAGCATCTAATAACAAATGCGTTTATAATATTATAAAAGCAGCGCCAGTTAGGTAATATGATTCAGTTTTTTTTAGTGTCCGACCGAAACTGATTTTTCAGCCGAAACCGAAACCGAAACCGAACCTTCGGCCTTGCTCTCAGTTTCGGCCGAAACCGAAACCGAAACTTTTTAAAACTTTTAACATTTCGATTTTTTCTGATGTTTTTTTTTGTATTTTTTTTTTTTACATTTATTGGCACAAGAAAAAGTGTCAAATACACAGATCGAACTTTTCAACTGGGCGTGGACGGCTATATTTTTAACTATGAGGAATATCGAAAAACTTTGAATAGAGTCTCGAGACCGATTTTGCCGAAAACTAAAACTGTATCATTGGATTTTAGAAAAATCAATAACGATTATTGATTTTTCTAAAATCCAATGATACAGCCAAATATCGAACCCGCTAATTTTGAAAAAAAATCACATCCACCATTTCATAGTGTTAATAGTAAGGATCAAATTCTGGGTAATAATGAAATACGGCAAACTTATGGATAGTTAGATAGATTGATAGACGATCTTAAGAATTGCTATTTTTCTATGTTATTTAACTTCTACTGAGTCCATAATCTATTCGAAATTATAAAAAAATCAATGTTTCACTAGATTTGAAGTCTCAACAATCGCACTATATTAATTTAGCAATACGAAATAACTGAGACAATAGACTAAAAAAAATTGCATTATTTTAAAAAAGAAACTTAATTATTAACTTTAAATTATTAACCGTTAACTTAATTATGTTTCGAATACCGCCTAATCCTAATTCTAATCGCCTTGACGATTGATAAGTTTGTAACAAATATTTTTTATTATGACATGAATGAATATACAAGACTTAGGTACTCTTGGCAGTAAACTCAAAAACATAACCTCGTCTCACGAATAAACGGACGGTGGCAAACTGAGCCGGGGCCCCACCGGCGAGCAAGTACGTGTTAGCTACGAATATTACCGAACGCCGCACGAAAATGCGGGAACACTTGAGTTTTGGCGGGGCCGAAAGTTTCGGCTATAATTTGGCCGAAACCGAAACTAAGGCCGAAACTAGATATTTTGGCCGAAACCGGCCGAAACCGAAACCGAAATTTCGGTCGGTCACTAGTTTTTTCTTTTACAAAGAAAAAGCATGTCGTATTTCTACAGCCATTTTATTTAACTTTTTTTTTGTATATTATGTTGTCCCACTAAAGGGCAGTGTTCCCACAAATCTTTCTAAAACCTCCTATTCTACACCCCTTTAAACCAGTCTTCACGCTAGTCGCCTCGTTATGTCTTGATGGGCCGTATTTTGAAACACCGTGCCATAAATCATTTGGGTCCGATTTTTTACAACTTATGTAAAAAATTTGATAATACATTGTTGCGTATGTATATAATACATCACTGCTACATTTACACTAATGATTACAAGTAGCTCAAAATTAAAACCAAATGAACGGACTTTAGGGAGGCCTTCACCTGTCGTACTGGGTTCCTTAAAATAAGTATTATAATATATTTTTGAAGGAATTTGTAATTTATTATTTTATACACTAAAGGCTGATTTTGTTTATGGTTGAGAGCAGTTAACTTGTAGGCAAATAAACATTTCTCCAATAAACTGAAGCAGAATATCTAAAGAAAAAACTCTAACATTTCAACTACTGAATTTAAAAGGAGTTCGTCAACTTTTTATCTCTCGCGCCAGTTGTAAAAGGCACAGAGAATGTTAGTCTTGCAGTCTTTAAACTTTTAAGTATTCCGTGTGTACCGATACCGTTTTAAACTTCGATTACCTTCAAAGGCAAGCTTGAGGGTAGTTCAGTATTTATACTTTTATCTCTCTGAATGTTTTGCTTGTTGCGACTGAGGATCGTACTTTTGTCGCATTATGAGTTTATCAGTGTTTATTTTAAGAAATCAGATAGTAGGTACTGACCGATGCAGGCAAATACACAGACCTATGTTATCTCATCCGTTCGTACACACGTCTGCACAACAAGCTAAACAAAACCGTTTTGTATTGACCTCGCTTCATATATACTCGTATAATTTCTCCAAACATTGAACAGGCAGCTTATACTTATTGCACATGAGCATAATAACATCTTTTTTTGTTAGGATATTCGTACCGCACTATTCTTAAACTGGCTGGCTAAAAAAAGCTTTCAGGAGTTGCAGTGGCAACTCCTGAAAGCCAGAATCAACAGTAGCAAGACGAAGCCTCCAGAAACGCACTGATAAAATGAAGCTCGATGTATCCCGAAGAAAAAAATTAAATGTCCCGCAACGAAAATAACAGAAAATAATAGGAAATTACGTAATTTTCACTTCGTGCGTAGCTTGATGCGTAACCACACAGGTAGATCAGACACACTTTGCAGATTTACCGGATTCTTTATACAAGTTTTACCTGTACTTATCGGCTTCATTATGACACACGGCAACACGTTGAGCTTGACGACAATCAATCTCAATCAGTGCCAATCAATCGACTGGCCTGTTGGTCTAGTGGTTAGTGACCCTGACTGCTTCGATTCCCACCCAGGACAAATGTTTGTGTGATGAGCATGATCATTTGTTCTGTGTCTGGGTATAATTTGTCTATAAAATGTATGTATTTAGAAATATATAAGTATGTTTATCAGTTGTCTAGTACCCATAACAAAAGCTCTGCTTAGCTTGGGACTAGATGGCGTTGTGTGATAGTTGTGAAATATTATTATTGTATTATAATCAATAACTACATCGATGGTGTGCTCACATGAACGCTTGCGCAGATCTTTACCAACAAGGTTGGATACATAAGCAACATGCGAGAATACGAACAATAACTACAGCGGAGCTGAAGCAATCGCGCCGCCACAAATTGGTCGGATCACAGTCATCATCACAAGTTGGTCGGATCACATCATAATTCTGTACCCTTAGTGAAAAGTGATACAACTCGAGTTGTAGCGGTTTTTAAATCTTAAAAGAATCTTGAAGTTTGAATTTTTTCCTATTTTTCTATCTAATCAGCGTTTCTCTATCTATTATAGAACGGGAAATAAGTTTCGTGTGCAATGATACAAGTCGCGTTTGTGGACGATTTTGATGATTTTTTTTTGTGTATATTGATATTTCTTTAGTTATATTAAATTGAACTAAAGCTTAAACTTATTACAATTACGTGTAAACTGGGCTATCTCGATTTATAATACTTGACACATTTAATAATAGTAACATGAACTTTGTGCTTGTTGATACAATTCGATTTATATTAAGTGACACAAAAAATATCATAGAATTATCAATTGTGAAAAATAATATAAATCGAATTATATCGCTTGAGAATAAGCAGCACTACATAACACCAACGTGTCAAATGATACAACTGAACATGTATCAAATGATACTTAAGTATTCTTAGTAATGCGTTTGGTTCATAGTAATATAAATGAATTTAAATCGTATTAGTATGGGATTTTTAGGAAGCAATCAATCCAGTGATCGTTGTGAAAAGAATAAAGTATAAATCATTTTAAAGAAAATCTTTAAGTGCAATACATGTCATGTTTCGTCATGCCACTTCTATCTCTTTCTGTGACGGCAGTCGCCGCAATGAGCAAGTGAGATAGGCAGTGGCAATAGCGCTCATACACCAAACGGCCCATAAAAAACGTACTAAATTAAGATATCATTCGGATATTCTAATTAGTTTTAAAGTTAGACACTTTAATTGAAATTTATCTAAGCATTTGTTGCCAATATGGAGACGAAAAGAGGTCATAACTTTTGAACCGTAAGCATAGAATACCTAACCGTAAGTCTCAAAGGTACAAAAGTACAGCGCGGTGGCAATGGCGAATCATCCTGCGACTCGAAAAAAAATTAAAAATCAAAGTGCAAATGTCTATCTTAATATATATAAATCTCGTGTCACAATGTTTGTCCTCAATGGACTCCTAAACCACTTAACCGATTATAATAAAATTCGCACACCATGTGCAGTTCGATCCAACTTGAGAGATAGGATAGTTTAAATCTCAAATTATAGTCGCAATTTTAATTTATTGCTAATTATTTTTCTGTTATTATTTGACAGTCACAATTATCTGTTAACTCCAAATGATTCTAACAGATGTCGATACCTTTCGACTGGGTTGAGTAAGTAATCCATAGATGGCGCTGCTATGGTAAATCTACCAACGGTCAGGCCGAGCATTTTGTCCAGACAGTGAAGAAGGCCTGTGCCTCTGATAATATACCTCCTTTCGTATTTTTACTTTTTCTGTGTGTCAGTGATGAACTATTCATTCTGTCATGAATATATGTATGTAAGTTCATTGATGTAAGTATTATCACTTATTTATAAAATTTAATTAAAATGTCAATGAAAAAATGATACACAATTTCCTACACTTTTTCAATAGTTGTAAAAATATTTTATTTTTATTGTTTTTAATTAACCTCTATTAAAAATTATTTTGCACTTCTTATTTCAATGTGCTATGATAACATGTTTTTCAGTTCCTCTTTCTAATATTTAAACGATTAAATTATTATTTTCAGTAAAATGCCACCGAAAAAATCTAACCTCAACAACGCGAGCAGCAAAGGGTCACGACGCAAACGTGTTGAAAGAGCTCAGCAATTACCAGAACAAATCGAAACAAGAAATGCAGCTCAAAGAATCAGGACTGCAGAAAGTCGTGCACAAGAATCTCAAGAACAGCGTGACGAACGTCTGCAACAGAATATTACGAGAACAAGAGCGGCACGAGAACGAATCATAGCTACAGTACGAGTACTAGATCGACAAAGGCAACGGATCAGCCGCTCATTAACACGTGCATCATTCGTTCGCCTTGCCTTTGAATATGCACCAGATATTAACTACTCAGCGCATTCAAAAATTGCTATCGGGGGAATGGATAAAGTATGTCATTATTGTCAGGCATTGAAATTTCGGAATGAAGCAGCCGGCATGTGCTGCGCATCAGGAAAAGTTGTGCTATCACCTCTACCCGCTCCGGCGGAGCCTTTATTATCCCTTCTTACTGGCAATTCAGATGATTCCAAATTATTTTTGCGTAAGATACGCAAATTTAATTCTTGCTTCCAAATGACGTCATTTGGGGCAAATAAAATTTGCGATCGTGCATCCGATGGACGTAATTTTGAAACTACATTCAAAATTCAAGGCCAAGTGTACCATAAAATAGGATCACTGATGCCAATGCCTGATAACAATCCGAAATTTCTTCAAATTTATTTTATGGGCGATTGTGAAGAGCGCGTGACGACTCGGTGCCTGTATAATTTTATTGAACAAGCAGAGGAAAGAGCAATTGTGATATTATTGGAAAATTTTTTAGAAGATCACAATCAACTAATTCAATTGATCAAAAGAGTTTCGCCACGACTGCAAAATGACAATTATCAAATCGTCATAAAAGCCGACAAAGTACCATTAGGTGAACATGCTGGTAGATTCAACGCTCCAACTGTTGATGAGGTTGCTGTTATCATGGTTGGTGATCCAGTTGACAAAAGATCTATAAAAATTACACGGCGAGACAACACTGTCAGTACGATTTCGGATCTACACCGTTCATATGACGCACTACAATATCCATTGATATTTTGGCAAGGACAAGATGAATATCACCTTAATATCAAACAGTGTATTCCAAATACCGGTAAATTTGACAATTATCTATTTATTTTCTTACTGTATGTATAGATTTTAATTTCGTATTGCATTTTATTTTTTATTTTTTTAGGTGATTACAGAAATAAAAAAGTTAGCTCAATGAACTACTACGCACACCGAATAATGGTTCGACAACATCAAGACAATTATATCCTTCGATATCGTCAGCTGTTCCATCAATACATTGTTGATATGTATGCTAAGGTCGAAAGCGAACGCTTGCGATTCCTTCGATTCAACCAGACAAAACTACGATCGGAAGAATATATTCACTTACGAGATGCTGTTGCTGGAAACATCGATGGAAATTTAAATCCCAATGACATCGGTAATGCTTTCATTTTACCTTCAAGCTACATCGGCAGTCCACGGAACATGCAGGAATACATACAAGATGCGATGACTTACGTACGCCATTACGGCCGACCGGATTTATTTATTACATTCACATGTAATCCGAATTGGGAAGAGATACAAACTTTACTATTGCCAGGACAACAAGCCATTCATCGTCATGATTTAACTGCACGTGTGTTTAAACAAAAATTGAAATCCTTAATTGATTTTATTGTTAAATATTCAATTTTTGGTATCACACGTTGTTGGCTGTATACGATAGAGTGGCAAAAGCGAGGTTTGCCTCATGCCCACATTTTGGTTTGGCTTAAAGATAGAATCCGTGCTGAAGAAATCGATCAAATAATTTCAGCCGAAATTCCAGACCCATTAATTGATCAAGAATTATTTGATATTGTCACCAAACACATGATCCATGGGCCATGCGGTGCTTTCAACATGACGTCACCGTGCATGGAAAATGGAAAATGTAAAAAAAACTTCCCAAAGCCGCATACGAATGACACGATCACGGATATTGATGGTTATCCAATGTATCGCCGCAGAAGTACTGAGAATGGTGGCCACACATTTACAATGCGACTGCCGAACTTTCCAAATCAAGTTGAGTTTGATAATCAGTGGGTGGTACCATACTCACCACTACTTTCAAAAACTTACAAAGCTCATATCAATGTTGAGCTTTGCAGTTCTGTTAAATCAATTAAGTATATTTGTAAATATGTAAATAAAGGCAGTGATTTGGCCATATTTGAAGTACAAAACATAAATAAAAATGACGAAATAGCACGATACCAAATGGGCAGATACATTAGCAGCAATGAAGCTATTTGGCATATTCTCAGCTTTCCCATCCACGAAAGAGATCCTGCTGTCCAACATCTGGCAATACATCTTGAAAACGGTCAACGTGTATACTTCACTGAAGAAAATGTTCTCCAAAGAGCGTTCGAAGCTCCGAAAACGACTCTTACTGAATTTTTTACAATGTGTCAAAAACCTGATGTTTTTGGCCAATTCGCGAAGACATTGGTGTATGGTGATATTCCACGTTATTTCACATGGAACAAATCCGGTAAAAAATGGGAGCCACGGAAACAAGGAAAACCACATCCTTCCATTACAGGCATATTCAAAGCTAAGACATTGGGGAGACTTTACACGGTACATCCAAAACAACGTGAGTGCTTCTATTTACGTTTGTTATTGGTGAATGTTCCCGGACCAACGTCTTTTGAATTTTTACGAACAGTTAATGGTCGAGTATTCAATACATACCAGGATGCATGTCGTGAACTGCAATTGCTAGAAGACGATAACCATTGGGACTTAACGCTTGCTGATGCTGCGTTGACATCAACACCGAATAACATTCGTCAGTTGTTTGCAATTATTTTGACGACATGTTATCCCTCGCAAGCACACACTTTGTGGGAAAAATATAAAAATTGTATGACAGAAGACATCTTGCACCGAATTAGACAAACAAATCAATGCCAAAACATAGATTATACACCAGAGATGTACAATGAAGCATTGGCCTTGATCGAGGATTTATGTGTTTTTATCTCAAATTTACCACTTGATCATTATGGTATGCCATCACCTAATCGTCCAGCCACCGACTTAGTCAATACCGATTTACAACGAGAAAAGCAATATGACCATGGAAGTTTAGCAACAATTATCATGAACAGTGAACCATTACTGACAGCAGAACAAAAAATTATTTATGATCGGATTATGCTGGCTGTTGCTGCTGAACAAGGCGGTTTTTTTTTCTTGGATGCACCCGGTGGAACCGGTAAGACATTTTTAATATCGTTGATTCTTGCCAAAATACGGTCGCAACAAAAAATCGCATTAGCAGTAGCATCGTCAGGCATTGCGGCTACTTTACTGGATGGTGGGCGAACAGCACATTCAACATTCAAGCTGCCATTGGACGTTCATAATAAACCAGATGCAATGTGTAACATCAAAAAGAATAGTGGAATAGCTGCAGTATTACGGAAGAGTTCTATAATAATTTGGGATGAGTGCACAATGGCACACAAATATTCACTTGAAGCATTAAACAGAACTATGCAAGATTTAAACAGCAATAATAAACTTTTCGGTGGTGCTATCTTACTTTTGTCTGGTGACTTCCGGCAGACCTTACCGGTTATACCTCGCTCTACTTTCGCAGATGAGATTAACGCATGTTTGAAACAATCATTCTTATGGCGAAGTGTTGAAACACTTCGATTGACCATAAATATGCGAGTACAATTGCAAAATGATCCATCAGCACAAATATTTTCCGAACAACTACTAGATATTGGGAACGGTAAAATAGAACTACAACCAAATACGCAATGCATTAAACTACCAGTCAATTTTTGCACTGTTGTTCAGGATAAAAATGAATTGATTCAGAGTATTTTCCCGGATATACAGAATAATTATTTTAATCATGAATGGCTTAGTCAACGGGCGATTTTGGCCGCCAAAAACGTTGATGTTGACGAAATTAACTTCCAGATACAACAGTTGTTACCAGGCGATCTGATGTCTTTTAAATCAATCGATACTGTTGTTGATGAAAATGAAAGTGTAAATTTTCCGATTGAATTTTTAAATTCATTAGATATCCCTGGAATGCCAACACATAATCTTCGATTAAAGATTGGGTCCCCTATTATTCTCCTCCGTAATTTGAATCCACCTCAATTATGTAACGGTACGCGTTTGGTCATCAAAAAGATCACCGGAAACATTCTTGAAGCAACCATTTTGGCTGGGAAGTTTAAAGGAAAAGTGGTCCTGCTGCCACGTATTCCGATGATACCATCAGATTCTACCATACCCTTCAAAAGGCTACAGTTTCCAATTCGTTTAGCTTTCGCCATGTCTATAAATAAATCTCAAGGTCAAACAATGTCCATTTGTGGTTTAGATTTGGAAAATCCATGTTTTTGTCATGGGCAACTATATGTTGCGTGTTCACGTGTTGGGAAACCGTCTAATCTATTTGTGTTAGCTAAAGACAGGTTAACCAAAAACATTGTGCACCGATTGGTGTTAAATTAAATTGAAATTGAAAGTATTTATCATTCAAAAAAATTGTTATTATTGTTTAAAAGTTTAAGACTGTCTGCCTACCTCATTCATAAGTTTAAGCGTCACATGTTATTTACTGTTTTATACTTATTTGTTATAAAATTAAATGGAAATAATAAATCTGATATTTTTTTATTTTGTATTGATTTCTGCTTAATATCAAGTGTAAGAACATTTTAATTAATTGTGTTCAACGTACTTCCCCTTCAAATCTCAATCCAGTGAATTTGGATACCAACATCAACATTTTCGTCTTGGTTCGTAAATAATTTCATTGCACTAAAGGGTTATAGTAGTAGAAAGTCAATTATGGAGATCACCATATTTTTTTACAAATACCATCTGTGTAAAAAAGCATAGTGGACTCCGTGACTGATGTTCTCTTAATGTTCCTCTTAGATTGTTTACTATGATGTAATAATAACAAAAACTTTAGCCACAGCAACGCGTGGCCGGGTCAGCTAGTATATTATAAAATAATGAATGTTTATGTAGTACATTTTCTATAAATACACATCTGTATAAAGGCAAGACGATTTGCCGTATTTGCCGAATTTCCGCTGCAGAGAGTTGGTCAAGCATTTTGATGGAGTTTTAAAAGAATACCTATAAGTAACACTAAATTATGTTTCAAATTGTACGTTACTTTTAGACGAATTTTATTATGTGATTGTGTAGAAGCTCTTGTGTTTTTTGGTATTTCAAGTCTGTGCTAGTTTTAACTTGACCAAAGTCTGATTCGCAAGAATATATATTCTATACGCGAGGACTCGTAATTGGCTGTCTGTTGCCTATAATTACCCCTTTTTGTTATGTTTTTGTTAGCTGTAAGTCCTCCATGTAATAAATAAATAAATAAATAAATAAATATCAAGTAGGTCTTTAAATAATTCTTATTATAAGAATAAGCAATACATCACTCCAATTTCGATTTGCGCAATGAAAAAATCTGCATAACCTAATTATTTTCTATCAATTTAATGTATTTTTTTTTGGTTGCCACATTTATGAATTTTAAATGTGATCTGAACTAAAAATAATCAACGAGTAATGTCTATAGTTACAGTAGATTTTAATGTAACTTTCTTTTATTGATTCATTAGTCTACAGTCGTGAAAAAAGATTCTGTACAGTTTTAACTAATTTTTACATGTTTACAGGCTACGCTAAATACGAATTGATAAGTAAAAGCCATTAATAAGATTTAGTTTTTAAGATTTTTGTAACGTTCCAAATTAACAATTCTGCCCTCATTGAACACAATATTAAAGGCACTTGTTTAGTTTTTTTTTTCATTTGTAAAGCGGCATTTTTACTGCTTTAACGTTTTGTGCTGAGATTCGTGTACTAAATGTGCTGAATAACTGGTAAAAATACGTGATTTCTTTTGTACGAGTCTGACAGTCCCTCTAGCCCTGCCCTGGGTGGGAGGACTCATTTGAATATTTTACCAGGATAATTAAAAAAAAGTAGTGCCAATGAAGTAGCAAGAATCGACAAATCAAGTAACTGATTATTACTTTTGCTTGACAACTCACAATGTTTAGAAAATTTCATGGTGTTTCTGAAAAAATTAAGAACGAAATCAAAATTTAAATAAAGCAATAGTATCGTCGTATGGTAAATTCTTATAACAACAAATAGTAACATATAATAATAATATAATAATAATCTTTATTTGCATGAAATATGGTACAATAGGTCTTAAAGTTAAAAAGTTCAACATATTCCGCTTACTATTATTCAGCATGCAAATATTTTTTTAAATATTGGTTATAGATGAGATACAGCATTACTCATCTTTACTTTTAGTACAACAGTATAGTGATAATAATCGATAGTTCAAAAGAGATTTTAACCTTACAATTATATACCTAAATTATTAACTTAAACAACTGCAGAATGCAGTTTAAAAAAAAAAAATATATATATATATCTATATTTATATATATACGTATAACAGTTGCAACATAAACACTGAACACAATAATTCTAAGTACACTAGAGAATTAGGTACGACTAGGGTTATATTCTAAGAACTCATTTAGGGTATAGAATGTATTATTAAGCAGCCATCTCTTTAGGCGTATTTTAAAACAGTTGAATGGGAGTTCTCTTATTTGTTTTGGTATGCTGTTGTAGACTTTGACAGACATACTATAGCAGTTATTTTGAAAAAGTCTGCTTCTGCATCTTGTGACTGCAAGGCGAGTTGGATCTCGTGAGAGGAATCGTTTGTTTTCTACGGCTTTCGTATAAAGAGCTGCGTGTTTTCTAACAAATATTCCTACTTCTAGGATGTAGAGACTTGTGAGAGTAAGCAGACCTAATTTTTTAAACAGAGGTCTACATGTGTCAAGCGGCCCAACACCACAGATAGCTCTTACGCATTTCTTTTGGGTTATAAAAACTTTTTTGGAAAAGGACGAGTTACCCCATATGAGCAGACCGTATCTTATAATGGACCCAACATAGCCATGGTATGCGGCCAAGGCTGTTTTTACGCATGACAATTTTCTGAGCCTTTTTAATGCGAAAACGAATTTATTTAGATTGGAACAGATGCGATCTGTGTGCGCTTTCCAGTTGCAATGTCTGTCTAAGGTTATACCTAGGAACTTAGTGTCAACGACTTCTTCGATTTTTATGCTGTTATAATGCAGGTCTAAAGGTAAGATGGAGGTATTGTTATAATTTGAAAATTGAAGAATTTTGGTCTTAGCAATATTAGCTGTAAGGTTATTGTCTTTAAGCCAGTTCATTATTGAATCTATGGTGTTTCTGAGAGAATCTTCGTACTTTGTGTTAGGTTCGTCTGGTACGATAACCGATATATCGTCCGCAAATAGGATACAGTGGTGTGTCGTAACTTTAGGAATATCATTTATATAAATCAGGAATAAAAGAGGACCTAACACACTGCCCTGAGGAACGCCAAAGTTGTTTGATTCAAAGGTAGACCTTGATGGGGTAGAAACAAGATGGCTATCTAACTGATTAATTTCGACGCATTGTTTTCTGTTACATAAATAGCTTTTAATCCAATCTAGTGCTTTGCCACGGATACCATATAGTTCGCATTTTTTCAATAAAATTTTGTGATCCACGAAATCGAACGCTTTGCTCATGTCAAAAAAGATAGCAGCAACTCGATTGCGTTTATCTATATTTTGTGTTATTTTTTGAATTAGGGAGAAAGCTGCTAGTGTTGTTGATTTTTCTTTTTGGAAACCATTTTGGTGTTTCGTTATTACATTAAATTTATTGAAGAAATTTGATAGACGGGAGTGCATGATTTTTTCAAAGATTTTTGACAGAATTGGAATTAAAGTGATAGGTCTGTAGTTATTCATATCTTGTTTAGAATTTCTCTTGTGGAAAGGTTTTACTATTGATAGTTTTAGGTTTTCCGGGAAGCATCCTTGAAAAAACGATAAATTTATTAGATGGCTTAAAATGTCTGATAGTTCTTTGCTGCATTTTTTAAGTATACCTGTGGAGATACAGTCATAACCAACAGCTTTTGTATCGTTTAATGAATTTATGACTTTTGTAACTTCATCACGTGATGTTGGATTTAAGTAAATGGTTGAGCTTAATGAATTTATTAATTTGTAATTAGGAGTAGTAGGATTTTCTTTATTTGTCATAGATATGAAAAAGTTGTTGAAGGCTGTTGCAATTTGCATTGGGCAAACGACGTTTTTGTTATTGCAGTCTATCGATTTTATAGTTTCGAATGTTTTCATGTTATCAGTTTTATTTTTTATAATGTCCCAAGTTGCTTTATACTTGCTTTTAGCATTTATTACGTGTTTATTATTGTTTTGTTTTTTCGAATCAGATATACACTTTTTAAATATTTTATCATACTTTAGGTAGGCTTCCTTGTTATCATTTGAGTTTTTTTTATTGTAATATTGGTATCGCATTTTTCTTTTATGAATGGATGAGATTTTTAGACCTTTTGTGATCCACTGATAAGCTGAACTAAACGAACTTGTACAGGACACAAAAATATTTTCTTGGAAAATGAGTGAAAATTATGGTAAACTTATCGGATATAAATTTTCGGATATAAATTTAATTAGAATAGAATTATAATTTCACAAGCTGAGTTGTCTTGTCCTTAGTAAACCACTGTTTACGTTTCCCTTTGGACTCTTTCTAGGCAGTTTTAGCAATGAACATCACGGGAGAGTTTCTATCAGTACATCGTTAACATGGAAAATGATTTCAGAGCAACTTGAAGTTCTCAATGTCTATGACTTATTGCAGGACTGCTTGTAGAGATGTTACAGAAGCCGAATATATGAGGAAATCGAAATTACACATGATATTTTCGTACTTAGTGTGTTAAAATAAATTCTAAAAGCTAAATTATCAAAAGAATAATAAAATTTTCGAAATGCAAAGACCTTTGTGGACTAGTGTTATTATTCTAGACCCGACTCGTTGTTTTTGTTTATGTAAAGTCTTTCGTAAACTGTGACCGTGCGCTTCTGGTCCTGCGGGTTCATTTGACCACATAATTTAATTTCTGTATTTTTTGCGGTTAATTAAAATTTGAAAGAAATCTATTATTTGAAAGTACCAACGGTTGGTATAAATATAATCAAGTGCTATTCAACACGGTTTACTATAAAGAACTGTGATTATTGTGATCATAAAACTAAAAGATTGTGTTCTACTCCTTGACTATACTTAAATTGGGCAGTGGGTGGGTCCATTTCATCAAGGAGTCTTGTATTGGTTAAGAAAGTAATAATAAATAGATTGTTTTCATTGAGACTATTATTGACTTCATTAAGATACTGTTAAATATAAAAATAAAATTTATCATTCATTTACACATTCATTCACCCACTTTTTAAATTAAACTAGACCCTGATTGAACAAGTATATGTGACCAATGCCCTACTATAGAAATAGAATTCAACTTATATCACTTTACACCAAGAAAGTTTTACATTTTGTCTGGTATAATTAAAGTTACATCATTTTACACCACTACTTTAGTTGTATTCAATAAGTGCAAAGTAATACAAGTGATGATTTTATCATTGCACATAATAAAGACATAGTAACGATAAAACCTCAATGTTTTCTACACAAAATTAGTTCTAGTGTTTTTACTATTTGTAGCTCAATTGATACCAAAAAGATGTTTTAAAAATACTTGTATCATTCAATATTGATGAGTTTTATAATGTGTTAAATAATACTTTTTGAGTTATATCATTTTACACTTAGAAATAAAAATGTGACTAATGATACAAGTCTATTTTTTTTAATTATCTCAGATTCTAATTACTTTTTAATACAACCAAAGCATATACGACGTGATACTAACAATTTCCAACCGAAAACAGTTAAAAGTTCAGAAATAAACCAATTAATAAAAAAGTTATGGCCATTTAAAAAATGCAAAACTTTAAATCGATTTTTCTCAAAACTAGGTTTTTTGACTTGTACCACTTTTCACTAAAGGTACAGAATTATGCTAGCATAGGGTTCAACAAACACTGTGTTACCGTGCTTTGGGCGGCAGATCCTCACGATAAGCGTGATAATATCACTGTGTGGCCGGTTTTCTGTATCATACAGGTGAATCTCGTCCCCGGGTCAATAGCGCGTTGTGTTCCATGCACTGCTCACAGTGCTGTCAGGAATGACGGGGCCAAAGCCTGCCGGAGTCGCAAGACTAATGATGCTATCGTGACTTCGGAACGTAAAGGGCTATTGAAGGAAACCGTGGATTTTAGTCAGTACTTGTCTGACAGTCCCTCCTGCCCTGCTGTGGGTGGGTGTACTCTTTTGATGGTTTTACTAAGCTTAAAAAAAGGTGAGTCTTGTAGACGCTAGTAATGTAAGCATGATTTTTGCAGTAAAAAATAAAGAAATGTCCTGTAATAAACAAAACCTACTCCAATTTTATTTTCAATTAATTCCTTTATTACAGTTTCCAAAATCAAAAACAAAACTAATTACTTTTCAAAGAACTTGTTAGTAATTAATTGATTAATGTGAATAAACGATTCGTTAACTTTCAGGAGGACTCGCTGAACAAACGATTGTTCTAATATTGTTCAATGCCCGGAAGCAAATTGAGTCATTGTTACAAACTTTTTGTGAGGAATCAAGTTTTTGATCATAAATAAAGGTAAAATAGGAAGGTTTTTTCGCTTCAATTTTTTGAAAACAATTGATACATAATTAATTAATTTAACTGATATTTATTGTTAAATGATAACTAATAACATTAATATTAAATGTCGATGCGTAAACAATAAACTGACAGAATAATTTACTAATTCATTCAATCATGAATTTAGTAGAAATGAAAGAGTGATGATGTGCTACGATCGCGTAGCACTATAGTTGCTACGAGGCCTACGCCGTAGCTTGTGTAGTCCGTTGTAATACTCGTAAAATGAACGTGAAAATGTGGTTCCAAATCTCTGAACCTTATTAATGGCGATTATTATTATTATATGTTATAATATTGTATGTATGACTGTGAAAGTTTAAATCCGAGATTAATATTATGGTTTAATGTGAGTTTGGGGATAGTTTGTAAAAGTTTTTACAATTTTAGTCCTTTTCCGGGTACATGTGTTTTACAAAAGTTTCCCTCGGTTTCGATGGAAAAAGGAAAAAATATTTTCTTCCAGACCAGATTACCATTTTCTTTAGGTTCTCTTTAAGTAAAATGAAAATTGTCGACTTTAGTACTAAACGTCTATCCAATCGAATAATTCTCCTAACAACATTTTCTTCTTTAACTCAATATTCAAGACCGCTAACCTAATATTAACTTACCGAACAAAATTGATAACTACCGAATTATTTTCAGTAGCACGAGGAAATTGAAAACTTTCAGGCGTGTCAGGTTTTTTGTAAAAAATAAGATATTCAGCGAGTGACGTCGGCCCGGTATAAAACTCCACGAACTGAATAGTTCGTTCGAAAGCGGTAAATAAATTCCCTGGGTGTGACTTTTTATTCCTCGAACGTGTATTCCCGGATATGTTTGTTATTGAAACATAATCTCATTTCCCTTTTGCGTGGAAAATAAATTTTAGTGTTCGACGATACGGCTGTGGGCGACCGGTGAATACAAAGCGTTTTTGCAACTGATTTTTAATACAACCGTTTTGTATAATACCTTCATAAACTATCTGTTCATGAAGGCGTATTTTATTCGCCGTTAGCCCTATCAATGTGTAAAGGCATCCTTTGACAGTGTTTTTGTTGTATGTTTTTATTAAATTTACATGTATATCGGAAATTGTTTTCTTTATACACATGCTTTATGGTTGTGATTGCAATAAAACTTATTTATATGTGTTTTTTTTTGCCGTCGCAAATTTGAATTTTGATTGAGAAATAAACTGTGGTATACTGAATGATACAAGCATTATGAATTATCTGCAATAATGACAAAGTGATTTTTGGCAAACTCGTTAGGCATAGTAAGCTCAGGTAGAGTATAGGCAGAGTAATCAACTCCGAGAATACATGATTGATTCGCTGACCAACCATAGACCATGCCCAGTTCGACGGCGCGTTGCGTTCCTCGCGCGCATCAAAGAGTGTCAGCACGATGACGGTGCCCTCCTACAGGGCCAGAGCCTGCCGGAGTCGCGGGACTTATCTCATTACCGTGACCCCGGAACATAAAGGGCTATTGAAGGACATCGTGGATTTTAGTCGGTACGAGCCTGAGTATTGGGGTGGGAGGGCTCATTTGATGTATTCAACAAGTTAAAAAAAACTAAAACTTAATAAATTGAGTCCAACCAAGGTCTACTTCTTTTACGATCCTAAGCTCAACATCACACCACGGTATCTTACTAGTTCCACGACTGCTTACTCCACCTACCTTATAATACCAGCTACCAACATCTAGCAAAGCCCGAACTTCCTCCACACTAAGAAGTTACGACAAGGTGTCTGAATTCCGTCTGCCTAGTAAATCCGTCTTAAGTCCCAGTCGGCAACACAAACAGAGGCACACGAGTTTACTCTGACACTAATTTCTGCGCTATTCATACTTGAATTAATGAGCGGGACAGAGTATGTCGGACATACACACATACGTACATATGTATGCACGTTGGTGTTGTAATGTAAACTGGCTTTGTTTGCAGTTCTCTAACTACGCCACTTGGTATATTTTGAAGGGTTTCAGGAGTCTAAAGCATAAGTTTGGAGTGAGACGATTATTGTAACTGCTTCTTTGATAATGTTAAGCGCGAATTTTGTGTATGATTTAATAAAAACTCTAAAATAATTTCTAAACTTATCATAAGCGCACTGGAATTTTGGGCCGGTGCACCCTATGCGGGCATCTTCCTTGGGCACTGTGTGCCCAAGTGGTCTCTTTGCCCGTATGCAAAGCCTGTCTTTACAATCAGCAGAGGGCACAGCGGCGGAGCGGGCTTGCGGACGGTGAACCAAGGACCAAGCCCGGGTCGGTGGCGCGTCGTGTTTCGCGCCAAACTTATCATTTTTTCTTAACCCAGAAATAGGTAAATTTTAGTTTTGACAGTCCCTTCCGCCCCACCCAGGGCGGGACGATTTTACCACCAAAAAAAAAAAAAAAACTGTTAAGACTGTTAATGTTTTTCCTCAAACAAAAAAGGCACGAGTATCAATCATTATCATTGATGTTACCAATTAACTGTCACCATTTGTTAAAATTTCTTTTTAAAAAAGTCTTACGGATTCACTGTGAAAACATTACTATCATCTTTACAAAAAAACCATCAAGTAGGTAAACTTTACTGGTAGATAGATAACTCAGATTGACGAAATAATACCTGCTGATCCATTCTCCAAACTAGATCAAAATGTCAAATGAATAAATTACTATTTGTCAAATTAGCTGAAAACTCGATTCAAAAGATGTAAGATAGCAGTTTTACGAATTATTTCAGAGTTTTTACGACCGCTTCAAATTTTATGTGTCGCCCGAGGTAATTGCTTTGCCATAGATTAAAATAAAGATATTCCAGTGTTTCACAAGAGATTCAAACTTTTTTATTGTAGGGTAATATACGAGTACCTATTATAAATACAGACTGAATTTCTGTTTCTTCTTGTATAGGATTACTCCTCACTGCCCCTCAGAAGGGAACAGGCAGATATAATTTAAAGACAAAAGTTCGGTCATTTTCCTCACTCGGGTACTTTTTATACCCGAGGGGGAGGCACAATAGTTGTTCGCAAAAAGAATAATAAATCTATTTCCGAGTTGTAAATCTCTGTGACAAAGTGGTCCGTTGGTTCGTGTTTCACGTAAATGTTTTTACCTGTGACCAAATGAGACTGTCGTTCGTAAAGGTAGGGTGAAATTGGATTCATCATTGATTCAAAGAGGTCAACCCGCCAATACCCAACCCGTGTATTTGTGGATCGCACCGTTTATGTGCAAATACGAGTTTTTATTCAATACGGGATCTGATTGTGGGGTCAGCGCAGTATGCTAAATTTAGGTTGGTATGGATGTCCGCAAATGGCAGCCGTGTGGCACGTTTAGGGTTATACTGCCAAATAAAATGTAACCGACATTTTGAAATAAAAATGGCAAGCGATAAGGGCGGAATTATTTTGAATTTTTTAGATAAAACTCCCAACATTCAGACAGGCTTGAAAAATGTTGTACTTACAAAGTGAGTAAATTTCGTATTAATTACGAGCTGAGTAAGTGAGTACATTTTAGCTGTAGTTATATTTTCTGAGCAAACAACCCGTAATTCCGACTAGTCACAGAAAAATGTTCATCCGTTATTTTAATCAGTCCACAGTTATGAATAAAAACTATTCCAGCGGCACTAGGTGCTGGAAATGAGAACGGGAAACAATATTTACATATTTATGAATGTGTTATTATTTCTGCGAGAAATAACTTACATGTATATTAGAGAAGAGACTTGACTTAAGTTTCTTTTCCGTAAGGTAATCTTCCTGTATGGAAAACATATTGTTTCACACTTGAGATATATTATTTACCTTTTACATTAAATATAATATACGATGTGCATTCACGTGTGAAACAAAATGAATGACGATAGTTATTTTTAGACATTATATTTATTTATGAAAACACAGTACCTAATGTTATCTTTCAGTAAATAACTAAGGGTATGTTGAGAGTTTATATAAAACTATACAAAATAACGATTATGATTTAGAGAAATTATTTGATTACAGCTATTTTATCTGCTACGATAAGTGCATTTGAAATAAGTCAAGTTGTATTTAGAAAATTCTGACAGGAGGTCTCTTTTGGAAATCCAAAATAATATTTATTAATCCGTAGTTAACCTACAATACTTTAAATACAAATCAGATAGACCAGAGAAGAAATAGAAAGTGAAATAACAGTAAAATAAAACGATACAGTTCTCATATTGCGCAGCCGAGTCCATTGGTTTTTATGAGAGGGCAGATGTTAATGTGATCACTAACATACGTATAGTAGGTATATTTGTAGCTATAAAACGTATCTATTACATAGAATGGATAGGTACAGAAGGCTGTCTGTTTGAAATGGTAAAAACATAAGCCTACAGTGACAACCAAACAGGTTTACTTATTTTTAAGATGTGTTTTAAACAACCAGATTGAGCGACTATCTTCGTCGGATTCTGGTATGAAGAACAGAGTGAGTGTAACACATTACTTTTTTACAGTACCGTACACTGTACCGAAAACGTAACAAGTCCCGTCCGTCCGTCTGTCACCAAACTATATCTCACGATCTGTGATAGTTTGATAGATTTTCACAAATAGGTGTTAGTCAGTCACCTTTGAGTTTTGCTTAGATAGGTATATCTTATTCTAGCCTTATGTTAAATTCTTAGCTTTATCCCATTTTTGGGCAAAGACCTCTCTCTAAACTTACAGTTTTTTTATCCAGAGATAGAGTGGAAATTTATAAATTGAGATGACAAAAAACGACTGTCTTTCAGTTGCCTTTTTCGTTCCAGACAGAGGCACGTTTGGAATATGATGTGCCGTCAACCCGGGCCTGTTCCTTAATAAGACTGCGAGCTAGCCAGTACTCGTCTTAACCTAACTACTATTAACTAGCGTTGACTGAAGCTCACCTTTCTCGTATAGATAATAAATTGTTCAGTAACATGGGCTGAGTTATCCCACGAGAGGTTTTGCGCATATACCGTTACACGTTGTATACATAATTATGTATATTATGTATCTCCACTTACCATCAGGCGAGATAGTGGTCAAACGCGAACCTAAATTAAAAAATGCTTGTTATCGTTCTTTTTACATAATTTACCTTCTGCTCCTAACTACTTTGTGCCTCTATGAATGTACGGTTGCCAAAATCACAGAAGACCTCAGGGCTGTTTTCGGCATAATAGAGCTCTGCATACGTGATAGTTTTTCGTAATCTTTCTGTGATATGTGATTTGAGTCGGTAATTGACTATCATTGGCCAATACCTCAGGGAACCGTGTGGTTGTGGGTAGGGAAAATGTTTTGATATGTGGATTTACGTACTGTGTAATTAAGCTCATTTTTAGGGTTCCGTAGTCAACAAGGAACCCTTATAGTTTCGCCATGTCCGTCCGTCCGTCCGTCCGTCTGTCCGCAGTTTAGCTCAGAGACGCACAGTACTAGAGAGCTGTAATTTGGTGTAAATATACGGATTCGTTGTGCCGAAAAAGTGGTAAAATAAAATCTCGTAAAATAGGCGAGGTTTTTTTTAGGGTACCTCCAGTACTTACACGTAAAGTGAGGATTTTTTTTTTCTCGCGTACCCCTTAGTGTGGGGTATCATTAAATAGGCCTTTAAAAAATAATGATAGTTTCCATTAACAATTTTTTGACAAAAAAAAACGTTTGTGAAATATTAAGCTTTAAAGTGCAAAATTTTGCTCGATTCGAGTGTCCCCCCCCTCTACCAGCTAAACGGTTATGTTTGGGGGTGTGAAAAAATTCACAATAGTAGTTTACATAACGAAGTTTAAAAGAAAATTATCATGACTAAGTAGGCTTTACAACTTTACGAGTAATAGCCGACCAACTTATAAAATGTACTTGATATCATATTTTCTTAAACAAAATGTATCGGAGACAACTGCAAATGTAAGTTTGTCAACTTTATTTTTACAGCTTTTATAGGTATGTTTTTTGGGGATAGGTAGGTTTTTATCGTCAACTATTTTTAACTAAATTCAAAAAAAGGAGGTTCTTATGTATTTTTCCCGATTTCTCAAAGACTCCGGGACCGATTTTGAAAATTCTTCTTTTTAAAATTAAATTCAGCGAATCAGTTTAGTTAGTTCGCAAAAGTATTTTGATGGGCAACTACGGAACTCTACACTGTGCGTGGCCCGACACGCACTTGGCCGGTTTTTTAGTTGCTATACTGAGATATTTTGACAAAAACATGGTGGCCTGTGTTAGTTTTCTTTTGATAAAATTTATGTGAAATAAAAATTGGTTAACATGAATAAAAAAGCTTAGTAGTTTTATCTTTACTGTTGCCGAAGAAACGTAAATCAATAATAAACCAAACAAAAACATTTCATCATTTTCCTCAGGATTACTCATAACACAAAAATAAAACAACTAATGTTTATTTTGAAGTATTCTCTCAACAGTTCTGTAAATTAAATTGGAACTGAAATTCAATTTCGTAGACTGAGATAGTATCCGTATTGTATAACTGGAGTAAACAATATGGTGTATGGCTTATTGTTTCTTAGTTTTCTCTTTAAGAGGTACCATTAGAATGCCTCGAGCAATACTGTGCAAGTGTCTAATGTAAGATGAACTTCCGTGCGTCCCTTAAGATGTACCTAAGTATGTGGTACGAGGGATTAAATAGGTAGGAGTAGAGGTCTATGAGATCGGTCTGGTTGTACCCTGATCGCATTGCGTCTGCTGGGTCGATAAGATCGCTTTGTTTGCTCTTCCATCTTCACCGTGTTTTCAACTATGATGTATCGTTTTCCTTTTAAAATGTCTGGCACAGTAGTAGCTCACATTCTTTAGTTTTATTGTGAAATAGCTAGGTTTGATGCAATGGCTGCCGTTTGCGTGAGGTATGTGAATATTTGAATGCTTCTCATATATCTGGATATAAGTCCGGCAGAAGAATGGAAGCTATCAATGCAATTATGGATATTATTTTAATAACTATTGCCTATTACTGACTGAAATGCTACGTCCGATTTAAGTTTGGCTTCTTGTAACTAAGGTTAGCATTTTTTTCCAATTTGATATTCCAAATTAAATACGCATCATCTCACGAAGCACTGAGCATTTATTCTACCATAGTAAGATAAGTTTTCTCGTATAACGAGTCTATTCACAACAAAAAATTGCGTTAAATTGGAAAATCAGTGAACAGCAACGTTGAGAAAATTACATTTCTTTCAGGCTATAACTCACTGGATTGCTGCTGAGCGATTTTGTGTTATTATATAAAGAGCAATAGAAAAATATCTAATAAGATGTCAGAGGAGTACTGCGCCCCCAAATGGGGTAAATTGTAAAATTGCAACGGGATGTATCAAGCAAGCGTAGTTCTGATTAAAATTGTTTCTATTGCTTCTGTGTTAAGGAGCATTTTACATTGATAAAATAAATAATTGAAAAGATCCGTTTTCAAAACTCCATATTGTTTGCTCTACCTAATGTTCTCATATTGACAAGTATATTTGGATCAACTTAAATATTGTTTTTTATCGAAACATATTTTTTTGTGAAACAGCTTCGACCTCTTTCCGGTCTTCTGAAGTAAATAAACGGAAAGTTTATGAAAACGATTATTTGACTTTTACTAGCAAACATTACACAGTGAGTTAATTTTGTTGGAACTTTTCCTATATTGAATATCCAAACGTACTTTACATCTTATGTTTACCGAGGTTTCATAGCTTAGGAGAACTTAAGACCCTTACATTAGGTACTTAGCAAAAGAAAATTTCATAATGTCGCAACAAATGAAATCAAAATGTATGTGTAGATAAGACTCAAGGTTGTAAATTAATTGATTCATTATCAATTTCAGACAATTTAGAACGCGTAACATGGACCATTAGTGTCCAACAGACACATTAGACAAAATAGGACAATTTATAATATTATCTAACTATACTGCTAATATCCTTAGTGTATCTTTACCTATACAGGGTCTTCCTTTTAAATTTAAATTGGCCACTATTTAAGGTAGGAAATCCGCAACCATAAGAGATACCGGAAAACTTTCTTAGGAACCTTCAGATCTATTTTGATATTAACGATTTTGGCGTTTTTATTTTTTGGTCAAGTGTCCACAAAAATGAGTGAAATGTGCCAAAATATTCTGTTTCATCTAACGATAATTTCATTGTATTGGAAGAAAAAAATCGAAATATTTTTTCACATAAATTGTTACTACGATTTTTTTTTATGATAGTGTTTAAATTATCATCATATAAAGATCATTTCATTTCATGGGAAAGAAAATCTCAAAAAAAAGGAAGGGCAACAAAAAAGAAACGGGCGCCGAGCCGTTACAAGTTATACTTGAGTACCAATACGTGTCTTATACTCATAGTTTCTACAAGTAGGTGTGTCTAGTCATTGCTAAGTGTTTTGTTATTGAATTTAAAGCCTCTTAAACAGTTTTTAGGTAGACAGAGTACGCGTCTAAGATACTGAAGACCCTAAAAATAAACGAAATAGCTTCGAGTGTTAGTTTCGAGTCAGTTCTCAAGATTTTGCCAATTAAAATGAGCTCTAGCACATTTAATAAGGGTTTCTTTATTATGTAAGTTCCATTTGTTCGAAAAATTATTTCAATAAAAAAGAATCACCACATCTCCGCTATAGGACTCATCTGATTATTTTACCACGTTAAAAAAAAAACTTAAAAGAATCACAAATTGCTACCACATCTTCGCTATCTTAGCTTAGATGTAAAACATCCGGAACCACCTCATTCACCTTGAACCACAGAGTACGTAACAAAAGGAGTAATAAGTCGAGAAAGTGGTCAAACGTTAAATAAAAAGAAAGCATAAAAAAATAACATGTGTTTTTTTTTCATTAAATTTAATGAATTCAATAAGTCTCAGCCTTTTGATAATTTATAACGTGTGCCAGAAAAACTAAAATTATTCTTCTTTGTGGTACCCAGTCTCATTAAAAAAATAATTACTACAGGTGCACGAAACGCAATTAAAGCGCAACGCAGTCAGCTTCTTGTGTCACCAAGAGACTGAAACCCAGTGTTTCAAACAAGAAGCAAATTGCTACCGAATCAATACGCCTTAATTACGATGTAAAACATCCGGAACCACCTCATTCACCTTGAACCACAGAGTACGTAACAAAAGGAGTAATAAGTCCAAGGCAAAAGGTGTAAAACAAATCTGCTGGGAGATCTCGAAAATTACTGCGACAATCGTTAACTGGGATACATCGTCTTGCCACTAAAGTGGAGAACGGTGGTAGTACTAACTGGCTGGGCTAAGGTTGGAAAACTTTTAAGACCAATTTATATGAATAAGTTTTACTGAAGGTCTGATGGAATGATGAAAATATATTTTGTCTTGAGAAAATTCAGGTGAATTCGTGCTGTCTAGGGACAAGTGCCGGATTTTTGGCTAAGATGGAGTGGAGGTGGCTGCTGAAATGGCGAGTAATAGGATTTTTTATACAGTTGTCGCTTCTTCCCAATTAGAACATTTACTGGTAAGTAGAATCGCCAAAAGAGCATACCTCTCGTAGGGTAAAAAATATTTGGTTTCACACACAAAATGTCACATACAAATGTTCCCGACCAATTTCTCATTTTGGATAAAAAACCAATTTTTTTTTGGGAATTTCCCAAAGTCCTAGAACAAAAATTGTTCAGTAACATGGGCTGAGTTACCCCACGAGAGGTTTTGCGCTATTGGCGTTACACGTTGTATAGGAATAAATTATACTAATCTGGTTTTTGTACTCACAGAAACTCATCAAACAAAGCTAAGTACACTCTCCAAATCTCTACTATTCCGTATCCTATCTCGTAACTCCGCTTTCATCACGAGGACTGCGAAATATTCGCATTACTAGGCGCGTTGTTTCGGCAAGCGAGTTAATTCTCGGCTCGGAGTAATCAAGTTAGCGAAACTTCGCGACTTATTCCCGACTGGCTAATGAAGGAACTCGTTGCAAGTGCACAGGAAACTTCGGACGTGTCTCAAATTACATATTCGTGTCGTTGATGAGCAGGATTTGTGTGTATTGTTTTTGTTTTACGAAGGGTCTTTGGAGTTGACAATTTACAAGATATCTATCAGCCTACATTTTGAAGTATTTATACACATGTATGCCTGAGCGCGAACTGTTAAACGTCACCGGAAGATTTTAGGAAAAGATTTGAAAATTCGATGCGTGTGGACATGACCACGGTGCATCTTTGGATGGATTGTTTGCAGTCGAATTTTTCATTCCACATAAACAAGCTTTATTTTACAGGCTTTTGCTATTAACGGGTGAAAGAAGCACAAATACCTCAGTATTTGTGCTTCTTTCACCCGTTAATAGCAGTCATTCTTCAGTCATTCTTCTTAATTAAATAAAAAAAAAACATAACACTCTCTTCTTTCGGTCAATCGCGATAATGAAAACTGTATAGGTAATTAATTCTATCGTGATTTATATAAAACTAGCTGTTAACAGCAGCTTCACCCGCATGTCACTCGCAAATTATCCCACAAGAATGTAATTTTGGGATAAAAAGTATCCTATGTGTTAACTCCAGTTTATAAACTATCTGTTTATCTTTCCAAATCCGTTCAGAAGTTGTTGCGTGAAAGAGGAACTAACATCCATCCAATAAACTTTCACTTTTATAAAATTACTAGGAATTAGTAGAAAGTAGGATACTCGTTTAAGTGATGTTGAACATAAATTTTAATCTTATTTTGTAAGACATTATTTTCAGTAAACACAATAATCAAATATACACATATTTACACACATATATATTTGAGATCCGAATTTTTCGGAAAGCACAAACCGAATCATATCCTAGAACACAAGCTCATCCTTTCACAATAAAAAGTATTTTTTTTAAACATTGTTTTCCAGTGATTCGTTTGCACGAAACCTGAATTTATTTGAGTAAAATGTAAATAAATGTTCCATAGAGTAATGGGAGGCTTAATATTCACTTTATTCTGTTATGATGGTGGTATTGACTGTTTCTTTATTTATAAAGAGAAAATGTTTTATAGAACTATCTGCCAAAGACAAAGGTAAGGCAGAAAATCGTTTTTTTTTTTTGTTATAGTAACAGTGAAACGCGTGGAAATCGTGCAAGTATGGCCGCTAAAAGGTTTTTTTATCCAGCTTCATTTGGTAAGAGTGTATTTATTTGTTCGGTGTATTTTCAAAATATCGAGTGGCATGGATGTGATTCAGAATATATATATGATTGAGTCATCATTCATTATTTCAACCTGGGATCACCCACTGCTGGCTGGGTCTTCCCTTTTTTGCCAAATTTATCGATTCTATGCATCTCTCATCTATCTTTTCTCCTGGAACTTCACGATATCGTGAACTTAGCGGGCTTTTGAATGACCAATGGCCAACCTTACTCCATCTGTCATCTCCACATCTAATCAGCTGCCTTGCCCAACTCCACCTACTCTGACCTCATAGAATTTCGTCCGACGCCGGATTTCGGTGTTACGCTCTTGGGCTAGAATAGTACTGCTGAGCGTGGTTCGCTCCATGGCCCTTTGTGCAACTCTTACTTGATGCACGGTCTCATTAATTTGTAAGCAGTTTATCTTAACAGCAGTGGTGGCCCAGTGGTATCGGTCCCAACTTACGTGTTGTAGGCGCATTACTTTGTGTAAGTAATTTATTTCATTACCACAATGGTGGATTATGGCCTACTTGCTCTCACAAGGAAGAGGCCTGTGTCCCAGCAGTAGGAACATTATAGGCTGATGATGATGAAGATGATATCTTGTCACCATAAGTCATCTTTTGCAAGACACATTGGAAAGTCTGAGTTTTTAGACATTGGGGTATCTTCTTGGACTGAAAAACATGTACGAGCTTACTGGATATAATGCAAATCTATTTTCTAGTAGATTTCTAACAAAGGCATTCTTTCATGTAGGTGTGAATTGGGGAAAAAAAAAAAAAAGTATATCAAGTGGGCTAAAATATCTTATCAAACAGAGCCATCCTGTTCTCCAAATCGGAACATTTGTTACAGAATAGCGTTGCTTTGGCGATTTGTTCGCTGAAGGGCTCATGTCTCTTATGCCTCATGCCCAATCCATGCAACGTCGCGTGCGCCACCTCCGCTGGCAGAGAACATACAGGAGTTATAAGAACCATCTGAAAAAAAAAAACAAGAAAATTTCAAAAACTCAATTTTTTTTTATGTGTCTTAAACCACATTAAGGCCAGCGCCCATTAAGACTGTAGATCAAACCCTAGTGTTAAAAAGATGCAGACCCATAGGCACTAAAGGGGATATCCTTTCATGGCAATGACGAGTGCGCTTGATGAAGAAGCGTAGGATGCAATGGTATGCGTTAGGATGCCACGGTGTGCTGTGCCACTATTACCACAGATACTGATACTGCTAGCCTACATCATTCCACTGCTGGGCAAAGGCGTCTCCCCATGACTTCAAGTTTTCACGATCCAGGGCCAAAGTGGACCACTGGTCATCAGTTTTGTCATGCTCGTCCGGCCATCTTCTACGAGGTCTGCCGCGAGGCCTTCTTGCTGCATCAGGACTCCACTAAATAGCCACAATTTGACATAGCATTACAAAGTATCCATTCATTCAATAACTTAATAGAGTAAGAGGTGTATTATCATAACCAGAGGCCTAACCATGAGCTCTTAACGCGATCCAGTTCAGGCTGTGGGAAATAGACAGAGCAATACCAGTTGTCTAGCGCTATCTCTTTCTATTTGCCTAAACAGGATCGCGCTAAAAGCTCGTAGTAAGGCCTCTGGCTTAAAAAATGATTAACATACGCGTCGTCCGTAAGGTTTGCTATAGAATCTCAAGCAGCAACTTTCAAGAACCCCTGATAGGTTGTAATATAGATATGTAAAGTTCTTCTGTTTTGTTAAAATTTTGGGATTGATTTCTATGAATTTCAAACAGGACCGCCTTTCTAAGTAGTTGTGTCCTCTTTTCACAATGCTCATTAGACGTTTCAGTCCTGGAATTAATGAAAATAGTGACAGTTAATAATTTCGAAAGTCAAATGTGGAATCGGCCTATAAATAAAAAAAGTCATTATTTTAACTCGACGACACGAGTCGTTGAGTGATTAGACTGCTGAGCTGCATGTAGCGGGTTTGATTCCCGCACGGAGCAAATATTTGTATCCACAAAGTAGTTGTTCCGGGGCGGGGCGTTTGTGTATATGAGTTAATATGTTTGTAACTGCACCCATTCAGGAGAAATTCCTAGTGTTGGGCAACGTATTTAAAAAGAAACTTTGCCTCGACCGTAATTATAATGTAAGCATTTAAATTCTTACCGAAAAGGCTTAATTCAGTAATTTTATCAAAGACAACGTCGAGGTGCCATAAAACAGTCTAAACATTCACAAAGGAGTTGCTCAAACCGTACCTATGTGAATACTACAATGCTCCCAGAGGCAGCTTTACATATTCACATATGTAGGTAACTAGGTACAGACGAAAGGAATCAAACAATCGAGTAATTGTTACATCTAACCAACCCGTTTCTAGTTTACTGGATGTAGGTCTTACCGCAAATCTACTGGGGATTATACTCTGTTCCTAGTACGAATGTAAAATGTTTATTCTACTCTGTTCATCTGGGTGATCGTACTCAGGTGAATATTAGTTCACCTACATCATCCCACATTACCGAGTAACATTACCGAGTCACATAAGTTCACCAAGTAGACACTTTGTAGGTGATAAAAGTACAAAAGGTGAATAAAAAGTCGTTTCACCTGTGTGAATCATCCCAAGGTGAACAAAGGCCTCCGCTTCTGTCAAATTATTCCACCTGAGTGATATGACCCAGGTGAATTTCTTCCAAGTTGAAATGAGGATCACTCAGGTGAACAAAGTAGAATAAACAATGTTAAATACTTGTAGGATTCTACAATGTGGGTAACGAAAGGATAAATTTAATATGAGGTGCATATATTATAAGTACCTACTTTTTTTTTTTTCAATACGTTAAGATAAAATAATAATACGCTGAACAGACGTAATACATACGTACAAAAAAACTTTAAATGTTCAACATTTTAAGTAGAATAATAAAGCTGCTGCTCTAAGAACGGACGGCGAGCTACCTATTACTCGCCGCACACAAACCCGAGTCTACGTTGGATGGAAATAGCGCTGTCCGTCGCATCAGGCGCCTCCTGCTACGGCTGGGTCCTAAAGTGGAAAATTTCCTCTCCCTCATGTATTCCGCCTCCTCCATTGCTAGAAAAACTGCTTTGCAGAAGGAGGTGACTGCTTAACATTCAAAGAAACATAGCTTTCAAGTATTTTAGAACACTAGGTTACTCACCTATCGAATAAAAATTAAAGACGAACGGTATGTGTCCCGCGTTCCATTCACTAGGCCAATTTTGAAGCACAGTCTTAGTTGTTTCTAAAATAAATTAAATTAAAATTAAAAATATGTATTCCCTGGAATTGTAACACAAAATGCTTGAAAATTATTTTCGAACGGACCGTTGCCGTTGTTTAAATTGCAAGATTTTGAAATAATTATGTTTAAATTACAAAGTAAAACAGAAAGATTTATTATCCAATTTCCTTTATGCCGTCGCGTTATGTGTATACGGCCCATGGCTCGAATTCAACAGTGAAAAGTTATCGATCTTATTATTTTTCTACTATAAAATATGATGTCGTATATCAAAGCATGTCGATGAATCATGGGAACACCATGAATATTGGTAATATATTTTCCGCGGGTTCAGAGTTTTGATAACGAGGTTCGTGTGAGCTGTGAAAGGATTTGAAAGAAATCTTTCGATACTGGCACATGAATAGGTAAAGATGATACTGAGATTAGGATTTTCGTAAGTGTGGATAGGTACTTAATTTCAAATTCAGACAAACAAACAAAAAAGACTTAAAAAAAAGCAAACACTAATGAAAAACGAAAAAAACATCGTTTAATTTTATTTTCCAAATTATCTTTAATAAAACGCTGTTTGCTCAAAACATACCAGCTATAACGAGCGTAATTAGAGAGAATATAAACGTATCGCGGCAGGCTCGTCTCGCTTCGTGCCGCAAAAGCTAATGAATAATTTCTTGTACCAAAGAGTTTCCTACTTTGAGTCTACAGTGCACAAAGAACACGGTATTTAAACTTCGCGGTCTTTCCACAACGGGACAGCCATGACTACACAGAGTAATTTTCAAAAAAAGCAGTCAAGAATTCGCTGGCAGAAATGCAATTAGTGGGATCGGTCAAGTTCAAATTGGATCTTTACAAACTTTGCA
The DNA here is from genome assembly GCA_036375495.1 of Agrotis segetum. Lineage (NCBI taxonomy): Eukaryota > Metazoa > Arthropoda > Insecta > Lepidoptera > Noctuidae > Agrotis > Agrotis segetum. Next base: position 649,292 of record JAQSVV010000247.1, on the reverse strand, counting down.
TTAAATGAAATCTAAAGAAAATTGTGTTCTCGTTTTTAAAGCTTCTTCTCTCGTTTTCCATTTTAGTTTGGAACTATGCTCGGTTCTGGTAGTAAGTCTTTTACTGGTCTGTTTTAATGGATTTTATACCGCACTGCCGTAAACCACATTTTAGTAATGAATACGTAATAAAATGGCGGGATTAAAATGCATTTAGAGAATTTGTGTTGATAAATTGCATATTGACAGTGCAGTTTATTGTGACAGGACGTTATTTGAACATGTAATGTGCTTTGGAATATTTGATATTTACTGTTAGAAATCTGTGGTCAGAACTCAAATCAATAAGTCATGAATTTTGAATTAATGTTTCCATTATATATTTTTCCACGGCAACAAGATCACGACCTTTGAATTTCAAAGTAAATAGTTCCAAGAACTATTAAATAAATCAAAAACAAAGAGTCCTTTAAATTCGCCTTAGAAACAGTACCTTATTTTCAATGAAGGTAAATAGATGTTTCAAATGACGTACAATCTAATATCTTTAAACGAGCAATTCTTGTATATTTATATATAATCAGGATCTCGGAAACGGCTCCAAGGATTTTCATGAAAGTTACAGATTAGGAGTTTTTCGGCTCAAGGAATCGATTTATCAAGGTCCCAGGTTCGAGAAAAGCTCGGTTCCCCAGACATAGACATTGGAAACAGTACCTTATTTTCAATGAAGGTAAATAGGTGTTTTAAATGACGTACAATGAATATTAGTATAAACAAGCACTTGAAGTAACTTATTAATTTGTTAAGGAACTCTAATAAAATAAATATAAAGACACAATATTATAATATGTACATAAAAACGACAAAAAACGTCAGATTTCTTCAGTCTTATAGGAGACCACGGAAAACTTAGGCGTAACACCATAATTGGCCTATACACATAATGTTCCCACTGCTGGGCAATAGGTCTCCTCTATGTAAGATCAAGTGGGCTGTACTCTACCACAACGCAGGCCCAAAGCCGATTTTTATGAGTAGGAAAACATCGTGAGGAAACCGGCATGTCCTACAACCAAAAATTCGAAGACATTTGTGATATCCATCAACCCGCATTGGGCCCGCGTGGTGGATTACGGCCCACTCCTTCTCTCAGAGTGGAGGCCTGTGTCCCAGCAGTGGGAACATTTATAGGCTGATGATGATGATGATGGTGATTAAATAAATTACACTAAGTAATGCATCTGGAAGGATCAAAACGACCAAAATTGATCTCTAGGTGCATGTAAAACAAATAAAATACGGTATAACTTGTATTGTGTACTTTGCACTCAAGGTTTTTTCTCAAATCACAATGTTCCAAACAATACAACGTGGACGGTTTCCGTTTCAGAACACAACGACACAAAACTACAACACACCAGTTTTACAAGTTCCTACAAAGAAGTTTCTAGAAATTCGATTAAAGGGTTCCGCAAGCCTTTTACCCAAGTTGTTGGGAAAAGTGAGGTAGGTAGCTATTATTATAGAGAGCAGTTTGTGCGATCTGTTATACAGCAGCTTTGTACACACGGATTTTATGCTCTATCAGTCTATCTTTGGTGGCAATTTTTTTTTTCTCGGGGCTCGACAGGATGTTCCGTTATCAGAAACATTGACTTATTATGGATTAGGTAGATATCGTACTTGAAAGTTAATATTAGTATGTATACTTGCACAATCATAACAAATTATTTTACTGCACTTTAGATGTTCAGTCAAGACCTTCGATCAAGAGTCAAATTAGTCCACTTTTTTAAATTTTCTTTTTATTATGGTAAAATCATTAAATGAATCCTGAGCCCAGAATGGGCCTGAAGGGACTGTCAGACTGGTACTGACTAAAATCCACGGTGTCCTTCAATAGCCATTTACGTTTCAGGGTCACGGAAATTGGAAAATTCCTGCGACCAACATTACAGGGACTTGCTTTAAGAATAAATTAAAAAACACCTGCCCTGCCCTGGGTGAGAGGACTCATTTGATGATTTTATCAAAAAAAACCCTGTAATGTAATGTCATGATCTTTTTCTTCAGAAGTAGATCCCACGGTAAACACTCATTCATTCTTAGTGATACTACATAAGTATACCAAAGCTAACCCCATAAACAAGACACACCATAAGCTAATGGTACAATGTACACTAGGAAGGCAATTCCCACAATATTAATGCTCGTGTAAATTCACTTTATGCATCTACATCTCCAGCGAAAGTGTCCATTAAATGGATGTACCCGATAAACCACTCCAACAAATGAATTTAGGGGATTCCTCAATTATCATCCGTGACAGGCAGATTGACGGTTAGGGTATGATGATATCTGTATTTACGGAAATGGATCATCAAAAAGATTTATAATATTGCAGTAAATGGGTTTTTGTTTCCAGACGATCTTTAAGACGCTGTGAGGGGTATACTTAAGAGCTCTTATTTTGAAAGTTGGCAACGTTACAAATGGCTGTCAAATATTTACAAGTATTGATTAATTTTACTAATTTATTAATTGAAAATAAGAAATATGACGTAAAAAAGCATTTGGAATCATTTTAAATGCCTTTTATACACCTGAAACGGTTACAACATAAAATGCTGTGTTTTGATTGCATTTCTATATCATTTTTCTAGTGCACTTCAGAGCCACATTTCTTATTTCCCTACAGTAAAATTGCCAAATTAATTAAAACTTATAAATATTTGACAAGCTATTAGCGACGTTGTCAACTTTCTAGTTATGCGCCCTTAACAATTTGCTTTGCCAAACTCACATTCATTTAATATATTAACTAGGCACCCACTGTTTCACAACCTGCTACATCATGAGGATGTCCAAGATTATCAGGATAGATAAAAAGGATAAATATAACGGAGAATCGTTTTCAGTGGGGTCGCGATTTCGGAAATAACACTCACAATACCTTCGTTAACACTTTTAATTACATGCTAACACACACTGAATACAAAATAATCAAGGATGCCCTAGATATGGCTCGATTTTATTAAAAACTTAGGAACGCGGGAAGTTTATCATGGAGGAGGAACCAAATTGTCTTCCCAGCTTGACGGACCGATTCAAAGTAAATTTTATTAACAATGACAAAATTGAGATTCTAAATTGTGTTTCTGTTTTGATTCCGCCGCAACGATGATATATGGCGTTATTATAAATTGTTTTGCTTCTGTTTTGATTGTCCGACAAATATATTCATCTGAATTTGGGTGATCTTCTTAAAGGATACCATGCCCCTTGAACTCAAAGGAGTAGGGTGAGGTTTGAGTCAGTAAGAGTCTAACAGTTCTTTCAGCTCCACCCAGATCGGGTGTGGTACATTTTTTGGTAAAATCATGAAATGAGTCCTCATGATTTGATGAATTTAACAAAAAAAAAATGACTGACCCAAATGATTGCATACGCATTAGCCAGATATCATATGAATATCAGCCATAAGTTATCATATGAATCCAGTCAGTTGGATTTACAGATACGTGAATAAGACAGACAGAATGATAGACTGAGTTACTTTAACATTTTTATGATTTTGTATAGATCATTGAATGATAGTTGCCGCTCATTGGTCCAACCAAGAAAAAGAAAGAGTGCCAACCAAGCAATATTTTGACATGATGATGACATAAATACACACTTCATGTCAGATAATATTAAATCAACATAGTACGCCCTCACAAAGCCAACAGCGAATTGCTTTTAGTAATTCAATTCCTCCATTACAAGTTCCAATTCAAACTTCGCGCGGACCACGAATGCATAATCGTACATCAGGTATATTACATACATTAGTGTCGGGAACAATATTAAGATGATTAGAAGTGCAACTGCGGCGGTGGTTGGCAAAGTGCCAAGCCTACTACTTTATTATTTGCATTCGCAAATTCGCACCATCCTCCGCCATTGTGACAATTTTCGAACAACTGTCTCATATATTTTACACAGCTGGACATATTAAGTGAAACGCTTATGGCAATTCGTTCTTTAAATGTTTTATTTGCTTTATCTGACTGATTTATTTGTTTGAATGTGGGCTGTTGTTTTTCTTTTAATTGAAATTGGTTCCACAGTATTTTATTGGGTCCACCCTTTATAGCAGAACTTTTTACGTCATAATTTTATTTTGCATAGCAACGGATAGCATAAACCTCTTTTCGCAGAAAATCGTTTGGCATACACTCATTTACCATAACACCGAAACCCATAATTTTGTAAGTCAGAATCATCTTTAGGCATAAATTTCATTTCCATAATAATCAATAAGTATAACCATCATATCGTAGAAAGTTCACAACCAGAATCATCTTTTGGCATATATTTTATATCCATAATAATCAAAAGTATCATCATCATCATATCGCAGAAAATTCACAGCAGGCATGGCAGCAGGCATGCCTGCTGCCATGCCTGCTGTGAATTTCTCCGGCGCTCCGGCGCTGCGGGTCTCCGGCGGTCCCACGCGAGCTAATCGTCGCAGATGATTTTACGCCCACCACCGCGGCTGAGGCTGGCCGGCTTGCCGGCCAGCAAGCCGAAGCTGCGGTGGTGGGCGTAAAATCATCTGCGACGGTGTGCGTTAAAACCACCTGCTCCTCAGCTCGCGGGCCGCCTCGCCCCTCCGCGCCTACGCGATTATAAATTACACTCTAGGGGTAGGGCAGACAAGACTACGTGAAGTCGGTTTTGCAGCGATTCATTTCTGTCACTAACTTTTGTAGCACACCATATTGATTTTATAAAACAATTTTTTTATTTTTTATTATGACTATTAAGTTATTTATATTCTGAAATTCTGTGATCTTCGAAGTATACTAAGTCAAATTATTCCAAATAATCGGCGCTCTAAATAAACGTTATGCTAAATGAAAATATGCAAAATTATAACTCTGACAAAGGTAATTATGCCCAATACAATTCTGCCATCTTAAAAGTATCCCAATTTAAATTCGGACATAAAAACATTCGGCCAAAAAACAATTATGTTAAATATTTTTTATACCATAACAATGTTCGTTTAAAAAAGTTTCTGCCAAGTGAGTTCTGCCAAATAAGTTTCGGAGCAACAAGTTTCTGCCAGATAGAGGGCACCCTATTTTATTATTGAATGTTAAATGGTTTAATTAACTTATACAATGTACCTTGTGATTGTGATTGGAATACGCCAGTTAAGCTTCAGCTTTCAATGTAAAAAATAAATACGTTAGAATAATTTACCTAAAACAACTTATATTTTTTAATTTAAATACGTTGCGTTACATAATTACATTGCTAGTAATTATGAAGTTTAACGTACCCGCAACAATTTCTGCATCAAAATACCTACATCCACTGCATCTCTAATAATGTCCGCAGGTGTACAATACCTCGCGTGGGTATTCTGTAGTCTATTGTCTGGAAAATTCAAGACCTTAATCTTCTGAGCATTTCACGTACGTGAGTTTATGATGTCTACACCCGAGCCGTGTGTAAGCTGATCCAACGCTGTACAAAGACTGGATGAGCGCCTCGTAAGCCCCTTATTATACACTTTACGTGAAATAGGATAAGATATTTTTTAATAAGAAACCTTTTTGGTAAATTCATTCCACTTGAATTTATTTTAAATAAGTCACAATCTGCCTTTTTTCAGTCTTTAAAAGAAATCAGATCAAAAATAGTTTTTTTTTTTGTGTGATGCAACTAGGTCTGATAATTTAAATCGTTTTTAAAACGCCCTTGTCGTGGTTATTACTGTCTCACTACAAAAGCTAAAAGTCAAAACGATCTATGTCAACGTCCGATTTATGTCAACTTAAAATGCCGTTTTGCAGTTGACATTTTTTTATTATAAAGTGTTCAATCTATGTTTTAATTTTTACGAACCAAGCGACGACGGCGTAACGTGCTATTCGAGCACAGATTTAATAAATTATTTACAAGAAACAAGTACCCAGTATTAAGTATTGTCGTATAAACAAATAAAAATGCTTTATTCTGGTTCAGTTCAGTTCATTTATCATCAGTCTAGCGTCGTCCGCTTTTATTTCAAAAGATGGGCTCACTAGCACTTGCAATATCATTTATAAGACATTGAGTGACGTGTCCACACTTTTAGCACAGTCAAATTCAGATAAATATCTCCCATCATTTAGCCGTCACCCACTGTACATTCAATTAAGTAACTTTGATCAAAAATAATCTCTATGAAATTACTTTTGATGGCGTTTTTACACTAACGTGTCATACAGGCAGTCGGGAACATTGAATTATATAAGGGTCATGTAAATATTTAAAGTATGATAATAGAAATTATTTAGATTATATTTATGGAACTCTGACTTATACAAAAATAAATATTCCAGTAGCGACAACATGCAATGTAACCTTTGACTTAAAAGTCAGTACCGTAGGTGGTTATCTATATTCTGCTGGCATGGGTCACTGCTAAAATGACTGAAACCTTTTTTATCGTGTAATTAAGGGTCAAATTACGTCGGTAATGTGTTTAATTCGGTAGCAGGACGAAATCCAAACAAAAACGGGGGCATCGATAAGGGTCGGATCACAACCTCACAACCCAGTGACAGAAAGTTAGGGGATGATGAAAAACGGACCACCCCGGGCTTCCCTTTTTATTTATTACGGGCTAAGGGCACGCTATTTTTGTTAGTCACAATTTAGAGCTTTCAAAATGTGTGTACCGGGTTTTCGGGCCCCGGACGGTACATAGTAGATTGGGTTGAAGGCACTTAAATTCTGGAGTAGCGTTTTAAAAAGGGTTTTTCATTGTTTAAACCCTGAATAAACAAGCATGCTTAAAAAATAACCGTCAATGTCGAAACGTCATATCGCATTTTTTAATTATTTTTTTATTGGCATCACCATTTAAGGTTTAACTAGACTAGTTAAATAAAAGGTATAATTTATGTTAAAACAATGTTTTAGAGATTAGAATAGGTAGTCGGGACAGAGCATGTTTTTTTTGGGTTATTTTTTTTTTGAATAACATTTTTCATTAAATATTTTTTTAAGAATCACACAGTAATTTTTTCATCAATCCGTTGACCTATATTACTTCAGAGTTAGACCCGATTTCAAATTATAAAAAAAAAAAACCTATAACTCAAGCCGGCTTTTCGTAACGTTCCCTACAAACACCCCCGTTGTCCGCTTATTTCAATTCAAATGCTATTCAAACACGACGGTCATACGACTTAATTCAATTACCATTTTTTTCTTTCTGCTCCCAAAATAAATATATTTTCGGCCAACACGATTCCTTATGGCCATGTTAATCATTTTCTATGCAATTTCCTGTTTATTAATTTACATTAATCAGTTAGATAATTATCATAATTGAAAATGTTGTTGTACGTTGCCACTGTTCTACTCAACGACGATATAATACTAGACTACGCATGCACGATCTAAGGAACGAAAATTATTCTGCCAACTCGCTGAGGTACTACGTAAGCGAGGGGGACGGGGTACTGCATTGTGATTGGCTAACTCAAGGTCTGTTCTGTCTCAACGTATGTTTACGGCTCACAGGATTGGTCGAAATGAGACGAATATAAGACTTTTTTGCCTAATGTGTTGGCAGACATCGGTCGCCTGTTATTACGAGTCTAGTATTATATCGTCGTTGGTTCTACTCGTACGATTGTCACGTCGCGTCGGTCTTATAGTTGCAAGCACGAATGCTAAGCTTGAACTCTTAGGTAAGATTCCCAGCAACCGGCCGGAATCGGCGACATTTTACAATGCGGTAAAGAACATTGAAATCTATCTACAGTAAATACAGTTCATGTTTGTTTGCAAAGTTATCTCCGTCGGCATTTCGCGACACGTAGCGACGCCGACGTGTCGATGTTGCTTGCAAATATGAAATGTATTTACTGTTGATAGATTTCAATGTTCTTTACTGCATTGTAAAATGCCGCCGATTCCGGCCGGTTGGTGGGAATGGAGGATGCGCTCTGTGATTATCGTTTAATTCCCGCTGAACTTAGACCCCGACTACCACGGTTACCCATGCACAAAAAAAATAGGGCGTTGGTGAGTGCCTTGAACTCGCTGCTTAAGAACTTGTTCGAGAGCAGCGAGGATCTTGTCGATACACACTCGATCCTGTACTGTGGGGCTGTCGCGGCATGTCGTTTAGCTAACGTCAAATTCCCAATTCATGACGAAGCTAAACGACCTAAACCAGCCGTTCCGGCCTGGCAGAGCAGGATCGAGCGACGTGTCGACGGGGCCAGGGTACTCATTGGCAAACTATATTGCTTCAGGGAGGGAAATACACGACCACGTGTGATGCGCTTTGTGAGACGGGCATTCTCGGGGACTGGAATAAGTCCTCAAGAATACGTCGCCCGTGTCACAGAGCGCATCGACTTCCTGAAGCAAAAAGTTTGTGCATGGGCAAGCCGTATTCGGCGGTACAAGCGGCGGGTTGATCGATTCTCACAGAATCACATGTTCCAGCGTGATGAGAGGTGGGTATACAGAGCTTGGGAGCGGCCTGAACAAAATATGGCTGACTTGTGCCGCCCGGATGATAACGCTACGAGTACATTCTGGCGCAACATCTGGTCGGTACCTGTCAGTCATACTGAGGGTGATTGGATGCGTGATGTCGAGTGGGTGTGTGAGACTATTCCAGAAATGGAACCTATATCCATTACGCCATTAGATGTAGCAAGAGCAGTCCGTCCGTTACCGAACTGGAAATCCCCGGGACCGGACGGACTGCACAACTTTTGGCTAAAATGGCTGAATAGTTCACACACTTGTTTGGCATCTCAATTCCAGTCATCCTTAGAGTCTGGGTCGCTACCACAGTTTCTGACAACTGGGGTTACCCACCTTCTCTATAAAACCGGTAGTACTGCGGAACCCAAGAATTATAGACCGATCACATGTTTGTCGACGGTCTATAAACTTCTTACATCCATTTTGAGAGCAAAAATTAGTAAACACATCGATAATAATTCCATTATGTCTGCCTCTCAAAATGGATGTAGGAACGGGTCCCGTGGTACGAAGGAGTTACTCCTCATTGACATGGCCATTAGCCAACAGGTTCGTCGATCTCGCAGGGATTTGTCCACATGCTGGATAGACTACAGGAAGGCCTACGACTCGGTGCCACATACATGGCTCATGAGGGTGCTGGAGTTGTACAAGATAGATGCAACTCTACGCACCTTCCTTGAGTCGTGTATGGGGCAATGGAGAACGGTCCTCCGCTATCCGGGATGTCGACAGATCCAGGCGGTTGATGAGCCTGTATGGATCAAGCGGGGAATATTCCAGGGCGACAGTTTGAGTCCACTTTGGTTCTGCCTGGCCCTGAATCCTCTAAGCACATTGCTTGAGGATTCAGGTCTAGGCTATCGGTTGAGGAGAGGTGGTCAGGTCATATCTCACCTTCTTTACATGGATGATCTGAAACTCTTTGCCCCCAACAACTTGCAACTGATGAAGCTACTGAAGGTAACAGAAACTTTCAGTAGCGGCATCAGGATGGAATTTGGTGTGGACAAATGTGCAGTCATGCATGTAAAGCGAGGGGAGATTATGGAATCTGAAGGGATTCAGCTTTCAGATTCCATACACCTTAGATCACTCTCCTCATCCGAAACCTACAAGTATTTGGGTATGTCGGAGGCGTTAGGCATTGATATACCGGACGTGAAACAATCGTTGAAGGAACGCTTCTTTGGACGCCTGAAAAAGGTTTTAAATAGCCTTCTTTCAGGCGGAAACAAGGTGCGCGCCTTCAACGGTTGGGTCATGCCAGTGTTAATGTACTCTTTCGGCATACTCAAATGGACTCAAACTGAACTCGACGCCTTGGATAGACGAGTTCGTACGCTGTTGACCGCAAACCGGGTGCATCACCCACGATCATCAGTGATGAGGCTGTACATCCCGCGGAAGTGTGGGGGTCGAGGCTTTTTAAATGCTAAGTCCCTCCACAACCGCGAGGTGTGCAGTCTCAGAGAATATTTTCTAAAAATGGAAGTGGGTGTGCACCGAGATGTGGTCACGGTGGACAAGGGACTCACCCCGCTGTCCATGGCTAAAGAGAACTGGCACAAACCTGTGGTACTCAGTACTGAAGACCGCATGGAAGTATGGCAAAGCAAGGAGCTACACGGACGCTTCTACCGGGCTCTTCATGGGCCCGACGTAGATTTTCTAGCGTCCGTGTCCTGGCTACGGTTCGGTGACCTCTTCGGGGAAACTGAAGGTTTTGTCTGTGCGATTATGGACGAAGTTATCTTGACGAACAACTACCGGAGACATATTATAAAGGATGGGACGATTGACGTGTGTCGGGCATGCCATCGTCCAGGTGAATCCATCCGACATATTATCTCTGGTTGTTCTCGTCTTGCTAACGGCGAGTACTTGCACAGGCACAACCTCGTAGCCAGAATCATCCACCAGCAACTTGCGTTGAAATACAAACTTGTGGAATCTGAAGTACCGTATTACAGGTATGTGCCCGACCCAGTTCTCGAGAAAGACCATGTCACGTTGTACTGGCATCTGCCTATCATTACTGACAGGACTATTGTCGCCAATAAGCCTGACATAGTAGTGATAGACAGATCAGCGCGCCGCGCAATGATAATCGATGTTACCATCCCGCATGACGAGAACCTCGTGAAGGCAGAGAAAGATAAACAAATCAAGTATCTCGATCTGGCACGCGAGGTTGTCGACATGTGGAATGTGAGCTCGGCTATCATTGTGCCGATCGTCGTGACTGCCAATGGCCTGATGGCAAAGAGCCTCGACGATCACCTTTCGAGGCTCTCCTTAGGGGGTTGGATCAAGGGCCAGATTCAGAAGGCAGTACTTCTTGATACGGCTCGTATTGTGAGGAGGTTCCTGTCTCTGGAACCCTAACCACCGGTAGCTTGGACCCTGCTCCCACACCGGCGGACTACTATTTTTATATTTTTAAATGTTTTTTTATTGTTTTGTATTTTTTAAAGAAATATTTAAAAATGTAATAGTATGTAAGAAAAATGAATAAACGGAATAATAATAATACGTTTCTTTTTAGTCATATGACAAAAATTAGAAGAATTAAATTTTAGAGAATCTAATTTGCAACAAACATCGTCTTATTATTTTCTATGCTACCAATAGTCTGAAGATAACTACGATCTGCACCCCTTTTCCAAGATGGCGGCCATGAGGCAAAGGTTAACATCCCATTTGTACCACTACTCTATCGGCATCTATAAAAAGAAAAAGCGTCTTCTAATAATATAATTGCAACCCCAAATGTATATTTTTAAAGGACTAAACGGACTTGTTTTAGAATAATTGCCCCATACTGCTTTAGTTTTAACTGCATCATGCATACAAATATTACTGTATCTCGTAGTGCCTATCGAACTATTGTAGGAATGAAAGATAAATAGATTGTATCTCATGGCTATCGAGTTACGATAGCTGTCAGTAGGTAAAGGAAGCTCCTGCCGGCAGCCGCTAGTAACAGTACAAGATATGAATAGAATATTCAATGATCAAAAGGTAATAAGCGACAAAAAAAGTTTAAGGCCCGTATATATTCTGTAGAAAGAAACTCAAGCACTGAGATTTCAACCAATCAAATGCCTTGAATCTAGTTTTAAGTAATACTTGAGTATTGAGTGACGTTCTGTAATACGGGTACTAAAGTGCAGTTAAAAGTTTGTTTCTTAACAATGGATATAAGAAGCATTTGGTGCTGTATTGTGCCACCATGCACCTTTTTTTCTAAAACTTACACGCTTATAGATAATAAATAATCTTGTATGTGTGAAAATAACAACAAGATTATGTTTAAATGGTTTTAAAAATTATACGCATTAACAATTAATTAATTATGCGTAGCAAAAAAAGATTTTCTGTTAAAGATAAATTCGAACCGCGAGCAAGATGGCGTTCAACGTTACCAAAAGACGTAAGTCTGGAAACGCTGGTGACATTTTGCCGCGCACGCGCACCGCATGACGAACGCAACAAGATCGGCTGACGTGACGTTGCCGCGTCGTGGACACATATTTCATTGTTTCTACGCAAGATGCAAGCATTCGTCTTGCAATCCTCAATTGACGAAAGCGTGCGTATGACGTGCGGTTACGTGGACAATGGGCCTAACTCATGCCTAAGCCTTAAATACAATCTAATAGTTATTTTAATACGACCTTATGTCAGTAGTGACGGAACTTCTAAACAATGTTCTAACTATGATTAGTTTGTGGCTACTCTATCGAGAAGTTAGATTGAGATGATCATCGTTAATACCAAGTGTCTACTATTTTGAGTTGACTTACAGACTAGTTCTAAACTTACGGATTCCGGATTTAGGATTACGGTATTAGATATAAGTAATGATAGTGTCAAAGTTTGGATTGGTCTGTTAGTATTAAATGGGCTCATTATAGTCTCACTAAGTTTGGTCTAGACGAAGCATTTTTAGAAAAAAATGTATGGAGGAAGTATTTTAGAAAAATTGAATTTTTCAAAAAAAAAAAAATAAGTAGATATTTTTAGATCTAATATTGTAACAAAACATGAGAATGTCGTGATTATCGTGAGTCATATATTTTTCAGAAAACATCAAAATTAAAAAATAATGCTGTTACATAAACAAATGTGAAAATGTTGAATAAGTCATAAATGATAAACATTAATTTAATGAATAATTTAGATTATTATCTACTATTATTCATGCGTATGTACGACTGTAGAAAAGTTACTTATTGTTTATACTTAGTTTTTAATTAGGAGTAAAAACATGCGATGAAATAATTATAAACCAACCAAAGATAGAAATTTCACCTATTATACACTTACATATTAAGCTGATTATTATTTCATTTGTATTTTTGTTGTAAATATTTAAGGTTTGATTATTATCTAATTATTATGTTTTGATTAATAAACATCTAGCAGACCAAACAAAAGATCTACCTATCTATAGAATCTTTTGAAACAGCTTCAAAATAACCAAAACAGTATACCAATATCTATGAAGATTATCAATGCAAGTCCTAAAATAATAATATGATACAACATCGGCGACATCAACATAAAAAAATGATAAAAAAGTCACAGGGTAACAAGCAGAACACAGATATTGAAGTGTCCACTCGGATGAAATTCACTAGCCCGTAAAAATCCGGGTTTGTGAAGAATCAAGGACCCTTGGAGCAATGCAGAAGGGTGTCCTAATGGGAAGAGGGCTTGAGGGTCGTCGGTGAAGACCGTCTGTCCACTTCTTGGCATCTTAATCGGCTCCGAGGATTTAAAATGATTCCGGTTTATACTTTAAAGGGCAGTTTGAGAACAAAATCTGGTTCATAATGATAACGTGTTTTTGAGTTTGAATGACACTTAATCTAGTCAACTGAAAAATTAAAAAAATATGATCACTAGTACAAGCCGTTTTTGTTTATTAAACTTTATCTAATAAAACTTTGTTTTTTTTTTATATGGAAATACTTTGTTTGAAAAAATAAGTTGTATACTCTTTTTATAAGGGTACTTGTACACGGCGCATGTAACTCGTGCAAGTAAAAGTACGGGCTTGCGGTTTACCCGCGCGAGTAACATGCGCAAGCTACTTGATCAAGCTACCCGCGTGGTGCGTTTACACGGCGCATGTAGCTTGAGCATGTTGAGGCACTTGCGCGGGTTACATGCGCCGTGTACATGCACCCTAATTAACCTTAACAGCTTAATGTGTGTAATTAAGCGGTTAAAAATTTATCGTAAGGTATTTAAACAGTGACAAAGATACGATTCTTTAATAATTCACAATATCGATTTGATCTTTTTAGTTATTTCAAATGTCACAAGCCTCTACTTCCGGCCGTTTTCATTGATAAAAAGAGAAAACAAAAAAATAATACGGGCACAGCTAGAAAGAAAATAACTCGAAGGATACAGTAATTTTATTTTTAGATAGTCTGAAGGCGGGTTGAAAAAAGTCCTACCTAAATGCCAAGAGGACAAAAAAAGAAAAAGGTTAAATAAATCTAAAGAACCTTTGATACAATATAAAATAATATTCCATTGAAATTTCCTCTGTTGCCGGAACCGACCCAGACGAAATCATTCATTTGGTCTTCTTTTCATAGATATCGGTCTATAAATGGTCGGGCCTGAATATGAGGCCATTAAGGTTCTTAAAAATAATGAACTGTCTACAAATGTTGACAGTTTCAGCTTTAAAATGGTAAAACCTTAATTTTAAAGCTCGAAATGCGAGGTTTCATAAATGATTTCAAACAAAGTGGTGGCCCAGTGATATCGGCCCCGACTTACGAGTTGTGGGTCGTGCGTTCGAACCCAGTCAGGCCCATTACTTTGTGTAATTTATCTCATCACCACTGCTCTCAAAACGGTGAAGGAAAACGTTGTGAGGAAACCGACATGCCCTAGAAGCAACAAATTCGAAGACATGTGACATCCACCAACCCGCACTGCCCCCGTTGTAGATTGAGGCCTGTGTCCCAGCAGAGAGAACATTATGGGCTGATGATGCATATTATTGTCATCAAACAAACAATGAATTCTAAAAGGCGTGTGTCAAGTTAGTGTTCCAGGTCAGGTCGTTCCTGTATGCGTGTTTGTAAACGCATCCATATTACACGAGAAATCCGTGATGATAGTAATAAGTATTTTTTAATAAAAATAAATTCCAACAAAAATCATGCTTCAATTAATTAACAAAGGAATTGTTTTCTTTCATTTAACATCATAATAAACATGTAACTCAACATACTTATATAAATGTCCTCGACAACATATGAAAAGTAGACCACACAAAGTTTACTTTGTCCCGACATGAAAAACACAATAATTAACATACAAACGCGCATTAAGGTACGCCTACCTTCGTAAAACAATGACTCCGGCGTAATCACCGCGCAACTTTTGATTAAAGAGGTAAAACACTCGAAAATGGAGGGTGAAAAACAACAGGGGTTGAAAAAGGTAAGGTACAAACCAACCAAGGTACTCTTTGGTAAAAAGCACAAATGACTTATTTGATGTGGCGCTTTCTGTTTTCGTGTGTACGGTCGCGGTAAGAAATATTTATATATACACGTTGATAAAGTTAACCTTAGATATTGACTCGCCTGTTGGTCTAGTGGTTAGTGACCCTGACTGCTATGCCGGAGGTCGTGGGTTCGATTCCCACCCAGGACAAATGTTTGTGTGATGAGCACGATCATTTGTTCTGTGTCTGAGTGTAATTAATCTATAACATTTATGTATTTAGAAATATCTAAGTATGTTTATCCGTTGTCTAATACCCATAACACAAGCTCTGCTAAGCTTGGGACTAGATGGCGTTGTGTGATAGTTATGAAATATTATTATTATTATATTATTGTATTAGAATTTGGCTAGACTTTACTCTAAAAATTGGTAGAGGTCACTCCTTTAAACTTAAAAATATTATTGAAAATTATTAAGCTCACAAATCTATTTAGTACACGTTTGTTACACTAAGGATGGCGATGGTGAAAAAAAAAAAACAAAATAATATAACATGAGTTCTCATGTTATTAATTTTTTTTTTAAACGAAAGACAGTTTAATTAGTCAATATATTAACCCTGTGTGAGGCCAGAAGGCTAAATACGTTTTGGAAATACATTTATTTTTAGTACAATGTTTCAGATATTCTAAATAGGGTAGGTGCAACATTATAAAACCGTCGGGACCCAGACCAAACCAGAAACCAGTACATACAATTTTTGACCGCGACTGTACACGAGTCCGGAAAGATTTTTTCCCGTTATTTAAATTATGCATATTTTTGTATAATTTTATAATCAATCCAGTGGCTGGGCATGCCGATTATGACCATCAATTATGAGGATTACGGTAATCGTTTAATCGCAAACGGACAGCTTAGAGAATGGGATTAAAATAGGTTTTAATTTGTGTGTTCTCTTTTTTGGATGGAAACCGACACACCTGGAAGTATTTTATTTTATGTTGGTTATGGAAAAATATATTTTGAAGTGATTAGATTTCGATAGTGGTCGTGCACTTGTAGCGTACAGACGTGCTCGTTAGCAATATTTAATTGACATTTTTATAATGGTGACCTCCTATTAGTTTATTACGCGTAATCTTGCTTAGTGTGTTATTTAGTGAATGATGGACACGAAATAATAAACTTTTAAATAAACAACATGGACAGCAGTCCAGGAAGGTCAGTGCCCTCCACCACCTCACCTGCGCAGTCATCCTCGGAAACCAGAGTCCCCAGATCAGATATCGCTGAACTCATCGTTTCTACACCCGAAATTCAAAGATGGATGGCAACAATCGAGCAGCACCTCACTGAAGTTTGTTCTATTGCCACGGATGGTAAACTGAACTCGGAGCAGAAAATGAAAATATCGAATCTTTGCCGTAAAATAGGATCTGGTACATCTCAAATGGCGGTTCTATATCAGTCGCTCAAACAAAAAACAATTTACGCGGAACTCGAGATAAATATGCTTAGAGAGCAGCGCGACCTAACGGAACAAATTACGGATCTAAAGCAGACAATACAGAAATCTTATGCTTCGGGAACTGCTTCTTTTGCTGATATGGTAAAAAGAGGATCAAATAAATGACTACGTTCGACCTAATCACTTAAGTGCCATTGCCATTTATCCCCAGAACACCCTCAAAACCAGTGACGAAACAAAAGAATTAGTGCAAAAGATCATACGGCCCGAGCAAATGAAGCTACAAGTACGAGGAGAAAGGAAAACAAAAAATGGAGGCGTAATTATTAGCACCGAGACTCAAGACGACGCTGATAAATTGAAGAACGCTGTTCAGTTCTCTACATCCGGACTAATCACCGATGAACCCAACAAGCGCAAACCCCGTATCGTGGTTGTGGGTGTCCGTCTGCCTATTTCCAAAGCCTATACTATTTCAGTCCCGAGTCAGACTATAATCGATTAGCTTTTGTTTGTGCATATTTCTCAACAAAACCTAATCTATCTCAGTAAAAAACTTGACTCAAATAGATTAGCTTTTTGTTTTGATATTTTCAAAGAAAATGCACGTACAAAACCTAGTTCTATATAATTCATGTCACTGGAATAGCTAGACTTTTGGCGAGTTATTTTTAAACATTACGTACGAACAAAACTTTCTCGAGTAGAGGCTCACTAGCTATATGTGTAAATTTACCTCGGAATTTAACTTTTCTTAAGTTTTGTAGTACTTGAATATCGCAAATACGACTGTGGGCACCCCGACTCGGACAGGTTAGGTTAGAAGGGGATGGCGGGGTCTAAAAGACCCCGCCATCCCCTTCGTGGTTATTTTTTTTTTAAACCACCCGGAAGTAGGAGCACCGCTTCGCGGTGCTCCGTCGACGTTTTCTGACATTTTACTTGGTTTAGTGAAATGGCATGATCTCTGACTTCATATTAGTATTTTTTGTCATAATTATCACTGGATACTTTTCTTGATAATTGGATTTCGTGAAATCCCTGATTTCCTCATTTCACTGCGACATGCATAAACAAAACCTCGTCTTTTTTTTTGGAGTTTGACTCGTGCGTGACTAAAATGGTACTAGATTTTGTCCGCGCATTTTCTTTGAAAATATCAAAACCAAAACCTAATCTATTTGAGTCAAGTTTTTTACTGAGATAGATTAGGTATTGTTGAGAAATATGCACAAAAAAAGCTCATCGATTAGAGTCCGACTCGTGACTGAAATAGTATAGGCTTTGGAAATACGCGTCCCGTCTTCATTGACCGAAAATGAGGTCTTCAAGTGTATTTTCGAGCAAAATCTAGCAGACAAGTTACCAGAGATGACTTTAGAATCGTTCTTAGCCTCGACCAAACTAAGTCAAAAATCTGGGAAGAGAGACACCCCGACCTGTAATTATGTTATTGAAGTCTCGGCCAATATACGTAAAACGCTAATGCCACAGTTACGAATCTTTATAAATTGGTCGTCCTGCCCGATCAGGGACTTCACTTTAGTAACGAGGTGTTATAAATGCCAACAGTACGGTCATGCAGCCAAATTTTGTAAAGAGACGAACTCTACGTGCGATTACTGTGGCGAAACAGGTCACATGATGTCCGAGTGCGAGAAGAAAGGTAACCCTCCGAAGTGCGCAACTTGTTTACGGTTTAAAAAACCAAGTGACCATAAAACGGGAGACGCAGAATGTCCTGCTCGGAAAATAGCAGAGATCAGGCATATCAATTCCATCGATTATGAAGGCACCTAATGCGTCATACCTACTCAAACATTTTACATTCGTTTCGTTTGTTGCTGACTCAACAGTCGATACTACGCGTACCTACCATGATTTTTTTTCTTTAAGTACTTTATCGACCGCCACAATAATGTCATGATGATGTTCTTTGTAATTTTTAATTGACTGAGCGATTGCTGACTCTTCGTAATTTATATGTAATTTGGCATAGATTGTAGTTATATTTTGTTATGTTGTGTTAATTGTTTAATATTTTGTTCTAATCTAAGTATTAATAGACTTTAAGTAGGTTATAGTCACCTATATGTAATAAATAAACTAAGCAATTGTTTTACTGTTCTTATAATTCGCTGATGTTAAATATTGTTAAAAATATTATATCCATGTTTAAGTAAATTAATTAATTTAAGAACACTACGCCTGTGATACAGGTTTAACCTAGTACAGGCATTGAATTTTGTAGTACTACCATAAATTCAGAGCCTTATATTGTTATTTTAGTAATCTTAATTTGAATAAAAATATTTGATATTGATTTGATTGATTAGTAGAACATAAATGTATTTTTTTTTGTAGCTTTTTTTTCCTAAATTTTGTTTAAGTTAAGTTAAGTTTTGTTTCCTAAGTTCGTAAAAAAATATACATAATGAAGTTAAACGTATAACAACTTTATATAGACTACGGACACCTTCACTTTGTGCGTTCCCACACTAACTTGGCAGGTTTTTTCAATTTATTTTTATACCTATCGTTTCCTAAGTTCGTAAAAAATATATGAATTCAATATAGCTGAGATAAAATATACATTTACCTTTAAGTATTTCAGCTAATTTCAGCCTATAATGAGTAAGTACATGTACATGTACATAATCATTAAAATCAATAAATTCCAGCAAAGGAATGTAAATCAAAGAGAAAATCAATGTTGGTACTTATTTTCTTCGAATGTAGGTACTCGTAATATTTGATCATTGAAAACCTCTCACGATTTACCTCTTTGAGAAATAAAAGTGGGTACCGCACACTTAAGTCCGTGGAAACTGAATTTAAATAACAAGTATTTACCTTTTATCTTCCCGTTTCTTTTTTCATAAAAAAGAATATTCCAAGAATGTACTAACGAATTTAAACAAGTTCTCAAAGGTAAAAAAACTCCTTTAATGCATTGTTAAAAAGTATAAATAAAAAATGTTTTGTTTATCGTTTTCTGTTCCTTGTCTTGCACCTCTGCTTGCAATACTGTGTTTTCGTAAAAAGAAACGCGCCCATCTCTATTTCAAGGTAACCTCACTAGCGCCCGTTTCTTTTCTGTCATTGTTTCAAAGAATTCACAACTTTCATGAAGGGTAAGATACATCTGAAACATATTCTGGGTAGGATCGGGAATGGATGAGAACGAGATTATTTCACACTAGCCAACCCGGCGAACTCCGTTTCGCCACCAGATGGCTTCGTTTTTTCTTTGCTTTATATCTCACGGAGCCCGAGACCTTTCCAATGAATGCAAAACCGTGGAAATCGGCGTTCTGGAGTTATAGCGTCAGGAAGGAAAACCCGACTTATTTTTATATAGTAGATTATTGAGGATCGGACGTCACTTGATAAGTTAGTCCAATCTTTATAATTATGTTCCGTAATCTCGTCCTCATCATTTTGTACACATGTAGATGTTTAAAGAAGAAACTTGAGATAACACGTGCAGACATTTGGGCCTGTTGGGCTGCGGCAGCTCTCCTGGCAACTCTTCGAGCCTCACGTAGAACGTAACGTGCGACTCAAGTCGTATCCGGCACGATTGGCAAAGTGGTTAGCGATCGACTACTGCAAGACGTGTCGCTGGTGCGAATTCCGTACAAAACAAACATAAAATTTACTAAAGTTTCTAAAATAAAGAAAAGATCTTCAAGAAAAAGCTTTGCTTAGCTATCCTTGTGGAGCCTTGCTTGTCTTAGGAATGACCCTAATGTGCCCGTGCGGTGCATAGAAGAGCAAAAACTTTTGCTATTGTAGGTTTCATTCAATCTTTCTTTGCGTTTGAATGTGTTGAGTTAAGGGTTTTCTTACGAGTTCAGTTCAAATGAAAATGCTTATGAATTGTTTTCATTTTACAGTAGAATAGCTCCCTGGCGAACTATAGCTACTTGATTAACGGTATCATTGACCTGTTGTTGGAACTATTTTGATTTTTTGTACGCATTCCCTACCTCGTGAGCTGAACGTAAGTACACTATTTTTAATACATATATATTTTTTAACTTCTCTGGATGTCGATTTTTCAGTAACACTAGGTGATTTAATACCAAGAATTCAAATCACAACAGTACCTAAACCTACAACAATTAATACATATAAAAGGTTTGCGTAAAAAGAGTACTTACGTCTTACGAGTATAACTCTAAAAACAAAACAATAAAGTCCATTAAACACTCAAACCGATTTTCCTTATTCAAAACGAAGAACAACAAAAAAAAACATAGTTTCAAGACGTTCACTCCGCTCTAGGTAATACAAAGATCATTAGAGGAGTTGGGATATAAATACCAGCTTGCGCACGGTATCCGCAAAGTAAACCGCTTAAGACTAACGTGAAATTAACCCGAAACTGCTGCCGCAACATGGATACCTTCTGGAAAGTTCGGCTGCGAAGAAATAAATATCGCATTTGTGAATAAATAAGTTATTTTGTTGGGGTTATTAATTCGCTTCGGTATAGGTGATTGGGGATATTGGTTTTAAACTACATTAGTTTGAATACTAGTTGGTGTCTCCAAATTATCGCGTCGTTTGTTATCTCAAATAATGTCATTTTTTAGGTCATGGAAATGGAAATAAGTGACCAATCCAAGTTCATAAGATAGGCTATGTTGTTACAACCTTAGCACGAATTTTCACTCTATTACTTTACAGTATTTACAGCGTTTCTTGTATGAAAAAATGGAACAACGCCTCTGGTGTGCGAAGAAGGAACTAATTTTTTCCTTGAAAATTGTCAATTTGAAATTGTCAAAGTTCCAGTTTACTTTACGTCTCAAATACTGAAAACTCGTGCTAAAAACTGGTCGTTGAAAAATATGAAAAATACAAGCAGAAAAATCAGACAATTTTGTGGGCCTTAAATGCAATGTTCAGTGTTAAAACTTTAACTAAACATTAATTTCAAACATCCTTGAGTTTCAACTAAGAGTTTTTAAT
The DNA here is from genome assembly GCA_036375495.1 of Agrotis segetum. Classification (NCBI taxonomy): domain Eukaryota; kingdom Metazoa; phylum Arthropoda; class Insecta; order Lepidoptera; family Noctuidae; genus Agrotis; species Agrotis segetum. Next base: position 627,817 of record JAQSVV010000247.1, on the reverse strand, counting down.
TAAAACATCACACAACATGCCGGCAAATTAGTACAGAAAATGTATTTTAAGTCTATTTGTGTTGCGTCGCTTGCTTATATTAAATTCTCGTGAAAAATCGTCGTGTAAGCACGCAGTCGGCATGATTGTAGCAACATATTAAATCGCGGGCCAAATTAAAATGTAAAAGTCGGCAGAGTCATGCCCTTATGTAAAGTGAATAAGATAAATGAACGCGGGCCCACTGAAACGTTCGTTTCACGTATCACACAGATAAATTAACCACACGAAACTCGGGTTTCATTTAAATCGATAAAGAATAGGTCTTTTTGGTGCGACGAAACGATTGCGGTTTGAAAAGAATTCGATTAGTAGTGATGTTACCGCAATTTGGTTTTTAATTAAATGCAAAATTGGCGTCTTATTTGGTACAATATATAAATTGTTATAAGTAAAAATAGAATAAAGGGTTGCAAACCAAAATGGCGTTATCTTTCACTGGATTTGCTACCAATATTTTAGGGTGCCTAGTGCGGTTAGGTCCCTACAGCTACACCTGAAAAAAGTTCGACGGATTCGAACTCGTTTAGTCGCTTTCATCAGGACCTCACCTAACACGTTCGCGACAAATTCTCTGTTGCTGCGAAAAACGCCGTGATTTGTTAGAATTTCCATACTAACTCACAACCCTTGGTCGTATCTGGCCTGTGGTGAGCGGCAACATCGTAACCGTAAAACATTCATAATTTGAATTCCTCGTTTCACCTACGTGTACTTTTCCACTGTGCATTTGCGAACTTATATCCGAATGGAGTCTCCATTTCATTTTACTCATTAATTGGTTAGTAGATCAATATAATGGAGCCAACTTTGATAAAAGTTCTCTATTCAGTTTCAAATTCAATGGGATGTTTGGGGAATATTGCTCATATTGTCAACGATTTCCTTTTTGTTATTAATTTTGAGATACAGCTCCATTTTTATTCATTTACTTTTCCTTTTAATTCAATTTGAAGCACAATTACGTACATTTTTATTTGTAGTGATGCCTGAATTCATTTTCCTTCATTTTTCCTGTCTGTAGGTAAATAAAATATATTTTCCGTGGACAAAATATAAGACGGGGAAGTCGTCCCTCGCTACTGTTTACAGTTTGCTAGCCTAGATTTAATTAAATAAAGCGGGTTCTTTTGAAGGTAATGAGAGGAATATCTTGGGAAATTAACTTTTCTTATTTATTATCATGGTTCGTGAACCTATAGTTAAAATAATAACATATTTCTGACTAAAAACTATGAAAATAGATTTCCGCCTTTTCTTTTTATCGCAGTTTACTTACACACAAAGGGAAAGATAGCGACTTGCCAATATGTTGGTAATCGTGAACGCGAATGCAGCATAGCTTGCCTGAAACTTATAAAGCTCTTACTAACAACTTATCACTGAAACATAATTGTTATAATAAAAACATAATCTCACAAGACAGTCTATTACATTGACAACAAAATGGCTTAAATCCATTATTCTTAAGATACAGGTAAAATTGAATAAGAAGCTGGGCAGAAAATAGAATGTCGGTTCATGGATCGTGTCATAAAGCACGGCGGGGGGGGGGGGGGCTTGTTTGAGTCGAGCCAGAAAAAAAAGACGAGAGCAACGTATTTTTTATCGTTAATTCGACTTGGGGCACACTGGGTCAGTAGCTAGGAAACGGGGTACTGTCGACGGAGCTCCGAGACAAATTCAAGTGATTGATTTCAAGCAGGCTGGTTACAGGCACTTTTGAATAGTCAAAAGACGAAAATGACGATGGTGCTACACTCCTAGTAACAAGACGTAAAAACTGTGAAAGTACTATCTGGACACGAGTTCAAAGTGAAGCTACGCTTGCCTAGGTTGATTCAGTGATGAGATAATTTCCGCCATGACTCGGTAAGTACGTTATGATGGTCTCAATAGTAATTTTGGCTGAAGTGTAACCCGAAAGACCAGCAAACAGTCTTACCAAGAATTTTCATAATTATAACCAAGAAGTAACAGATTTGCCAAGTTCAAAGAGGTAAACTAAACTACCTATCGATATTCAGCTGCATATCGATAGCACGGAAGCCGTCTTTTGCCGGAGCTGCGGGACTGCATGCATTTCAGTCAGTACGAGTTCACTCCAATAGTCCCTTCTGGTCCACACGCAGCGGGAGAGTGCTCCCGCTATGAGTGCATATGATGATATTACCAAGTGAAAACAGCCGTCCTAATGTTTGAGGAAAGTCTAGATAGAAAATGTAAGGTCTAAGTCTAAATAATACCACTTTAATTTATCAAAACGTAAATAAATAGGAAGCTCTTTACTCTCAAAAGAGAATCTCAGTCTAGTGAATATCATAAGCGAACTCCCAGTATAATGGAAGTAAGCGTATTGAAGTGACACCCGGGCAAATCTTGAGAGGTAGCTCGTTTATCACATGCATCTGTGACTAGAGAAAAACTTTCTTACACTGTGGCGACTAAATGATATTGCGATTTCTCTCACATTCGTGTCACATCGCTTTTTGCTTTTCTGTCTCCCGGTCTATCATTCTTTTAGGTATTACGTGGTGATTTTTTTTCGTAGACGTTTTATTTTTTCTTTTTTATTCCAACTGTATTTTTATTTTCACGTTCCACATTCTGTGCTTTATGAAAGTAAGATCATACATATTCACGCGAATCACAACTACATGACAAAAATTGAATACAAATAAGTACGTTATTTGCGGCGATTTTAATATTCGATAATTAATCTCTTTTTATAGACAGAAATAGTTCTTATATCTCTGAATAGTAGAATTAGAATAGATTCTGACTGTTTCGCAACTATATCGCAGCCACATCGCGACCATCAGGCAGCGATACTGCAAACTTGCGGTAGTCCACATGACAGACATGACATTGCTTCAACGTAAATCGTAACGTAAGAGTAAGTATGGAGTTTCTTGCCCATTCTTCTCCATACAACCTACCTTAGCGAATGGGCGTAGTCATGGCGTCCTGACCTACCGCTTGACGCAGGTCCTCACCGGACACGGAAGTTTCGGGAGGTACCTGTGGCTGATGCGAAAGGAGGAGACGCCTGGGTGTCACCACTGCGAAGATCGCCCGGAGGACACGGTGGAGCATACGGTGCAAGACTGCCCAGCTTGGGCGGAGCACCGACGTGTCCTCACGGCTGCGATAGGCGGAGACCTCTCGCGCCCGGCATTGGTTGCGGCCATGCTGCGGGCGAGACGGAGTGGGAAGCGGTCAGCTCCTTCTGCGAGGCAGTAATGCTCGTCAAGGAGGAGGCAGGCCGCGAGCGAGAGAGGACAGCGTCCTCCCTCCGCCCCAGCCGCAGTGGTAGGCGCCCACGGCGACGGACGTCGCTTGATGATCTCCGGCCACCGTAGGCGCGGGCATGCGGGCAGCGAGTAAAGGGCAACTCGCTGCCCGACCAAGGACCATGCCCGGGTCGACGGCGCGTTGTGTCCCACGCGCGCCTCAAAGAGCGTCAGCATAATGACGGGGCCCCCCTCTCAGAGGGCCAAAGCCTGCCGGGGTTGTGGGATTATTTCCTCACCGTGACCCCGGTACATAAAGGGCTACTGAAGGACACCGTGGATTTTAGTCAGTACAAGTCTGACAGTCCCTCCCGCCCTGCCCGGGGTGGGAGGACTCATTTGATGATTTTACCACGTTAAAAAAAAAAAAAAAAAAAAAAAAAAAAGCGAATGGGCGTAGAATCAATCCCATCCCTTCCTATTTCCTTTAAATTTAATAATCGACGTTCAAAAGCCTCCTTGATGGCCTAATTGGAATAAATGATTTATATATATATCACTAACTTATTTGTCTTCCTAAAAACAGTTGAGATCCAGTGAATATAATTATGTATATTAAATTAGATGTCGTTGACCTGTTTCATACATTACTACTGTGTCTCTCTACGTCAAGTATTCAGGTACCACGTAAACACGTTTGCGTCACGAACTGCTTGAATGATGATTATCTTGAGTGATATTGGCTTAAGACGTCATATAATATGGCTTATACGTGTGATACATAAGTAAGCGTCTATATTATATATTCTCGTTGTAATATATAATTATACTTGCTGACATGTTATTTAATTATTCAAAGCACTTAGGATTGCGCTATTAATGCAGATAGGGAATGCATAAAAAAGATTGAATTATAAAGTTTTATTTCTTTTGGGATGGACTTCCCACACTAGATGGATCGGAAGACGGTAAGTATGTATGAATTCAAACCTTCAATTGCCCTTTTCGTTTCAGGGCTACGGTAACATGACCATGCTGAATAAATTCTCCATATTTTTATAAAAATCTGGTATGTCTTGATAAACACATGAAAAATGTATTCATATTCATAGCTGTGGTGTAGTCCATCAAGGTAATCGCAAAAGCTAATTCAAACATGTTTTTTTGTTTGTGGTGAAAACTATAGTAAATAATGTAACTAGAATTTACTTTAAACTGACCAAAAACTTCTCAAATAAATGATTCAGATTTCTCTCGGCCAAAAAAAGTGATCAAATTACTTCTTACTGTCTACGTAATTTCGTCGTCACTTCTCATTTTTTCAGCTCACTTTTTGTTCCATAAAAATCTCAATGAATTAACTTTCACTTTTGTCTCTCCCGAGATCAGAGTTTCCTTGAAAATTGATAGCAGTCCCTAATGAAAAAGAAACACGGGGACTCCGGTTTCCAAACATTATTAATTCCTATAAGTATTTTCACTGTTTTGTTTAGACAAGAAATCTTTAATTAAATTTTTCGTCGTAAATTATTCGAGCCCCAAAAAAGAACCAACGTGCGTTTTTATCACAGTTTTTGTTATTGTTCTGAGCTCTAAAGTAATTGTGTTTTAGTGATTTTTACAAATATTGCAAATTAAGCATTCACAATAAACCGTGTAAATCTATCTACTATCTTTAAAGCTATTGTCAAACAGAGAGGCGTGCCGAAAGCGAAGCGAAGCGTTTTCATTTGTAATATAGGGAATTGTTTGAATCCAGTCACATAGAAACGCGAAAGCGATGCGATAGCGATAGCGATCCGAAGGCGTTGGCGATATTACAACTCAGCGAGGCGTGGCGAAGGCGAATGCGAAGCGTTGCCGAACTATTAGTAATGGCTGGCTTTGTATGCACGACGTCAAACATAAAACTAAGCGAAGCGTTAGCGAGGCGTTTCCGAGGCGAATCCGAAGCGAATCCGAAACTTGACAGTGCCACAGTGACACACACTGTCATGCCGATTTAAAAACTTATATTATTTACAAATTAGCTGTTCTGCTTTGTGAGAAATGTGGAATAATCGAGGACGTGCATCATATCTTGACCGAGGATGAGTGGAGCGAACGCTTCTGGTGAAATCTGTTTGGTCATCACGCTGGATATTGACGACAAGCTCAGGATGCCCACGGAATTTAACTGGTGCATATGTGGTAAAGCTACTGCTAAGCATATAGCCCGGGAGTGATGCTGAGGAAGCTGTTGTGGTGGCGTTAATTGGCACGCGCCACTGCTTGCTGTGTCCGGTGGCCAGGCCCAACATACTGGCCAAAACACCTCTCACAAGAACAATCCGTGTAATGAACGAAGATCATGAACGGATGTATTTTCATGCGGCTTGAGTGAATAACGCGTACAAATATCTTTTAAATATAGCTATTTATGTAAGAAATCTATAAATACATTTTGTTGTTGTAATTTGTATTTTAATGTTGATAAGAGACATATCACTACTGGTCAGGTGCAGCAGCAGGCAACAGTGCTGCGCAAACACCTTTACAAAATAAAATATAATTATGAGGACGTAAGTAACGCATTCCGTACCTATTCGTTTGCTATCCTCTTTATAAAAAGTAACGTATCTAATGGGTGCTTTTCCATTTGCCGGCATGGCACCGGCGCCGGGGCCGGCGCTGGCAGTGCAAAAGCGAGCCATACCATTTCATACATTTTTGCTATTTTTGCCGGGCCGGCTAATGGAAAAACGCCCAATAGGTGCACCGTGTAAAAATCAAACAACTTATTATTCAATTATTTTATTGTGATATTATCTATAACAACGATGTCATGAAACCCCTGCTCTTTAACATTTTGTTGATGTGTTTTAACCGTACAAAACACACATTACAATTTTTTTTCAGAATACGCACGAATGTATGTTCAATCACATGATTATGATAATAGCATTATTGTTTCCAAAATAGGACTGGAATTGATAAATTAATATTAGTGAAGCCATACTTCAACAGTCAATTGATTAATGCAAAGATATCGTAACACAAGGTCGTGGCATTCAAAATATCATCATTTAATCCTCTGTTTGATGTCGTACTGTTCTTATCTTCAACAAAACGACGGCTGGGCCTCAACTTTTTCAATGCAAATCAAAGATACTTGGTACCTCCTCAATGAAAATATTATAACTTATTGTTTTCCTTTATAGGTGGACCAATCCAGTATTCGAATAATCCGTTAACCGTGTCTTGAGAACTGGTAGTCTTAATACAGTCACAAATGTAAATACAAGTTGTGTTTGGTCAACAGTAGGTAAATGTCTGAATATTATTTTCAAAACCTAGTTTTAATCGCATACTGTGGTTTTTTAGAAAACTAAGTATGTGCACACCCACAATGGCTGCACATTTTCTTGTTGCATATTAGTTCATTACTTTACGCAGTCGGTCGATTAGTAAACAATCACGGAAAATCAACAAAACAAAACATGAAATCAAGAATTATCTAGGCAATATCAATAGATGTCAATTTGTGACATGTTTACGGTATCACTATTTTTTTTCATTAATTTTTGGTTACGACTTCAAGGCCTTTAAGCTAAGCTTTATGCCATTTTTGGGTAGGAGTAAATAAAAACTTGTCTAAAAGTTCTTGTGTATGTCTATCTAGCAGGCCCCAACGAGATTTATCAACAGATGATAGCTTTTCATAAAGACAGTATTTTATACCTAAAGAAAATAAATAATATCGTAACACAAAATTACAGACCGGGCGGGGGAGATATTCAACCAATATAAATATAAAGATACGATTTTTTTTATTCCAAAAACGCCATAGAGGCATTTCGATACGTTGTACACCTTTTTAATTTGAGTGGAAACATAAGATCATGTACTAGGGATTTGACTTTGGTGTCCGCCTGTCCATCTGTCAAGACCCTTTTTCTCAGGAACGCGTGGAGGTATCAAACTGAAATGAAATACTCAAGTCCACCAGGCCCTCGAAGAAGAGAAAGAAGCAAGCGAAATTTGCTTTTTTTAGCTTAAAAAAAAAAAAACAAAATACAGTCCGTAAGAAAGATTTATTGTGGATAAAATAAAATTTTTAACAAATTCAAAACAAGATTATTTGAATCGGTTTTAGTTTTTCAGTTTTATTCATTACGTACACGTACACACATAAATGGGTAGTATTTAAACGCAAATCAAAAAATATCCTTTTGCTATGCAATAAGATTCCGAATTCCCATCAAAATTACTGATTGCACAGCAAAATGTTAAAAGTCAAAATATCACTAAATACACTACCGTTTTATTTTCAATTCAATGTCAAATGACCAGAAAATGTCGACGGAGCACCGCTTCGCGGTTGACGTCGGACGTCAAACAGGCATATATCGGCGTCTTTCTCTCCGTATAATACCTGACGGTATGCTTAAGAGATAAAATAGCACTCTCACTGGATAGTCCAGCCCTGAAACCGAATTGTGTGTGAATTATATTATCTCAGCTAAGAGGTGAGAAATACTCCATTTTAGATAACTATGTTTTAGTAGTAACTTTTTACTAAAAGTTAAGTACACTATATAGACTTTCTGATAATCCTCTCGTCTAGCAGCTAATACATGCACTTATGTTAGTAGAGGTGAGGATTGAGGGACCACTTTTATTATTCGCTATCTTCATATTGCGTCGATATATCTTTCTATTTCTTTTTTACAAAATGCATTACGATTTTTACTAAAACTTTATGTGGTAACTTTATGAAAAAGAAAGATTTACTAGGTAATATTCACTAAAATAATTATTTTTCCTGTGTGGATTGAGAGACCACAGTTTAGTCGTTGTATATTTTTTACCTTTAATGCTTTGTGATCAGCAATTCAGTAAACATCTTTACAAATTCTTTACTAAATGTCAGTAGTCACAAAACATTAATTTATCAAATACTTTCCGAGATCTGGCTGATGGTCTGTGAGGACTGAGGGACCACACTTTAAGGGCTGTAGTTTTTAGTATATTTGTTTACAAATTCCCAGATTTGTTCTACAATTGTTTTAAGTCCACTACAATCTTACGATTTTTACTTTGCGCGTTTCAGTTTGGTCCCTTAGTTCACACACACATCCATTAATTTGTGCCTTTTACTTTTGAGTAATAAGTGTACGATTTTGGTCGGGATGGGGATAACGGTTCCACATTTCTTCCCTCCTTATCAGACAACAAAACTTAAACAAAACTGCAATAGTTTAATAGAAATTACTCATTTTTATTGTATTGTAATTTAGAGTAATAAAATAAATACCTATATTTCATGAAGTTCAAATTTTTGTGTCAATGATTAATTTTGGTGTCTTACCAATTCAGGTGTCAACAATATGTGGGAAACTTTCAGGAATAAATAAATTTCTGTAAAATTTTATGTACCTAAAAACAGGTTTTATAATATTATAACATGTTACATGGTCTGTACGCACCTTAACGCACAAATTAATGGCCAGAACTCAATTCCTTGTAGAAGACATTGTCTTGCTGTAGTAACGGACACGTTGATTTTTAAATTTTTGAATAAATTCATCTTTCGAATTTCATTCTGTCATTTCGTTATCATCAACTGTTTTTTGATCAGTATAATTTTACCACGGCTAGCAACGGCAGCAGCTTCACCTCACCTTTACTGCAGTTAAAAAAAGCACCTAGACCGACCCGTGACCATGGTAGACACGGAAAAATTTATAGAGGCGATAAAGAAACGTGAACTATTATACAACACGCGTCATAAAGATTATAAAAACTCCTTAAAAAAAGCCGAAGCTTGGAAATCCATTGCGGAAGAAATGAACGAAACAAGTAAGTGCCCTCATAAGTACCTATTATACTGATACTGTTAGCCTGCATTAGGGTCAGTTAAGACCGCGACGCGACGATGCGCGCACTCTTTTAAGAGCCATTCAAAGTACGACTTTATTTTCTACACCAAAAGATACACATTTCGTTGCGAGAATTTAAGCGGCGTCAGCGGCGCCGCGCTACGCCGCGATGCGCCGCTCGACGATGCAAGATGTTACACTGGGAGCTAGAGGTGTCTGAGTATGCGCAATGTGAGTGCGAATTTCGCCAACCGATTTAAGTGAAGAAAAGGTCAAGGAATAACAATGTTTATCTTGCCGGTCAATTTTCTGGTCCATTTTTTACGCCCTCTTCTCTTATTCGTAAGCGGAATGTATTGAGTACATGATTTAAAATCATTTTAATGATTATTTCCGTAATAATTTATAGAAAAATCAGATCACAGCTTTTTGCGGGACAGATAATACTTAATTGCATTAAAATATTTATTTGATTTAAATGAAGTACTGAACTAAATGAGTGGACAACTTCATCAAGCGAAAAATACACATCCTACTACTATTATAAAGGCGAAAGTTTGTAAGTATGGATGTATGGATGTATGGATGTATGGATGTTTGTTACTCTTTCACGCAAAAACCACTGAACGGATTTGGCTAAAATTTGGTACACAGATAGTTTATAACCTGGATTAACACATAGGATAGCTTTTATCCCGATTTTATGTTCCCGTGGGATAATTTTCGAGTTGTAGCGGGTGAAGCCGCTGGCAACAGCTAGTACTTAATACAGGCAGGATATGTTTTGTCAATTAGAATCTCAGGTAGAAGAATTCGGTCATAGTTGCCTTCATTCGGATTTTGTATACTCAACTATCTCTAGCCCCTGGACTTTGTAGCTGACACCAAATGGTAGACTGCGGGAGGATGGGGGGTGGGGCGGGAAGCACGCGGCGCAGCGCATCGTCGCGTCACTTCGCGTCTCGGTCTGAACTGACCCTTTTACCACTGCTGGGCAAAGGCGATTTCATGCCTACCAGTTTTTTACGATCCGGGACCAAAGTGTACCACAGGTCGTTGGTTTTGTCCAGCTCATCCGACCATCTTTTACGAGGTCTGTTGCGACGTGTTATGCAGCCATAACACGTCGCAAAAGACGCCGGAGCTCCAAAAAATGACGCATATTAGTGTGCTACATTGGACGTTGATAGATCTTGAGTTTGAACTTTTGAACGTTTGTCAAAGACCAAGTCTGGAATCCATCTGTCAAAATGGGAACAATGCTCATGTACATTATTTTGCACTCCTTTCATAAGCTCCTTCAAGGACCAAGTAGCTTTTCCAGGTATTTTCGGTTTGCTTTGCGACTTTCATATCTTGTATGGTCTGGAAAGTACCATTAAGGCTTCCTTATCTTATTTGGACTGGAAACACATATTAGCATCATAATATATTTTTAGTTTTCATTAAAATAAGTTACAAATTTTTCTCTCACTTCAAAGGCGAGATTAGGTGATCTTCTGTTGGTAGGTGGCAGGTTACTCAAAGAACTTCCCGGTGTTTCGACTTCGCTAGCCACGAATATCCCTTGTTTATTTCGTATATAATTATGTAAGCAACATGCCGCCTTTACAACATCTATAGCTGTTTCCACTTGACACTCTATGGGTCTTAAAAAAATACGCCATTTTTGAGACAAAATTCCAAAAGCGTTTTCAACAACTCGACGAGCGCGGCAAAGGCGGTAGTTGAAACGCTTTTTTCGTTCGTCTTGCAAAACAGTTGATTTTGAAAATGGTCTCATCAAATATGTTTGAAGTGCAAATCCTTCATCTCCGATCAAGACATGTGGTACTGGTTGATCAGTACCTGGTAAAGGTTTTGGTGGCAAAATATTTTTTCCTTGAATATTTTCTTTGAAAAAAGTGCTGTGTTCAAATATGCCACTGTCACTATGTCGACCATAGTTACCAATGTCAACGACTAAAAATTTGTAATAGGGATCTACTATGGCAAGTAAAACAATAGAAAAGAAGTTTTTATAACAGAAATATTCAGATCCACTATTAGGTGGACATTTTATAGCTACATGTTTGCCATCGATACTGCCTACGCAGTTTGGGAAATCCCACATTTCCCTATAACCAGCTTCTGCTTGTTTCCACGTGTTCTCATTAGGTGCCGGAATGTATAAGGGTTGCATTCGCTTCCAGATAGCATTACAGACTTCTTTTACAATGCTGCCAACAGTTGTTCGCCCAACACGAAAGGAAAAAGCAATGGTTTGATGTGAATCTCCTGTGGCTAGGTACCTGCAAAATTTGTTTCATTGTTTGTATTAATTTATATTTTATTTTTTAGGTGACATCTTGCGTACTAAATGGAAGGGTTTGAAGGACAGCTACACAAAATATAAAAAACAAATTAAGGGTAGTACGGGCAGTGCTAGGAAAAATATTAAGTGGTGTTGGGGTCCACATTTGCAATTTTTGGACAATTATACAAAGCAGAGAACATCTGCAACGAACATTTTTACGAGTACTAACACAGAAGACAGCTCTGTATTTTCACCAACAAATTCGCAGACCATTCCATTAATAAATACAGAGTATGATGAAAGATCACATAATTTAAATATATTCGAACATATTTCACCCACAACCAATATCCCCACACCAACTACACACAATGTACAGCATCCTGAACTCTTCTTCTTCGTTAAAAAAAAGAATACAAAATATCCGACCGATTGAAAGATTCGATTTTGTTATTTATATCTATTTCTGTATTTTGTATTCAATAAATGTCTAAAAAAATATCTGTTTTTTTTTACAAGGGAAACATTAACCTGACATCTGAACATAGCATCGCTCTTTATAATATCATGAAATGGTTCGTCTGGTGGAAGAATTATCACCGGGTCCGAGATTTCTGTAATTTGTGGTGTAGGAACTTAAAAAATTGTGTTGTACTTCCTAGCACGACCATGAACTTATTCACTATAACTTTTGATGGTAATAAATTCATCTTACTTTGTACTATTTTATACCACTAATTAGCAATTTTGTACCTCTCAATTACCGTAGATAAGCAGGTCGTGCTACGAAGATTGCTTCCCAGCACGACCACGCTAAAATTCCAGTTGGCATTGAAATTGAAGACACGGGACCATGCCTTATATTTTGATGTGTGTGTGAACTGAGGGACCAAACTGGAACGCGCAAAATAAGAATCGTAGGATTTAGTAGTACACTTAAAACAATTGTAGAACAAATCTGGGAATTTGTAAAAAAATATATTAAAAACTACAGCCCTTAAAGTGTGGTCCCTCAGTCAAAAAATTGTGTTGTACTTCTTAGCACGACCGTGAACATATTCAATATAACCTTTGACGGTAGTAAATTCCTCTTTCGTTATTAGTCGCAGAATTATTAAACCATTTTTTCTTACAAGTTACGACATTTAGTGTCTTCGCTAATTAGTGGTTTAAAATAGTACAATATGAGAGAAATTTATTACCATCAAAAGTTATAATGAATGTGTTCACGGTCGTGCTAGCAAGTACATCACAAAATACAAAATAAAATAATATGGCGTTAAAAAAAACGCCGAAGAGAAGAAATGCAATTCTATGTATCTGTTCACACATAGCGCTTTTAAAGCACGGCGCTTTATTTTGTACTATATTTGACTTTAAGTGCTGGACGGTGACATTTAAGTTCAATTTAATTTTTTGTTATCTACGCCCGAAAAAAAAGCGCTCGTGTGAATGGGGACTTATGTTTTGATCGTGACCTTCAAGAGTCGTTAGTGTCAGATAAACCAAAATAAACTCACGCGGGTATCCATTTAGTGCATTTTTGCTTGAGCACGCGTCGTGTAGGCTATTTTAAAAGTAGGTGTGCAATCTTGACGCCAGTTAAAATGTACTTTATTCTCTCGAGCAAAGATTTTACGTTTGTTTGACTGTTTTTGGGAAGTGACTCTTCTGTACGTAGTATTATTAAGTATTCTGTGCATACATAGACAACCACAATTTTTAAATGATTTAAAGGCCTATTCAGACCTAAGCGGTATTCGCTACCGTCTGCGTCAGAGAAAACCCAGCGGGTATGCGGTAATATTACAGTTCACGCCAAAACGGATTCGCTATTCTTGTGGGTAGAATAACGCGCGGTATGTATGTACCTCTACCCACAGCGGCAGCGAATATCGCTCAGGTCGCTCTAGTCACGGTACTTGATACTAAATACCTGAGCGAAACCCGCGCGGTATGTACCTCTACCCACAGCGGCAGCGAATATCGCTCAGGTCTGAATAAGCCTTTATTTTACATATTAGTGCGGGAGACTGATATATAGAAACTCTTTACAATTTTTCTCTATGAATGTATTACTCTTTATTTTGTTTGTCACTAGTGCTGTCACTAATATGTCTTAAATAATATTATGTTAATTTTAAGTATTTTAAAACTTTTTAAAGGTTTTGGTTAAATCCCTAACCAATCGTGAGGTGCGAACAGTGAGAGTCGTTGTGTCACGTCCAAAAACACATTGTGGATCCAGCGATGTGATTTATGCTGTGCTTATTGAGAATAGCATAGCTAGGCAAAGGTGACTGAGACGAAGCCTACGATGGAGCGAGCTTACCCAGAAAAAGCCTGTTCATTCTAACTTTGAAGAGAAAAGAATATGGATGCCAAATTCATTAAACACTTTGTTATGCCTCTCTGAGCTGCATAGAAGCTTCGCTCTAATCAGTATCAGTACCTATTTGTGTTGAAGATGAGGACATGGAATTAGACGAGAGTCTTATCTCTGGGAAAAGTACCCTATTCGAACGGAGGGTTTAATGGAGGAAGATGATTTATTGACAAGACTTTGCCACACGATACCTTAGAATTATTAATCAATGGATTCTTGGAGAATGACCTATTTGGAAACAACGCGATTGTCATAATATTTATCTATTTAAAAGTTAAAATTATTCAGTTCAGTAGGTACTTCAAGAGACATAATTATTGCCAAAAAATAGTGCCTATAGTAATGTTTTAGACATTAACAAAATATTACTGTATGGGCAGGATTCCTCGATATTGTTGATAAAGATGATTAAATAAACAATTTTAAAAATGTTGTTTTTATTTTTACATAGTATACCTGATAAGTATTTTTATATTAGAGGGTTGCAAAAGGGCCACTACCAGCCAGCGCCGACTTACCTACAGGTTTAGGACCTAACGGCTCAGTTCCTGACGATGGGAAGAGACCAGACTACATGACGTTGGGATATTGGAAGGCGGGTGGGCCTTTGGTGTGTGGCGGTATTTGTGTCGACACCGTTGCGCTATCTTATATTGCAAGCACAGTGGCTGTGCTGTCGCTTTTGCTGTGGTTGCTGAGACCCTCAAAAGGCGTGAAATATACAGCATTTACACCACTTCAACTGCATTTTTGACAGTGGTAACCAGTGATGACATCAGCTGGCGTTTTAGTGGACCAGGCAAAAGCCAGCCGATGCCAATTGGGTAATATTGTAGGTTGATTTGCTGGCGTCTGTACCACGCGAAGAAAACTTGAAAAACCTGAGTCGATTTCATCGATTAGCGCACCTTATCTAATAAAAAGAATTCAAACTGTTTTCTCTGTGAAATTTCTCAATAAATTATCGATGTTACAAGAAAGAAACTGAAGAAAAAGAAAAATCTGGCAACACAAACAACGTGCACGCTTCGGTCTCGCTTTCCCGTATTTGCTCTGTTTGACGTCGTTCTTATAAAGCCAGCTAATACAACTGCCACGCCTCGCTTCGCGGGCACGCCTTTCTGTTTGACGTGGTCTCAGTTTCGGCGCGATATCGCTTCATATTTCCATACATGACGTAACAAAAACGCTCCGCTTCGCCTTCGGATCGCTATAAATTCGGTACTGGCTTCATACAAAACGTCGGTTCGCTGCACCCAGTTTGACGTCGCCCTTCGCTTCGCATTCGCCTCGGAATCGGATCGCCTCGCTTTCGCCTCGCTTTCGCCTGCCTGTTTGACAAAGGCTTAAACGAGCAATTCTTGTATATTTATTTATATCTAATCAGTATCTCGGAAACGGCTCCAAGGATTTTCATGAAAGTTACAGATTAGGGGTTTTTCGGCTCAAGGAATCGATTTATCAAGGTCCCAGGTTCGAGAAAAGCGCGATTCCCAAGACATAGACATTTAAAAAACCGAGCGAAGCTCTGTCAACCGGATATTATTATGCACACATAATAATTCTTGAAAGGATTTTTTTTAAACACTGTAGCCTTAAAATAAATATGTACTCACAATTAAAAAAAAACTTAGAATGAGAGTCGTTCCGTAATTACTTATTAGTGTCAGGATACCACGTCATCTTTAAATTACTCAACAGCACCAGAGTTTAACTCACTATAATACTGGAAAAACCGTGTATGCTTATTAACAAAAAAGCCTTGAGTCGAAAATTAGAGAGGCCAGAAAGAGAAACTTATGAATCTGCTTGGAAAATAAAGTTGATGATTGAGTAATATTTTTTAATCGGCTATATATTACAAAAAATACATCTTGATAATTTCAAACTAATTTTTTAGAAACCCAAACGAGAAAATTGTTGTTAGGAACAACAATAATTCAATTAGAATTCAATTAGATAAAGGTTTTTAAAATTGTTTTTTCGTGACATCTCTAGGATTAGATGTCTTATTTTGTTTCTTTTTATTTAAACTTTAGTAATTTACTGATTTTAATTTCATAGTCCATATTCCAAAAGAAATTTAGAAAGCCATTTTACGTCTATTATAACTTTAATAAATAAATAGAGAAGAACGTTAATAAACAAGCTAAAATATGTAAAGAAAAATTGCTTTGCATTTTGTTTCGAAATGGTAGATAATATAAGTGAGTATTTAATTTAAACTTGTCTTGCTTTGTAAAGGCATTAAATCCACTTTAGTTACTGAAGACTGGTCTTAGTCTAGACCACAGTGAGATATTAATATATAACGGGGAGTTCGTTATCAGAGGGGTTGGTATATCGGAAATAACATTCAGAAAATCTTCGTTAACACTTTTAATTACTTGCTAACACACACTGAATACAAAATAGTCAAGGATGTCCGAGATATCGCTCGATTAAAAACTTAGGAACGCGAGAAGTTTAACATGGCGGAGCAACCAAGATGTCTACCCAGCTTGCCGGACCGATTCAAAGTGTTCACTTCACTAAAACTGTCCGCCCATGTGGCCTACCCCACACAGGTTAGCCAACATCTGTCAACGTCACTACCTGTCAACGTCGAATAGCTGATTTAACTTCCGCACCGACATTTGACTCGACTATTCGTTCGGTGTTTCCGTTGCTCCCCATGTTAACCATCTCCAAATTACGACTAATTTGACGTTCCTAAACAATCTGTCAATTCTAACTTAATAGTTACTCCAATCAGAGATAGATGGCGTTATTCTAAATTCACAATAATCAATAGAGATTCTAAATCACGTTTATGTTTTGATTCCAGGTCAACGATAATAGATGGCGTTATTCTAAATTAACAATAATGAATAAAGATCCCAAAATTGTGTTTGTTTTGATACCGCAGCATGATAATAGATGGCGTTATTCTAAAATATTGTGCTTCTGTGTTCATTCTCCGACACGGCCATTCTGACAATCACACGTCCTCGTGTGAGACACTCGTCCTCGTGTGAGACATCACATCCTCGTGTGAGAAATCTGGAATGAGAAAAAAATCTCGAACAGTAATCATTCTAACCGTTCGGCCATTCCTGACCCAAATGGAAAAGGTATTCTCATCAAATAATTACAGGGTCTAATGAAAATCAAAACAAACTATTTCTCTAAAAGCTGACATGTCAAACAAAACCTATACTCATTCAAATAATAGGAAACTCATTAAAATATTGCAGTGCTCATACTCTGGCCTCCATCCGGCCTTCACCATCACACATTATAACCTCCATCGGTCATAAGCATGAAATCAATCGACCTCCATCCGGTCTTGGAATCATTTCGAGCCTTTATCAAAATAATTTCAAAAAGGTTTGTTCAACATGCTACCTTATTTTTCCTATAACGTTACAGATTATAAGAAAACTTTTACTTATGCTAGATAATTTAAATTTTAAGTTGACTACTGCCAAACCAAAACAAAACAAACTAAAATGAAAGAATAAGGCACATAATAGACATTGGCACAAAATTAAGAAAGCATTATGACTCTACCAAACATATCCACAGCACTTAACCAGCACCATGCATCACTACTTACCCAGTCACTGAAGTACTTAACCAGTACTTAACATTGTAGCGCTTAACCAGCGTTACAAATCCTATCACTTAACCAGTGATAATAACAACGCTTACCCAGCGATTTAACAGCTAACTCTTAACCAGCAAAAGCACACATAACACCCTTAACCAGCGAATCAACAGCTAACTCTTAACTAGCGAAATTCCACATCAAAACACGCTTAGCCAGCGATTCAACAGCTAACGCTTAACCAGCGAAAACCCACGTAATCCACTTAACCAGCGATTACACTACTAACGCTTAACCAGCGATAGTCAGCACAACTCGCTTAACCAGCGATTCAACAGCTAACGCTTAACCAGCGAAAGCACACAATCTGCTTAACCAGCGATTACACTACTTACGCTTAACCAGCAATAGTCAACACAACTCGCTTAACCAGCGATTCAACAGCTAACGCTTAACCAGCGACAGCCAACGTAATCCGCTTAACCAGCGATTACACCACTAACGCTTAACCAGCGATAGTCAACACAACTCGCTTAACCAGCGATTCAACAGCTAACGCTTAACCAGCGAAATCCAACGTAATCCGCTTAACCAGCGATTACACCACTAACGCTTAACCAGCGATAGTCAACTCAACTCGCTTAACCAGCGATTCAACAGCTAACGCTTAACCAGCGAAAGCCCACGTAATCCGCTTAACCAGCGATTACGCTATTAACGCTTAACCAGCGATAGTCAACACAACTCGCTTAACCAGCGATTCAACGGTTAACGCTTAACCAGCGAAAGCCCACGTAATCCGCTTAAACAGCGATTACACTACTTACGCTTAACCAGCGATAGTCAACACTACTCGCTTAACCAGCGATTCAACAGCTAACGCTTAACCAGCGAAAGCCAACGTAATCCGCTTAACCAGCGATTACACTACTAACGCTTAACCAGCAATAACGTCACTACCTCTTAACCAGAGACAGCCAAGTAAAGTTTAAGTTCAAACACTATCCATCGAAAATCCTAGAGCAGCCAAGTACCTTTGCAGTTGTACCATTACAATGCAAGAAACTAATCATCAAAAAGCAGGAATCAAATTCGTGGCCTATGGCTAACACTAGCCCCACCAACAAACTTCTGTTTGTTTCACACCGTTCATCATGAACGCACAACACACGACCTCCGCCAGTGCCACCCGCACACCGCGCATCCATGGACACCACCGGGATGTCAATCAGATAAGGACTACGGCTACGAAACAGCTACTGGTACGGTCTGACCAGCCGAAATAAGATTCCACACTTATCATCAAACTCAAAATGGTACTTAACCCTCAAGCATTCTCTGCAATCGATCAAGTGCCCGCTACAATCAGGCAACACATGAAAACAAATCTCAATACTAGGTTTAAACTAGGGGTACAGACTTTAATAAAGAACACAAGGCACCAAAGTCGTAAACAAAATGAAAATTGCTCACCGGATAGGTTCCCAGTCGACGCGCTCAGGAGGCACAGGTCAACCCTCTCTTCATTAATAGGCTTCGACGCCCCGGAGTCAGCGCCGCTCCTCTCTCCGCGCCGTGGCAGTGGAAGCAGGCGACCCCGGATGCAGGAAACCTCGCAGTTGTTGCCATTGCTGTGGTTCTGGTGCTTCGAAGTATCCTGTTTCACATCCTTGCGGTAGCAGTGCACGGATTAATGACCCGGCTTGCGGCAGGCAGAACACTTCAGAGGCTTCACAACACTATTCGCTTCGCTGCAGCTCTTGTTGTAGCTAGCCACGTGTCTTGCAATGAAAAGTCGCTAATTTAAGCTAAAATGACTGGACTATCAATCCACTTAATCCCAGGAACGACACGGTAGGCAGCCAGGTAGAATCTCCTCCCTTCAAGGCGCGGCTTACAGCGACCATAAGCGAGGCACCCGCCATGTTGATCTTGGTCCGAAAGCACATCACTGTAGTCGTCACCCAACCACGTGCATCCACATTTTGTTTTTCAAGATCGAAATCCGGTAAACGAAAGCCACGTGACGACGTAGTAGGTATTTTCACGGCTTGAAATCAGCACCAGAAAATTGCGGTTCTGTTTTTCCAACAAACGCATCCATTTTTCGTTTTTAGCGTTTTTATTTCGAACACGTGGGTCGTCGTGGTCCAATCCCACTTCTGATAACGGAGAGTTCGTTATCAGAGGGGTTGGTATATCGGAAATAACATTCAGAAAATCTTCGTTAACACTTTTAATTACTTGCTAACACACACTGAATACAAAATAGTCAAGGATGTCCGAGATATCGCTCGATTAAAAACTTAGGAACGCGAGAAGTTTAACATGGCGGAGCAACCAAGATGTCTACCCAGCTTGCCGGACCGATTCAAAGTGTTCACTTCACTAAAACTGTCCGCCCATGTGGCCTACCCCACACAGGTTAGCCAACATCTGTCAACGTCACTACCTGTCAACGTCGAATAGCTGATTTAACTTCCGCACCGACATTTGACTCGACTATTCGTTCGGTGTTTCCGTTGCTCCCCATGTTAACCATCTCCAAATTACGACTAATTTGACGTTCCTAAACAATCTGTCAATTCTAACTTAATAGTTACTCCAATCAGAGATAGATGGCGTTATTCTAAATTCACAATAATCAATAGAGATTCTAAATCACGTTTATGTTTTGATTCCAGGTCAACGATAATAGATGGCGTTATTCTAAATTAACAATAATGAATAAAGATCCCAAAATTGTGTTTGTTTTGATACCGCAGCATGATAATAGATGGCGTTATTCTAAAATATTGTGCTTCTGCGTTCATTCTCCGACATATAAAATATTTCCATCAGGGCTTCTAAGGCGGCAGGTATTATGTTGGAACGAGTATTTAAATTATTTTATCGTTGTGTGTAAAGGACCTTATTTTGCCTAAACAAAAAAATTAAATTACCATAATTTTGTGTTTGTTTTGGCAGCGTGAAATTTTTAAATAATTATTTTAAAGATTACTTAGATACAGGCTAATAAAAAAGAAAAGTTACAACTAGAAAAATACTATAAGAGAAAAACTGCTAGACATAGACGAACAATGCAAAGCGAATTTGAATGAAAGTTTCACTGAAAAAAGTCATGAACATTGTTGGAGACAAACTGAATAGTTCCCTTGAACTCTACATTGAATTGCAAATAAACTAGAAAATGTAAAAGAAAGAAAATAAATAATCCACCATCAATATGTCTACAACTGTACTTTGACAAGACTAACAAACTTTTACACAAAAAGTACAAAGAAAAATAGAATTTACAACCAAAACAAGTCTTTGAGCTTCTATTACTTACTCGGGTGTATGTAAAAAATATAATTACATACACGACAACAGTATAATCTTGACAACATAATTAAACATAAACTCACGCCTTCTTCCCATTGTGGTAGGCAGAAACTACAGCTGGCACAGCTGCTGATCCTTACATGCTCCTTTCGCCTCATACACATTCATACATCTAGTCATACACTCACGCCGTTGGCGAGATTAAACCTGTCAAATCTGAGAATTCACTGTTCAACTTCGGAACCGATTGATACCGAACCGATGATACGATTCCAAAAAAACTTCCCATAATGTTAAGCTTCACTATTTTTGAATTTGAAATACATTATAAAACAATGCGAAAACCTGGATAAAACCGATTATTTCATATAAAATGTATTTCGGGGAACAGAGCTTACCGATTTCGGCAACCAAAATTATTAACTATTAAATTTTCTCGGTAACAAAAACTATGGTTCGTATTTTATCAGTCTGATACTAATTTGTACTGTCACAGACAAACGTCTCTCCACGTCCAAGATAAACTTTACGACTAAGTCGCCAAGTGGTTTATAAAAAACTATTAAGTATTCGCTTTAAGAGGAAACAGCACGGTCGTTTTTCCATACAAACGTAGTCCCCTGTTTTCTCCCTGGTTAATGCCAGTAGAGCAATATTTTTTTTACAAAAAATCTATGACCACTATTGGCATGTCTCTATGTTTTCCTTTTTTTCGTTAATTAATTATTAAAAGAGATATGAACATTCAAAATCCTAAAAAAATAGCCAGATTTTCCGCTGTGTTCAAATATCCAGAAAATAAATTAGACGGGATTACATAAAAAAAGGAAAACATAGGAATACGGTCAATGCCTTTCTTTATTTTTTAAAGAAATAAGTAGTGAAATCGGTTAAGTTTTAGAGGAGTAATCAGGGGACTACGAATCGTTGATTTTGTGCCATTTAATAAGGTATTTTCGGTCCAAGCTGCTGTTGTCTCTATCGCGCTCTGTAACTCTGTTGTGGGCACTGCGCGACAGCAATAGATTTTACAAATACCCATTTTTCAATTCTCCAGCCCTTGCTGTTTCCTCTTAAGAGGAATGCCTTTTCTAATAAAGCTAGAGGTAAATCTCTCAAGGCTCTCTGCCAACGTGGTTCGCTTTACTTATGTGCGTTTTGTGCACTCCAGACACTTGTAAATTGCGATGTTCACAAGCAACTTGGTTTATATTAAAATGCTTATCTAGGTTTATTGCTTCTCATAATATTTAACAAGTAGGAATAATAGGAATATCTTTTATTTAAAATTTAAATGAATCCCTGTGTTATGTTTTTCACGTTGTATTATTATCTTGTTTATTTTTGGAATTTGTTTTTTGTTCGACTATTTGTGAGATTAGTCTTGATATGAAGTGCAGAAAACATTAGGTGTAGTTGAACTGTTTGCAGGTTTATGTTTCGTTTTCAGTTTTACGAACTTTAAAAAGTTTAATTTTAATACGTTTTTGAAGATAAATAAAGAGAATAAGGTTTGATAACGAGAATTGCTAAGCATAAAAACAGCTACTAATATATTTTTATTAAGATTGACAAATGACAAGAAACAATCACGAAAAAATTGATGCATTGATACAATTTAATAAGTCTTCTTCATATCTTAAAATGTTGCCATAAAGGTCTTTTATTTAAATAAACCATTTAAGAACGTACTCAAAATGCCGCAGTATATTCGTAACAATAATTATTGTATCCGGGAAATCTCTTCCTTTCGTCTTTGTTTCATATACCTCAGCACGCAACTTCGCCATCCTCATTAGCACAAATTTTTCCTTTCTTCGGGTTTTCCCTTTCTTTTTATACTGCCGGAAACAATCTACGTGTGTAGAAACTACTTCAATGCTATGTTTGTTTACCAAGAATCTTTGGCCAATCTTCTTTGGACATTATTATAATTTAGTTTTTCGGGGTAATCATTTTTATGGCTGTATTATCTGATCGACGGGGTCACGCTAGACTATGAAGTAGATGATGAGCCATTCTTGAGAATTGAAAAGAAATAGCGAACAGTTATGAGCGTTAGAAGGAATGGAGAGAGACTTTTTTTGGCATGGCCTCGACTTACATGAGGACATTTCAAGTCACAATTGCCGAATCCTTTCAAAAATTGTCGGAACTGCTTTTTTCGCGCTGCTCAAATAAACTGCTCAAATGCTCGAAACTGCTCTATTTATATTAGAAAAATGGCTTGAGCGTGAATTAATAATATTAAATCTATCTCTGTCTCTGTCACCCAGTTATCAATCGACAATTATTTTCATTTGGTCCTAAACAATTTGTTGCATTATTACTGGATTTTGCAATTTGTTGGATCACTTCGTCCAGGTTATGTTGGGATACGAAAATTTGAAATATTCTCAGGAATGCCTATGTCCTTTGCGTCAGTTGAACAATAGGGATAATAGGAATAATGCCTAAATTCTGAACTACTGAGATTGGTTGAGCATTGGGGATTTCCCACTGCTCAACTATTCGCAGTTGAGCACTTTGCATTTGAGCAGTGAGGAAAACACAGGTGGAATCCGGCGCGACAACAAGTATTTCGATAGCATAGCAAACCTCTCTGACCTCTGACGCTGATAGGGAGATCTGAGAGTAGCACCCAGTTGCATCCAATGCCCCACAGGAGTGGCCCCAGAACCAAGCCCTGTGGTACACCACACGATATCTCTCTTCGATTCCACCCTCTAGTGAACGGAATGGAAGGAGGTCTTTGCCTAGCTAATTTGATAACACAGGCTAATAATAGGATCTAGGATCCACAATAATTAAGTTGCGGCGTGCAAATATTCGTTAGACACATTCTCTCAGTAGACATAAATAATTCTGGAATTAAAAGCTTTCGGTGCCTTCCCACTCAATCTATTGACTTAAGTAAGTTAATAACAAATCAATGTGGATTTATTTTTGGTAGGTAACTTGAAATATGAGTCTTCTTTACTGTTGTAGACAGATACTGTGTTCTTAATCCGTCTTACATAAAAAAATATGTCTAAAAATGGCTATCAGCCCAAGCTACTGGGTATATATTACATTCTACAAACAAAAACAAACTAAACTGAAGTTATTGGGTGGTGGGACAATCTCATCAGGTAACCGTGACCCTGGAACGTAATGGGCTATTAAAAGATCACCGTGGATTTTAGTTAGTACTAGTCTGACAGTCCTTCCTGTCCCGCTCTGGGTGGAAGGACTCATATATGATGATTTCACTATGATAAAAAAACCGAAATAATTTATAGGCTAAACAGTTATTTTTTTGGTGTGCAGCATTATCTGTTGCGTATTAGCCACTCCACCGCTTTCCCAAACGTCAATGGACATTTACACCTTTGACCTAATGTCCTGTCCACCCTTCCATGACCTTTAATATGTATTCTAGTTCACCATCAGAGAGGTTGTCAGTCCATCACACACTGGTCTCAAAATAAATAAATTACGAAAGTGAGTGGCCAACCCTCTTCAACCCCAGTCCGAACAAATATAACAATTAACAACCCCTTTGTGGGAGATTCGTGTTATTATTGACGCTGAATTCGCGGAGAGGTGACTTTATTGTGCCCCGCGGTGGTATTGTGTGTGCAGGTTGTGATGGAATTACAGAAGTTCAATTTATATTTTTGTGAATAGTGCTTTTTTTAGGCCTTCTAACATTGCAACATAAAATCAAAATGTTTTATTTTACGTGGGCCTCAATGGGCACTTATAAAACGTCGAAAATTTTGCACGGTTCGGGTTGGTCGTTTCCATGGAGAAGAACCGGCAAGAAACTCCATGGTTAATCTTTTAAAATATTTGCATAAGGAACCTTACCACCAAACCAAACTCACTGTTTGAAGCGAGGGTGTCGCCCCTGGCATGGTCCATGGTCGAACAGCGAGTCGCCCATTAGGTACTCGCCGTCCGCATGCCCGTGAACCTTACACGTGTTACGGTAAAGATAGCTCTTTGAACCGTAACACGTGTAAGGTTTTTATTTTTGGTAAATTAGAAACATCAGATGTCAACTTCTTAAATAAACCAGGGTGCTTTCGTTTATCGGGTAAACTGAGCTTAATAAGCAGCAAGCGAGAAGGATTTATCAAAAATTGTTTTACTTTTACAATGAATCCATACTAACATCATAAATAAACCGTGTTTTTGGCATATTTAAATCATCAATTTAGTCCTCCCGCATTGATGGAGCAAAAGGGACTGTCAGACTCGAGCTGACTAAAATTCACACGGCGTTCCCAGTCCCGCGACCCATAATCAGAAATACACCGTTGATGCCATTTAGGCTGAATGGATTTTGATGTCGGTTTTGATTATTTTCTAACCCATGGCATATGCTTACGTGGGATAGTAACTGATCACTACTCGTAAGTAACTGCGAGCAACGGTAAGTATTTGATAATTATCTTTCATCGACTTTCTTTCAAGAACCTTTATCCCGCACTAGGAATTTACTCTGTATTGCGGATGCGCTTATTAATACTATACTATTTCATATACAAAAAAAAAACGAAATCCGGAACAACTACTTGTAGGTGATAGAAACATTTGTTCCAAGCAAGAATTGAATCCACGACACAAAGCGCTTCAGTTGATCGCCAAGCCACTGCCAAAGTCAATTAAACTAAATATATTTTTGTAGAGCATAAACAATAAGAGTACGACAGTTATTGAGTTTATTAATATCATTTAATTAGTCATATAGAAATACCTGTCGCAAAAGTGGTTCTGATTTCGACAACGCAATAAGGCTGGCCTACTCTATCGCTCGTTTGTATTGTGCTATAATCCTCGGGCTTTAACTTCACTGTCCATCAACCCTGTCATTCAATACGCTACCCAAATCCAATGAATTACGAATAACCTCCGTCTGAACTGGCAAAAACACCCGAAAGTTAATCCAGTATTATGTGACAGTATCCAATTTCAACGAATATCTATTGCTGGCTTAATATCGTGGTTATTACAGAACATTACTGAGGAGCTTGCCTTTGTGACCGATGTCGAATAAGATTTTCTTTATAAGGTTGCTCCCTCACAAGGAGCTTGTAATGTAACGTTACAGATTCGAGCATAACATTAGTGAAGGAGGAAATAGAGAATTATTTTAGCGCCCACCTTGTAATGATACTAAACCAATGTTACATCAGTGAATGAGGTGAACCGAGTACTATAATGCGCACCTTGTAACGATACATCGTATACTTTGATGCAACTTGTAACATCAATAGGTACGCGCTACTAGAATAAAATGTATCGGGCAGGCAGGAGTTTGCAAAGTCAAATGTTACATTACACGCGAATGCTTATCAGTCAGGGAGATTGTGTTGTAATGCAATACCTCAAAATCGAATCTGTAATGTTACATTACACGCAAATGTTCATCAGATAGGGAAGTAGTAAAGTAATTTAATGCTCAAAGTGGAACCTGTAACGTTACTGGAACCTGTAATGCTCCTGATGAGGGAGCACCTTTATGTTACAGAGCCACCACAAAAGCGTAATGTAAGGCAATGAGAATTAATTTTCACTAGAACAAATTTGAAAGGCGTTCAAACTGGAAACTTGTTAAATATATCGAGCCACTAAAGTCACGGACGACATTATATAAATTTAAATACTTAAAAAAAGTACTCTGGCCAGCGTAATTTATGACTTAGGATTGCAAGGTAAAATTCTAAAGCCTTTAAAAATGTAATTTGGGCCAATGAAAAATCAGGCCTTGTTTCATTCAAAACCACAAGATTAATTCTTTGCGTGACTTTACAAAAGTTTGTTCAACAAAAGTTGTTTGGTTTTGCTAAGCTTTCATTTAATTTTGTTGAGATTTTCAAAATTGGCTTACTACGGTTATACGGATTAGATACCTGGAATTGTTTCTACTTTTAAGCCTTTTCTTGTTACGGACTTATAAACATTAATTTTCTATTGTCTGTTGTTATTTCTTTAACTTTCAGCATGGAAATGGTTGAATAACTTAAACCGGAACAGCTGTCTAATTCATCCATCTTAGAAGATAAGCCGAAGTACTTTTATAATCAATAAACAATAAGAGTTAATTCAATGGCAACCAGTAAATCTAGGAATAACATTGTAAATTCCACATAGTTACGAGTGAGACTTTATGATGAACCATCATCATCATCATCAGCTTTTTAATGTTCCCACTGCTGGGACACAGGCCTCTTCTCTGTGAGAGGGAGTGGGCCATAATTCACCACTCGGGCCCAGTGTGCTGGATTCGTGGATGTCACATGTCTTCGAATTTTTGGTTCTAGGACATGCCAGTTTCCTCACGATGTTTTCCTTTACCGTTTTGATATGAGAGCAGTGGGACCACTGCTCCATGGACCATAACGTCCATTAATTCAGATCCAAATTGCTTTTTTTATTAATTTTAAATACTTACATAATTAGGTAGTCTTTTCCGTTTTTCTTCCTAAAACAACAGTCTTCTCTCCATGTAAGGTGTGGCTGTGGGCTTTAATCTTATTGGTGTCGTTTTAACAGTCATATAAGCAACCTATTTTAGTAGCATTAAAATAGGTTGCTTATATAATAATAAACACGTTTTTCTTTCTATTTTCATTGTAACTTTGGATTTTCTACGATGTATAATGTTGCGATTTAAAATAATCAGTTTTGTTAAGGGATTATTTATTGATCTTTGACAACGATAATGAAGACCATACATTATCCCTAGTAGTTTGGTATAAGGGAATTATCGACTCACTTAACTCACTCACCACTAAGTTTATATAGACCAAGAAGTTAAGCCATTGACACTAAACTACTTTCTAAACCAATGTAAACTGAGCTTGACTAACGTGACGCCAGTTCAGTATGTGTGAGATAAAATCACAGCTTTGTTCCTGTCAAGAGATACGATGTTTTGGGACTGCGGATAAATGTATGGAAATCGTGATTTGAATTCTTGAAGTTAAGTGTGACTTTATTATGGTTTTTGTTTATTGAAAGTTTGTCTACAAATAGCATAGGATTATCAATTCAATTGATAATAATTACCATAAAGGAAAACTGGGCAATACGTTGACC